>OZ001352.1:14228063-14728270 GCA_963924055.1 Drosophila limbata | reverse complement strand
CTCTGCTGTGGTTACATTTCAGCGGAAGTCCCACGCAATGCCCGCCGGCAACAGCTGCAAGTCCCCCCAGTGTCCTGCCCCTCTCCCCCACTGCCCACTCTATGTACGACAATGTCGGTACATAACACGACCCGCGAAGGCTCTGACTTTAGCTTCAGCTACAGCTCCAGCTCCGACTCTGTCTCCTGCTCTGACTACAGCTCCTATCTCTCACACCCATGTCCTGTGCTGTGCTGTGAAACGTGGCCCTCGTCATGCTGCGCCTGCATTGTGTTAATGCTTTTTGTTAAGCTGCAAGGCGGAGCGACGCGACGCGACGCGACACGATGTGGAGCCATGAGAAGCAATGAGAAGCACTATGGAGCTCTCCATTGTGCAGTTTTGCAGCTTGTGTCGCTTTTTGCAAATGTTTGCAACACACACACATACTCACAATGTGCATAGAACACCCACACATAAACACAGCTAAAAACGGCAACGGCAACAGCAACGTCAACAACAACAACAGCAACAACAACAACAACGGGGCAACATTTGAAGTTACTTTTAAATTTGGAGCACTGTACATAAAATGCTGATGCTTGAAACACAAGAATTTGCATAGTAAATGATTAAAGTGAACTAGTTCGCCAAAACTGGCTTCATCTAATGAACCACTTGTCAGCATTGTCAGCCGTTGTGCTCATATTTCAAAAGATTTTATTATAACCATATAACTTGCTGATTACTTTGTTAAAGGGCACTAAGGCCTTAAAAAAGCACATACACTTGAATTCTCGCTTCAATTATTCAAAGCGAAAGTTCTACAAACTGTATGAAAGCACTTCAAAGCAAACGAAATTTAAAAGTTAATTAGTTTGCTAGTTTGTTTTAAAATAAGTATGTACATGAATTAAATGAAGTATGCACTATGAGAACACACATTGTTTTAACAACTGATGCTCACTCGTATGTTTGTAAAAATTAAATTATGTACAGTAAGTATTAAACCCAAATAGTACCCAGAGCTCATAACTGCAGCGGTGACTCTGCTCGGTGTGTAATTGAATAAATCAAGCAATTCGCTCCTTTCAGTGTCCTTCAAAGTATGCTACAGTTAAATTCCATACTTAAGAACACTATGGAATTCTTGCAACAGTTATAATTATCATGTGGAAAAATTGCTGTAACAAAGTTATGGAAATGCAGCAGCTGTGTGGTACACATGGCAGAATTACCATTCTGAATGAATCTGAATATAAAACAAGCTGAAAATATAAAATATTTTATTGCATACTTGTAGGCACTTAAATCAGACGGACATGACTTTTGATGCTGATCAAGAATGTATATAATTTTTATGGTCAGAGATGTTTCTTTCTTGCCCTTTACTTATTTTGTAACTAAGTGTTATAATTAGGTGTTCTCATAGATAATCTAATAATTTTATTCTCAAATTAAATCTCATAATCCATTCAAGGATTCTCTTACTCACATAATAGTAGTTTCTGACCAAATTTAATATTAACAGTCTTCTTTAAAATATCAATTTCAATTAAATTTCGCAGAAATTTATTTATTAAATTTTATTTTCCCATAAAGAGATTGATTTCACTTGTTCATGGAATTAGGAACAATTTGAAAAATAATATTGAATAAAGGCAGTAAGGTTTCCCTTGGTACCCCTACTATTTACTTGCACCAGCTACTATTTATGTACTAGCTACTATTTATTACTAGTATTTTTAATTAATACTTGTCCAGAGCAAAGTTTACGTTGTTGTTTAAAAACTGTTTGTGTTTCTGCAGACTGCTTAATCAAACTCTGATTTTTTATATTTCATCCAGCTGCCAATGGATGATCTCTGTCTTTCGTAAGCCCCAAAATAGCTCTTACTTCTTCTTTGCAGTATTTTTAGAACTTTATGTCATTTTTTTATGATTTCAAACATTAAGTTAATTGTTATTTCTTGTTCGCAGTAATGAGATTTTTATTCGCAAAGCAAAGCTGCAACTAAAACCATTTCAACAGTTAATTCAACCCAATGTTAAGGCAGGGTTATTCTGGTTTATCCTTTCCTTAATCGTATTGTGTGATATCATTTTAAATCAACAGCGCAATTAAGTTGAGTTGAGTCTTTTTTTTAGTCAGTTACATTGTAATAGTTTGGCTGACTGGAGCCTGTTCAATAGCTGTCATTACTTTTTGTTTGGGGACACATTGTAAATGAAAAGTGCAAAATTAAAAAAATTCTGAAAAACTGAAAAGCTAAAAAAGTGTAATTTAAAACGTCGACCGAAATAGAAACAAAAGTGAAAAAGTAAGATAACGTTTACAAATTACAATTGAAGTCATTAAAATAAAAATTGAGTGTCATTGGTGAACACTTAAAGATAAGTTTAACTTTGCTCTTTTGTTTCACACTCGAATTATTTGGGTATTCTCCAACCTTTTGACTATTTTTGATCATTTTCTTAATTAGCAAATACAAAAAAAAGCAAGCGAAACAATCGCGATTCCTTGGAAAACGGAAATTTAAAAGACTTTTGTTCAATTAACGTATACAAGCTTTTCTTTGGAAGTTCTCTTGGCCGCCTTTTTGAGCCAGATGCTGGCAAGTTTGAACCTTGGCCCCATGTAACGTACTTATGTGCATAGTTATATAACTCAAATGGGAATGTGCAAGGTAAATACCTATGCGAAAACTAAACTTCAGCTGTCAGAAAGTTTCTGTGCAAGCGCCACCTAGTGTGCATATCTTTTATTATTATTATGTTGTTGTTGTTGCTGTTGTAAGTGTTGCTGTTGTGCACCACACATACACACACTCACATAGGAAACAAAACTTGCAATTTTCCAATAAGAAGAGACGAAGGTAACGCCGAAAAATTGTTCAAGCACAAACAACGCACGTTATAATATTATAAAACGGCAGCGGGGGCAACTTACTTACTGAAGCGATAAAGTCAGCTTGCGGGGGGTAAAGGAGGACAGGGTTAGAAGACAGCCCCATCAAGAACTAAAACAGCTGCTCTTTGGACAATGCCATAGCCAGCGAGTCAGAGCCAGAGTCAGGGCCGTATGCTGGTTCTGGTCTCTGTTTAGGGTCCTGTTACAGCTCCTGCTCCTGCTGCTTTAAGTCCATTGCAATGGATTCTGGCCTGGCAACAAATCGTTGAAATAAATGAAGCGCACTGGGCGAAATCAGCAAAAGTTTTCTACAATTTTTCTTCACTTTGCAGCAGGCAGTTTCTCGTCCTCATCCTCTACTGCCACTTGGTTTTACTTTTGGCTCTGCGACATTTTCGGATTTCGGCTAACGCTTAAAACCCCCAACCCCCCGCTGAAGTGCCAGCCTCCCCACCCCTTTTAACCACCCCACCCCCCTCTCCACTCTATCCATTGTTGACTTACAAATTTAGGTTGCTTGGCGCAAAAGTTTGTTTTGAATTGTAAGTAATTTTTGATACCTTACATACTTACGCTTCGAATAGGTAGAACTGTTTCTATAGACTTGAGAGAGACAGAGACAGAGAGTATGCAGAGTGAGCGAGAGAAGAGAGGTTGTGAAGTAGTAGGTAGAGAAGAGTCAAGGAATTTCGATAAGAGGCAGTCAGTCAATCAATTAAAGCTAAAGCCCCGCCAGGAGCAAAGTCAAACTTGAAGCGTATTGAGAATGGAATCTCTTTCTCCCGTCCAAGTTCCAATTCCCCATTAAGTCTCATAAATTTATACATAACTGTCAAAAGCAATTGCCCTTAGCTTTTGCGCCAGTTTAAACTTCGATGATATATTTGTATATCGTATACAAATGTCTACGTATATATATATGCTTTGTACATATAAGTCCTATATTTTTAAACATACATACAAATATCTTCACAGTGCGAGCATATTGTAAATGTGCGAGGTGCAATTCAGCTGTTTCGCGTTGTTTAGCCAAATAACATATTTTAAACACAACATATATGTTTATCTTAATCCATACGAAACAAGTAAAAGAAAAATCTTTACTTTTCCCGGCAAGGCATTTTATAACAATTATCTTGATCGTATAACAGTCGCAAAACTTTTAAGCCAATCGGAATTCAATTAAGCAAACCGAGAGAGAGACTTGTTCTCATGAGAGCAGCTGTAACATGTGGTGTGAAAGGCAAAGCCAGATGCCTATCAAAGAGAAGGGGACAGCTAGTCATATGCTTATTTTAAGAGAGCACGCAGACGAGTGATGGATGAGCAGTCCATCAAAGTCGTCAAGTCAACAGCCCGTTAAGTATTAAAATATATCAAAAACTTAGTCGGACAAAAGCGAGCGTTTACTAAACACTTTAAACTGCCCTCGAGTGTAATGCAAATCGGCATTTTGTACGCTGACAATAGCAGATATCGTGATATAATTGTTGTTGTTGTTTTTGTTGTTGTTGTTGGTGCTGTTGTGGTCTGGCGTTCTCGTTGCTCTATTGTCTGTTCTCCAACATGGTAGGCCTTTGAGTATTCACACGTGTGTGAGTGTGACTGTTTGAGTGTGTGTTTGTATGGATCTGCTTGTGCCTTAATATGTGTGTGCGTGTGTGGCACTCAACATGCCAGTCAATTTATACTAATTGTAAGTGTCAGATACATTTGTCAAAATTTAAGTTATGGCTGCGGCTCAGGCTGCTGTTTTGCGGTTTCCCTTCGGATCGTTGTTCGTGCCTCGTGACTTGTATTGTATTTAAGCTTGTATGTGTGTGTGCCTGTGTGTGAATATGAAAAATTGTTTATTGTAATGTGTTGTTAAAGAACTTGACAAAAGATACACTCTGTTGGCCACACGCAACAAAGCTTTCGACACTTGTGATGACAAGTTGAAACATTTCTTTAAAATGTTTTGCAGCTGTTTCTGCTGTTCTTAGTTCGAAAACTTGGTCCATTTGCTACTAAAATCTACTAAAAATTACACCAAAAAACAAGTTTTTTAAGCTGCTTAGCTGCGAGTTGTGATTAGCACACAGAAAATTCCACAGCAGCTTGTGGCTGCAACGCGACGCGGCTTTCATTAGAAAAAACCAAACACTCAACCTCTCCACAACAGCCAAGAGAAGCAAAAAAAATCAACTAACCCCCAAAAAAAATAAACCACTCACTAGCAATAAAAAAAAACGTATGAAAAATGAGGCTTCTCGGTATGAGTCGAAGAATTTATACACTATTCAGTTCAAAGTGCAAAACATTAAAAACGAATAGACTCGAGCTATTTTTGGGCAAGAAGTAAATTAATTTAATAGCACTCAATTTGAGGGTAAAAATAAATCATAATAGTATAATAAAATTTTGTGACTGAAAAAGTAATAATTTAAAACAAATGAAAAGTTATTCAATTTGTGCAGCAATTGATAACTATACGTGTCCTGAATTTCAGTTTGTCCATTAAATCCAACCATTTCATTTTATCCAATACAGTAAATTTTCTACATCATTGAATCCATTACGCTGGAGTTCCGTAGCGGATATAATGTAAACCGAACACAGAAGCTAGCAAAGTTAGAAGGTCAAATGTAAGCTGTAATAATTTTATTATTTGCTGTAAAATACAAATTTCTGCACACTTCTGCTTAAAATAAGAACATAATTTGTTGCTGATAACAATAGGGTTAAGTTGGCTTTGTTTTATCTGCCATTAAGTACTCCAAACATTTCCGCATAGCTATTATGCCTAACGCTTCGGCATTAGCATGTGGCAGAAAGTTCTTTTACTCCAGTTTTTTTTTTTTGCCTTTTACTTTTTTTATACCCTGGTTTTTGTTGTTTTGTGCGGGTGGCTGGTTAGCAGTTTCTACCCGCGCACGCCGCCTAGCAAATTTAAATGTTTTTAGTTAAAGCGGATTAAAAGTTCGCTGCACGCCGCACATACATAACCCATGTCCAGAGTCAGCAGTCGGCAGTCTCTAGTCCGCGGTGGCCAGGCTCCGACATTATTCGGTACCCAGTCCAGTTCCCAACCAGCTCCAGTTGCAGGCGCAGCACACGCCCCCATCCTGACGCAACCATGTGGCCTAGTTTGGCCCTGGCTGTGCTCAGCTAACCCCTGCATAATTAACGTGGCCCTCAGTTCGTTGGCTGTTGCCTACTTGCCTACTTGCCTTCTGGCCCCAACCAGCAGCATCTACGCATTACCCGCTTTTAGCCATGAAATTGATGGCCAATGCGGACGGACGCATATCTTTTATTGGCAAGGCATAAATTATGAACGAGCGCCCAAAAACTTGTAAGCCGCTAGCAAAATTTTGATTGTCTTTTAAGAACTATGCAAGGCGCTTATTGCAAAACGGAAGCGGGCTTAAAAGGGGTGAGTAGAGGAAAAAGCGAAGCTACCATAAATTGCGTGTCTTTCAATTGAAAATTAAATAGTGCCATGGATTATGGCCATTGACAGGCTGGACAGGCGCTGATTTAAGCGAATTACTTGCATTTACAATTGATTCAAAAAATCCCTCAACAAAGCCGTTGTCCTCGACGCTAACGCTGACGTCGCAGTCGCTGTCGCTGTCACTGTCGCCGTCGCGGTCGATGTTGATGTCGACGGCGCAGCGCATTGTCAGGATGTCATTTAAAGCTGTCCCCGCATCCCGTCGATCCACCCTCTGTCACACTGCGGCGATAACCGACACACTGCCAAAGTGTGAGCGCCATTTTGTTGTTGTTGTTGTTTTTGTTGCCTTAGTTGTTGTTGTTGCTGTGCAGCAAACAAAAATTGCAATTCTGCGAGCTGCGAGCTGCAAGTTGGGTCTCAGGTGATGGGTATGCCGAAAGGGGGGTAAAAGGGTAACTGTTTGCTGCTAACGGTAACAGTTTTCAATAAATAGTTTTGCCTATGTGTGTGTCTGTCTGTGTGTGAGCGTTTATGTGTACAAGTGTGCGAGTGTGTTGATGTGGACAAAAGTTTTTCACTGCTCGCTTGACTGTTTCTCAGTTGTACCCTTGTTTGCGGCTAGCACATTTCGCTTTGTCACGATATTTGTGCAACACGAAGAAACTAGTTATAAGGATGCATTGTTAACCATAAACAATTCCATAAATTTCGCACTTTTCCTACATAAATCATAATAACTTCCTTAGATATGATAGAATTTATACACCTAGTGCATAAGAAGAATCTTGTGCGGAATGTTGAGATATAATGATTATATGAAATTGATTCCGGTTATTGGTTTAATGTTTAAAATATCGGTTTTGGGATGAAAATTATTGATTATAACTTAAAGTTGATTTAATAAGTCGAGTTAATTAGAATTCAGGCCATAAACTTTTTTAATAAAAGAAACACATAGAATATTAACTTTTATCTATTTATAAGCCTTGAACTGAAACTGTATAAAAATTGCTGCATACTTGGGTTGGATAATTGATAAAATTTGAATAGTACCAAGAATCGAATTAAATTGTAAATGGTTGAATATGTATTGAATTAACGTAATTGTTTTCTCTTGAAATGTATAGATATTTATGTCAAATACAAAAAAACTGACCTTGATGCTTTAATAACATTTTGAATTCCTTCTTACCATCATTCTGATCTATTCATTTCACAACCTAGGTAGATGAGAGCATTTCAGATTCGTGGGAAATACAAATTTTCTTGATGCGCCGCATTCTTTTTCGACTGCTCATTTCCATGACGCGCAGTTGGCATTGTGCAAGGCGTGCCCATTGGGGGCTGGAGGCGTGGCGTGTGCTGGAAAACTTTACGCTTTGTAATTGTGTAATTATGGGAAATTAAAACTGTTGGCAAAACTTTCTGCACACGTGGGCCCAACAGCGGAACGACTGGCGGAACTGGTGGCTCTGGCGGGGGGAAGGGTGTAAAACGGATAGGTTGCATAGGGTATAGGATAAAGGGGATAAGGGGATAGGGGATAGGTTGAAAAAGCGGAAAGTTAGTGCCTGCGCTTCGTACGAGTATGTGCGGAAATCTGCATAGATAATTTTGGGTAGAAATCGATAAATGTTTGTAAATGCAGCAGCGACGACTCGATGCCCGGCTGCCACGCTCAGTGGTTGCCTATGTTGGCTAGCAACTAGCTAGTTTTTTATATGTATGTATGTATGTATATGTACTTACTTGTATATAGTTACGAGATCCTGTTCAGGGTTTCCCGTTCCTTGGCGAATTTACAGTGTTCGTTTTTATGCAATTGCATTCAATGAGTGAGCGATTTATGTTAAGTACACATGTTCTCATTGGATTCCATTGCACATACTCTCACACAAACACACACACACACACTCACATATATATACACACTTAGAGGAACTAAGAAATACACACACATACTAGCATACACATAAAAGACATCTGCAGAAAATGAGTGTCGCAAACACGCAAACAGATACAAGGACAACAAGAAGAACGTGTGTGCCCCATAACAATAAAAATTTATTTTCAACTTTTTATCTTAGCCACCCCGTGCCCAACCCCCTCTTCCTCTTCCTCTCTCTCTCGCTCGCTCGCTCGCTTGCTCGTCCAGCACTTGGACTCGTCGTTATGTGCATACGTATACATATTATTATAACGCATTCGCCTAGGTGTACGGGAGACATTCGCATAGCTGAACTGAACTCAACCGAACCGAACAGAACAGAACCGAACCAAACAGAACCCATCAGAACAGAACAGCAGCAGGAGAATAATTTGCACAGCATTCCACACCCTGCAGACATTTGTTGGATTCCCCATTCCCCCTTGCCCCTTGCCCCCTGGCCGATGAGTTGTGTTTAACTGTTCTGTGCTTGCAGGCGAACATGTGTGTATAAATATCCTTACGCCTGCAGGCGCTGGCAGCAGGACCATCAAATTGTATTTGTAGCCAATACAAATGAGCATACGGCAGCCCATTTGCCAAGTCATTTGGGCCAGTCAGTCTGACATTAAGGCAGTCAACCACGCCCCCTCCCACCATACCACCGCACACCGATCACCGCCCGCTGCAATCTATGTAACTCACTCGTTCGTCCTCAAACTGTCGGGCAAAATAAAGCGATTCCGACAGACAGTTAACCCACTAACCATGAAGATATTTTCTGAATTCACTAGATACTATATATTGTATGTACTACGTCTATGTCTGAGTAAAAGTAAAAGCATCAGCATATCACAATATGTTGACAACCCTGTGCCATCAAATAAGTTTAGCTAACACTCAACTCCCCATCTACCATCTGTCATCTGTCATCTGCCATCTCACATTTCAAGTTCGTCCAAAATACTTGTAAACTGGCCAAAGAGAAAAAAAGACCTGCAACAAATAAGTTTGAGAGGAAACTAAAGCATCTTTGGGGAATTAAAGCTAAAGCTTTGCTGAAGTTCTATTATATATGTATTTCATTGATTGCAATTGTATTACAACAGCATCAGCAAAAATATGTTGACAACCCTGGGCCACAAATCAAATTTGCTTACGCCCGTTTCCCATTTTGGAATACTTTTTTGACGCTGCTAAAATGACTAAGGCAAAGAAAAAGCAGCTAACAAAATAAGTCGAAACAAAGCAAAAGTAACTTTAAGAAATCAAAGTTTAAGCTTCAGAAAATGTGTATAAGAAAATTCATTAATTGCATCAGCAAATCGAAATACTTTGACAACCTAACAAATGGGATTTCCATACACCCAACTCGCATCTAAGGTTAATATCACTAGCATGAGGAAAAGAATGATGAAGAATTAAATTACTCAAAGCTTTGCCAAAGTTGTATCGTTTCTCGAGCTTGGACAAAAACAAACGAGTTCCAAGCAATCCGAATAAATGCAAGTTGTTGCTTAAAGAATAGAAACAAAATACTAATGACGGAGAATGAGAATTTTATATCATGGCTACAGCATTTTAGATACCTTCTCAGCAATTTTAAAATAACCTTTCAACTTCTTTATCTTTTTAAATGAATTCATCACTATTTTAAAATGCAATTTAATAAAAAATAATTGAAAATTTAATAAATGCAGTGCTATTATTTGGATTAATGAGTTGAAACTAAACAAAATGAAACTAATTTGCCCTCAATCTATCTATAGTAGAAGCATGCAACTGCATAAATCTCTTGTACTGCAATATGTGCAGTTATTCTGAAATAAATTAAATAAAACCAAAACAAATGAAATATGATGAATGAATAATAAAGGTTATTATTTTTTGAACATGTTAATTACAAACCAAAATTGAATGCCATCGACCGTAATTGCGATGTCACGTAAAATCAATTAAAAATCCACAGATGGATTTCAGATGCACATATGTAAATACTTTGCATAAACTTGCATATATGTACATTTATTTATATGCTGTCAGAGGTTTATGTAATACATAATTGAGTAGTTGGTTGTAAAAGTTTTATTGGGTTAAGCCGCTTAATGATTCAATCGCTCGAGGATTTGGAGAAGTTGTCAAAGCCTTAAGCGACAATCTACCTCATTGCCATTCACATTTACATTCACACTCACATTCAATCTGCTTGTACAGCTGCAACTACAGTTTGAGCACAAGTTTCTCCCCTCAATTCCTTCTTCTCCTTCTGAGACTGGCATTGAGATTGGGGTTGGAATTGGGGCTGCCATTCGTCATCGTAGCTGCTGCAATTTGTTGCAATGTTGCATGTCAGCTTAGTGGAGCATTTTTATTGTAACATCGCATTATAACTACGCCTCAGTTGGAGACAATTTGCTGGGTGCACACTAATTGGCAGCTTTGAAGTGCACTAGATGACTCTAAGCTAAATCCTGTTCCCGGAACAGGCAGCAGACAGAAGCAGACAGGAGCAGTCAGCACGCAAAAGGAACAGCGACGTTGAATTTTAAAGCCCTGTAACAGATTTGGCTTTGGTTTTGGCTCATAAATTTTTAATACTACGCTTTCTACTTTTACCCCGTTTACGTTTGCTGACTGTGCTGGCCACCTGAACATGCCCAATGCGCGTGGCCACACACACACACACTCACACACGCACCTATTGACGCACACAAAGTAACTTTGAAGCGGAAAAGAGATAGAGATAGAGACAAGGGGATAGAAGGGGCGAAAAGAGACGCATTTACGCACGCCGCAATAATCCCCGGCATAAACATTGGCAAATCCGTTTGCGTTTTGTACAAACATGGTTAAAACGTATTGGCAACAAAATGCCAAAGCTCTGGCCAAAGCAGCACAAGGGAAAAGGAAAAGGAAGAGGGGAAGGGGATGGTGAAGGGAAGCGGAACAGCTGCACAATGAGCCGAGTCGACACAAAAAGGCAGACGATTATTTTGGCACGTGGGCGCGTTTGTTAGCATTAAGTCATAAAAACGTGTCCCATGGACAAAATCACACACACACACACACCTAATACACACACATATTTTCGCATAGAGTGAACAAATGAGCTATAGGGCAAGTCATTGCCCATTTTCTATGCAGTCTGCAAATGGCCAAAAGAAAAGTTGAGACCAGAACAAGGTAAGGGCTGCTCCTAAAACTCCTACTCCTACTCCAATTGTTGAACCTGCCAGGTGTATTGGCACTTTGGCTACTTATCGCTGCGCACAATTCGAGAGAAGTCGAAAAGTCTCCTTCCCCCCACTTCCATTTCTCTCTCGTCGCACAATGGCCAACTGCTTTGGGCCCCATTGTTAGTATGCCCCAACTCAGCTGCCGACCAGACCAACTCACTGCCTGCTATTGTGGTTTCTTTAAGCAGCCAAAACTAAGCAAATTTCTCTACTCCCCTTCCCGCAAGTCTTTGCTCCCTTTATCTAGACTTCTATCCTATCCTAAAGCCATGTTTTTCTACTTTGTTTGGTTTTATTTGGTTTTTGTTTTGGTTTTCAAACTCTTATCTCATTATGGCTCTTATTGTTCTTTATTGCTCATCACATCTTGTATGCAATAAACTTAAAGTGAATTTTGCCATGACTTGAAATGAAATTTTAAATTCAATTATTGCATTTCTCGAGTGCGCAAAACTCCATTTATCCAGATCACGTTGTTCTAAGACTATTTGCTCTCACGGCTTAAATTGTCAAATAAATTAACAAGGAAGAGCAGCTATCTTCACAGTGCCTGCGAATTTAATACTCAGCTAGATTATCGGGATCGGATATGTCTTGTTAAATGAGTTTAACATTTCATAATAATATTTTTAAGCAACAATCGAAGACTAAGTAATCTCAATTTATATGTTTTTACTAGTGACTTAAAAATTAATCGTTGAATTAATTTTTAACGGAAACGATTTTCAAACTCTTTCATTAAATCCCCCTTTTAACTATGATTATAATTAAATAACTAGATTTTGTATCTTTTTTTTCTAACTTTTTTGTCTGTTCAAACAAGCTAAATGCCTTTCAGATATTTAAAATCAAAAATATTGCAATATTTTCCTACGTAAAATATCATATAGTTGAATATTGGCTTAGAGGCAAATGAAAAATAATAAATAAATATTAATCTACGGAATATAGAATAATAGAAAACTTTTCAGCTTTATAATCGAGAGTATTAAAATGTCTCAGCTGTCTATTAAGTATTTATGTCCGATTATTATTGGCAATAAACATCCAGTTGCAAAATTTTATTGAATTTGATTGCGTTTTGCGTTGGCGTTTGCAGGATTAATGCGATTGTCAGAAGCTACTTAGATGTATCTTTCAAAGGACATGTATCTTTCTTAAGTAATCTGATTCTTGCCTAAGCCTTGTTAGCTGTCGCAACGACTTTTGGCACATCCTCGACTCACTTTCCATGCAATTGGCTTAAGCAATTTTCATTTGGTTGTGGTCTTGGCTATTCCCCGGAAATCCACCTCCGCCCACCCCCACCCCGTTGACTTCTCAGCCTTTAGCCATGGATCAGAGAGAGGGAGAGTGGAAGTGGGAGGAAAGTACGATAAATGTATGTGTCTATTGCCGTCACCTCGTTTCATAGAATTTCTCGCACATCCGATTAGCAATTTCCATGCACTTGAGCAATTTTAGTTTCATTCTGTGTTGCTGTTGTTGTTTTCAGTTGTCTTAGCTGAAGCTCATCCACATCCCACTTTTTTATGGTCTTGCTCTAAGCTGCAACTCTTTACAAAGACGTCTTCCCCTCCAGCTCCAGATCCAGCTCCATCTCCTACTCCTAGGTAAGTAGCTCACAGACATTATGTGCACATCCCACAAGCACTTTCCATGCGTTTAAACAATTTTCATTTTATTTCATTTTTATAAATGTCCAAATACCCTGTATTGCGAACATTAAACGGGGATATAGGCACTGTCAATGAAGGCAATTTTATTGCATGAGTTAAATGCGATCCAACTGTTTACAGCGTATCTAAAAGTGCCATATTTTTCTGCCAATATTGTGGTTAGTTTCTGAGTTACATCTTGTGGCCTCTTTGACTTCTGTTCGAAAAGCTGGTTAAACCAAAATATGAAAGGTATTTATGAAACCCAATCCGAGATGGGGCTTCGCTTTGTCGAACTGAAGCCGAAGCCGAAGCTGAAGCTGCATTCTTGCTGGCTTTGAAAAATGACGATAAAAATTTCATAAATATGCCGTTGCGTAACATTCGCATTTTCGTTTCTAAACCATTAACTTTGCCACTCGCTCTTTCTTTCTCTCTCTGTCTCTGTCTCTATCTCTCTCTGTCCCTCAGTCTGTACTCAATGTTTCTCTTTCTCATATACATATATCGTAAAATATTTAATAGCTTTAAGTGATTGCCCCTCTTGTTTGAGCCATCGGACGTATTATAGGTGCTTTATTCTAGCAATATTATTGTCCCTCCACCTTCCACTTACCTTGTAGTCCTGGCAACTGGAAAATATACGGACGACCATTTGTCTCCGTCTCTGTCTGTTTCGCATAGCTGGCAGCAATTTTTATTAAATTTTATAAAAAATAAAAAATATCGATGTATGAATATTCTGACCTTTCCTCAATAAATTTCATGCGAACGCATTGAATAAGACGTGATTTTCAGTTCACGCAAACACCCACACACACTCAGACACACACACACACACACACACACATAAGCCACACCTAAACAAGACCAGCTGGGAGTGAGATGTGGGTTCGAGTTTTGGGCAGGTTCTAAGGTTCCAAGGTTCCAAGGGTGGTCGCCAGGGGTCGCCTTGGTGCCTGTTTACTACTGCGTGGCACGTATTTTGGATTTCTGCTACATTTGAACTTAATATTTTTGTGTCTGTATGTGTGAGTGTCAGTGTCAGTGTCTGTGTGTGTTGTGCTTGTGTGTGCAAAAATTTGCTCTTGCTTTTGAGTCAGCAGTACACTATGGTCCCGATGACGATTTTTTTGGAAAAAATTAATAACTCAAGAACGAAACAAGATATTTTGGTCTAGTTTTTTGCTTTGAACTCATAATGACAATTGGCATCAGCGCTATGAAAAGTGGGCGTGTCACCGCCTTTTTTCTTAATTTCAGTATATGCCAATTTTTTGTTTTTCACGCTTTTTGGACCAAAATTCCATGATTGATGTGTTTTTATTCTCCTAACACAATGTAAAAAAATTATTCGGAGCAGACAACTATATCATAAAGCTTCCATATGAATAATCGGTTGAAAATAGATTTTTAGTATAATAACCATCTTGTTTCCAAGATATCTGAACCAAACTTATAGTAGATGAGATTTATTATGACCCAAACATATTGGCCAAAAATTATCAAGATCGGTCAACTATAGCAAACAACTTTCATAGGAACAATCAGTTGACACCCGAGTTTTGCAAGAAAAATATATATTATTTGTAGTTTTGGTTGTCTTTTCTGTTAAAATACATTAAAATATATTCTTTTCTACTAATTCGCGCAACAAAATGCTCTAAAAACCTATTTTGAAACTTGATTGCTTCTTCTGTTTTTGCCGCATTTCAGCTTAATCGATACTTTTCACAGAGAGGTTATGTGCAATAAAGTTAAATTTCTCAGAGAACGCAAAACGACGCAAATTGATCTTCATAGCCCAGTTTCAGAATTGAATACTTTACAATATACATATAGTCACATTGCTAGCAAATGCTAGCAAAATTAGTTTTGTTCTCTCAAAGATAAAATATTTTTCAAAATTAAATTTTGAGGCAACTTTTTAAAGCACACAGAACGACACAAAGCCCGCTGATTTTCAACAACGTAGATTTACTAATACAAAGTAAAAACCCCACTTAATAATATCCATTATAAATTTTGGTTATTTGGATTTTTTATTAATGTTGAAAATCACTTGAATTTAACCTAAAATATTGGCGTAAGACTTGCACATGCTCATCGTTCATAACATCTCTGTTTCAGAGCTGTTAACATAACAGTGTTGAGCAATGTTAAAATTCTGACTATGTAACATTTTTGTCTGATGTATTTCCAATGTATTGCCATCAAAATATCATTAATTTGAGCAACTTTAAAAATGGACTTTTTTCCATTTTAATCGTCCTCGGGACCATAGTGCAGTAGAAGCAGCATCTTGGTTTTAGTCAGGGGAATTTCTTTGGCGTGTTAATGCCTTTTGGCTATCAATTGGCCATTATACGCTGGATTCTTGAACCCGTTCCGACGCCTCATCCGCTACATAACCATTACCAGTCTGTAATTCCGTTGTGATTTGGGATTAGGTCTCGACCATAGTTGTTGTTGCTGTTGTTGCCTCGCATGAACACGCTATAAAAATATCTTGGCCAGGGCAATTGAATAAATTGTGACCTTTACATTGATTCTGTTCTGCCAAACGAATGCGGCGTCAGTTCTCTCGAGTAAATAAGACTTGAAAAACCATTTATTTCTTTTCTGACTTTTTTACCCGTTCTCCCTGTCTCCGTCCCGGCTTGGACAATCCCCTCTGGCGCCGGCACGTAAGCTGCTAGAGAGTTTTATAAGTCCATTTGTGTGTTTGCTATTTTTAAATCGAAATATAAATAAATGGTCACAGCTCTCTGTAGCTATGAATGTGGCTGTGCCAACTGCTATTGCTGTTACTCCTGCTGTTGCTGTTATTATTGTTATAGTAGCTGTCGACCAACACACATACACACACAGATGCACACTCGATTCCATATGTTGACCACAAGTTGGTCTATTAATTCGCGCAAATAAGCCGCTTAATTAGTCTTTCATTTTGAGGCATTATTGCAGCCGCAAAAACTGTCGGATTTTAGGGTCAACGTGGCCAACATGTCGTATACATAATGAAGAAGATCTCAAAGCAAATGAAGCATCCGATATGCCACGTTAATTAAATATTGCCATAATACGATAAATGAAGCGTTTCGGTTTTTTGCTCGTTAGCTTTGATCAATTAATGACCACACTAACAGGCAGATGCCAATTCAACCGAATCGATAAAAAAAACCTGTATGTGCATGGGGAATCACATGCCAAGTAACTCTTCAGGCGCCAGTGTTGCCAACTGACAAGCGAATGTTGCCAACTCGTCTATAGCCCAATAAATAAATTTGCTTTTGTTTTTTATTTTTTTAACCATAACCATACTTTTATTATGGAGAAACATTTGTCATTTTTTGTTTTAAAACAGAAAACATTATTTGTTTTGTATTTTTATATGATTTGAAATTTGTCAACTTGGGCGTTTATACTTATGGCTTACTTAAGTCTTATCAAGACCGCTTAAAATCGAGCGCTAAATTTACAATTAATAATTAATATATATTCATTTATATATATATCAAATATCGTTACTCATTATTTTACACGATGATGGACTGACTACAGAGAACTTTTATGGCAGACAACCAGATTTGAACTTATAAATACATTGTATACACAGAATTTAGATAAATATTTATGATTTGTTTTTGAATTGGAAAAACATTTGTTTGCTTTTGTTGTTTTCGTTATTGTTGTGTGTTTATTAAAAGGTATTTACCTTGCTTAAATAATGAATGAGTCAAGCCAAAACAGCAAATATTTATAATATATATACACAGGAGCAAGGCGAACATTTCATTTTGTATTATTAACTTTTTGCCTAAATGTGAACTGAAAATTAAATAGCATAATTTGTAATTTGGCTGAATGTGTATAGTTATATACTATATACATTTTATGTGCATGTCAAATATGGGGACCAAAGCATAGCAAATGAGTTTGTCAACATCAACAACAACAAAAGTGGAACAAAGGACAGGATTGGGCGGTTCTTTACTCTGGTTCTAGTCAAAAGCGCTTTCAACTCAATTTTGTAAACTTTTATATTGCATACTTTGCGGCACGTGCGGAAAAGTTTATATACTTTAACTTTTTTTTTCGTTTTGTTCTGTTTTGTTTTCGTTTTGCTTGAATGAATTTCTATGATAAATAAACTTGTGTATATCGAAATATTTAATTTATTAAGCCCACAAAGAAATTGACGAAATAATAAAGAAAAATGTTTTTCAGCTTGAACGAAACTGAAATGGAGAGCGAAGAAAAGGAAAAGTTTTAAAGTTGTTCTTTAGTTTTCACTTTCGTAATCGTTTTGCTTTGATATTTAATATACGATGTAATCTTATAGTTTAGGTTCGTTTTAAAAAGTTTTCCATCTTAATACTTGTATTTAGTCAGCATGGCTGGCATTGGAATGCTCACTTAATTTTGAATATTCTTAGAGATAATACTCGTTTAAAGGACTTGCATTATGTACACACAGAGAGTTTACCACAGTTTTTCTCAAACTAACTACTTTCAAAACACATACATACACATTAAATGCATCATCATCAACGTCATCATGGTTATTAACACTAAACAGAAGATACGAGCAATTGCAACTGCCCCAACTAGGCCGGGACTGTCATTCAGCTTCAGTTTGCCGCAATATCAGCATCAGCAGCATCAGCTCAAGCTCCAACTTGTGCTCCAGTGCCGTCGCCAGGAGTTGGCAAGCCAAGTTACAAACAAGCTGACACTGCTCCAGTTCCAGTTCGAGTGCTCGTTCCAGTTCCAGTCCCAGTTCCACTCCCAGCTCCAAGTGACAGCAAACGCAGCTGTCGTCGTCGTCGTCGTGATGGCAAGTAAAGAAGGCACGGATCGCCATCTCAAGGAGCTGGCGCTGCTGTTGCCATGTTGCATGGCGGCCGGATGTTCGCCATTTATGACATGCACCACCACCGAGGCGGAGTCTGCATAGAGATAAAGATAAAGCCACACATAAAGATGAAAAACAGAGGCAGAGGCAGAGTGACACGAAGAGAGAGAGGAGATGGAAATGCCGTTGGCAAGAAACGTCACATTAATTGCCAACGGCAATAGAACGAGACTGTCGACTGCTGTGACACATACTTCAGACGGTTGAGGACGTGGAAGAAGATGAAGATGAAGATGCTGCTTTGCTGCTGGATGTGGAATAAGAGGACAAACTCACCTGAGCTACTTGGCGAGCACGTGTAGTTGCCGGAATCCGCCGACGTGGCCTTGGCTATCAGCAGCTTGCTGGTCCGCGTCGAGCGCTCGGTGATGACATTAATGCCGCCGCGCTGCGAATAATTCATGACCCGCTTGCCTTTGTACCAGTAGATAAACGACGGTGGCACCGGCGACTGCATCGCCAGGCAGGTGAGATTAATGTCGCTGCCGCTCTTGATGAACAGCTCCGCGTTGCCAAGAATTTTAGCACGCGACACTGTAAAAACCACCGCACAATACAAATAATTGCTTTTTTGCTTTAAAACCGAAATGCCACCCATTATTTTCCAGACACACACACACACACAGAGACCCACTTTTTCTCCCACGAACACACACACACACATATATATATGTATACCCAGAGAGAAAAAATCTAGAATTTCTCACTTAAAACGCCACTTACTAAGATCAAGTATTTCGATCTTATTTCAAGTTGGATATTTGAAGTACGAAATAGAATTATTTAAGTATTTTCAAACTTAAAATTACTTTAAAACTTGCTTGATTTAAGTACAACTCAAATTTGATTCAAGTAATTTTAATTATGAACATGACACCCTGCAAACTTAAATAAAAATCGTGTTAACTTGATTTGTACGTATAGAATGTTTTTGAAAAAGTATTATTATAAATTATCAAAATAATTAGCATTGGTATTAAAAAGTTTTCAGTTGGTGTGAAAGTAAGAGAAGACTGACTAAAGAAATTGTTTTTCCTTTGGGAATTCTAAGCAAGTGAACGCCAAAAAAATATATGAATTTAAGTACCTGATTTAAGTTTTTACTAGCTTGATCTGTAAGTCGAACCTGAGGTTCGAATTTATATTAAAAATTTTTAATAATTTGAGTTTTACTTGATTCAAGATTGCTAGTACTTATATCAAGTGAACAGTTTAAATATCGAAATTACTTAATAATACATATAATACTTTCTTTCTCTGTGTATTTATCAGAGACTACCCGCATACTCACCAACAACATTCAGACGAAAACCTTGACTGATTTTTGGCTCTGTAGACACCTGACACTCATAGGTGCCCGAATCTCGGGGCTGTGGCGACGATATCCGCAACGTCCACTCATCGGAGCCCTCGGAATGCAGCGACTGAAAGCGCTGATCGTTCGTATAGGTCAGGATACCAACTGTTAGTATATGCAGGTCCCGCTTGCGTATCCAGGACACCTACAAAGGACAAAAGCCACCAAATGGCCACAAAACTCAATTAACAATAAGCAATTCAATCGATAATCTTCAATTAAATTTTTAATTTATTCAAACATTTTGTCAATTAATTATTCTAATTAAAAGTGACAATTCGAATTTCAATTTTGGCTTAACTATTTCATTAGTAATATCAAAAAAAGTATTCGATAAATTAATGTATCTTTAGAATTGAGTTAAAGTGGGATTAGGAACAGGACAGAATTCACATGACAAGTTCAATTAGGTTTAAGTTGCCACAGTTCATTGAATAGTAAGTTCAGTAAATTACCAATAGGAAAATGCTCGACTATGAAATACTTGTTAGCAGGTCAACCTGTATAACTTATAACTCCACTTGCTTATTCTAGAAGATGAATAATATTTAAATGAAAATGTCTAACAAAATAAATCAGAGAGTTCAACCTGCATCCTCAAATGCTTTCATCCACTTACTACAGGGTATTAATGCTCTTCTGCCAACTGCATAATCCCACATTTTAAATTATTTGCTAAGTGCACGATGCTCACTGTATCTCAAATAATTGATTTTAAGCTCTTATTAGACATATAATACGTATGTTCATAGAACGTTAATTCAACCATTTTAAATCCATATATTCCGCATATTTGTTTTTCCATTTCGATTTTAAGAAGAAACATAATTATTATTATTTGGTGACTGAAAAAACCCGTTTTGACTTTAAAACTTATGAAATTTTGCGAATAACGAATTTGGCATTTATTTGCAAATAAATAGAGAGAAATTTATGAACTTCTAATAGCAAGAGATGTCAAAATAAATTAAAATTTAATTGAAGCGAATTGAAAACTTGTCTATTTTAATATGCGGTTGCTGTTGAATAAAAGAAACTGAGGTCAAATACGGAGAAAATAATTAACAACACGTGATGTCTGAATGAATTGGAGAGACAGAAAGAGAGAGAGAGAGAGTGAATGAAAAAGAATCTTTGATCCAATGCTTGCCTTGATTGACGCTGCATTGTGAGTGAGTCTAGGCTCCAATTAGCTGCATATAACAAGAGACAATGCGTTTGTCTTGACTTGAATACGAACTACTAGCTGAATGACTGGTAATCTGACTATCCGACTATCTGTCTGTCTATTTGTCCGACTGTCCGACTGTCTGTCTGACTGACTTTGTGCCTTGGTTTGTCTTTTAGCTTCAGAGCGTTAATTACTCAATTCAACTGTCTCGCTAAAAGTTGTTGGGTGAGCAGCGTTGCTGTTGTTGTCGTTGTTATTGTCGTTGTCGTTGTTATTGTCGCTGACATCGTTGTCGTTGACTCAGGAACTGTGGCAGGGGCACGACACACAAGACACGGACACAGACACGGACAGCGTTAAATTTATTACACCGCATAATTGCACAGCCACAGCGCGTTTTGAGGTAGGAATCAACGTGGCCAGCTGGCAATGGAGCAGGGGATGCAAGGAGGATGGGCTGGGACCGAGAGGGAGGGACTGTAAAAGGCGTGGTAGATGAAGGAAGCGCCTGTTGTTGCATTGCTAACAAATCGCTGAGAGCGGAAGTGAAGCCGTGTTACAAATGCGCGAACCAGAACAAGAATGGCCAAAAGAGAGGCAGAGAGAGAAAGAGAGACTGAATAAGTAGTAAGAGACAGAAACAATAAGAGTGAGACAGAGACAGAGAGAGAGAAAGGGGGGGAATATATACGGCGGTTAGACCGCCAACTTTATGGCGTAATCTTTTAAAAGTAATCTACAAATCTGCCACGAGGCCGCCGCAGGTCGTTTGTTTGCTCCCTATACCCCACATACATAAACCATATATCCCATATATATAGTATAGTATAAGCCTTATGCGGAACACACGCATACATATAGTACATATATAATGTTTGGTTTGCTCGAAGCGCATTTTAATTGCTACACCGACCCCAACAGCGACCCCAACAACGACCCCAACCTTAAGCCCCATAGCCTTATGGCCGAGTCAACGGCAACCAACAAGATTCATTCCACTTACCGCCCGGTCGCCCAGATTCCGTACGCGGCAATGCATCAGGGCCGCTTGGCCGATGGTTGCCGTGACCTCGCGCCGCGAGGAGTTGTCAAAGTAGGGCTGGGAATACGGTGTTTCCCAATAATGTGGAGGCACTTCGCTGATGACCAAGCCGCTTTCTGTATACGAAAAAAACACATATATATATATATAGAAATAACAACAACAAGCACAACAATTTCAGGTCATGACACTCTTTATTGTTGTTTATGGACTCGACTTCGACTTGGCGTGCGTCAATTTTTAACGCCATGTCATTGCATCTTGATCCTGAACTTACCAAATAGCAGCAATAGCAGCCACAGTTGTATTAGCCAAATCACTTTTAGTGGGGGCCTCGAGTAATCCGTCGACATGTTTCCGAGTTGATCGATGGCTTTTCTTTTGTTTATACAATTTATTTGTTTTCTATAGTGTTTTTTTTATGCCTCAACATAGATGAACATCCTTGTGGCTTTGTTTAGCGTCTCTATAAATAATAAGGTCATTGAGTTAAGCTCTTTGCAGTGTTGTAAAACGACCGCAGAATGAATATACAATTAGTTGTTGCATTCGTGTGTTTATCCCCCAGTGTATGAAAGCACTTAAATTTATTGACTATTAAAAAGATAATATTAATTTATGCTTAGTTCAGTTCACTATCTGCTTAATCTTAGCACTATACACCTATTAATGGGACAGTTAAATTCATTGGGTCTTCTATTTTAACATCAAAATGGAGTTCATACAAATGTGCCACCCAGAAGTGCAATTAGATTATCTTCAATTCATTTCTTTATTTCTTTATTTTTTATAGAAATTACTAATTAACTCAATTCCACTTTTTTTTACAGCCTTTCCATTTAATTGGTAAACAAAAGAATGCACTACTCAAGTATTGATTGGGAAGGAAGAAATGTGATAAGAGCAAGAATTGTATACCGCTAAGTGAAAGCTTTAATTGAGCTTCTTTGTGACGTAAAATCAATCAGATGCTTAACTCTCCAATTGTCTACAAAAGCTCTTGAATATTCACAGTTCTTCGTATTTCACTTTAGAATCAATTGCATTGAATTTTATATTGCATACTTATTGGGACATGCTTCGATTATAAAATGAGAGAGGCTTACTTAACGGAAAGTCCTAATGCAAAATGGAATTGGTAATGCCTATTGATTCTCTTCAACATTATTATTATTAAGGAACTAACGACTGGCAAGCAAATGAATAAATTATTGTAATTACTATTTGGAATTTTACGAATACGAGTACGAGTATGAGCTTTTAGATAAACGAGCCTACTTTATCACTCAATAAGTGCTTATTTATACGCTTTAATACTTCCCTAGCAGCAGTACTTGAAATATCCAGTGCATTTGTTATAAATTATGGCTAAATTTATTACAGCCACTTATAACTCTAGATCTAGCTCTAGCTCTTGCTCTCGCTCTTATTATTGCTGTTGTTGTAGTTGTTGTTCCATTCATTCTATGCCTAAGCCCACCCAGCTGGATGGGTCAAAAGAGAAATTCCATGGAAATACATTTAGCACGGGAAAATATTCATAATCCTGGCCATTACTCAAAAATATATTCGTTGTCAGTCCAATTAGCTGCGTGACTCGGGTCAAGGGGTTCGTGTGGCCCGCTATTTGTTTTGGTCATTCTTTCTCTGTATGTGTGGGTTTTTGTATGTATTTATTTGTTTGTTCCTCTGACCGCTGTCCCTTCTGAACATGAACATTTTTCACAGCCATTACAAAGAGTTATCGCGTCAGCTTTCAAGGAAATCAAACAAAAGTCAAGCCTTAATCATCGCTTAACCAAATTCCTGAACCGCATGACTCCAGCAACGAATGCCACAGTATTCATTGTATCATTCATTCAGCTTTTGCATATTGCTGTGCATTATTGGGGGATAATATACACTTACCAGATATGGCACCTGTATTAAAGTGCACACTATGTGTATTCCTCGCATGCTCTGTGTTCTGGCTCCATATTGGTCCAATTTCAGTTTGGCTTATTGTACGTTTATTTTTTCAGAGTTTCAGAGTTGATTTATTTGACAATCGATTGCGCAATGCGGAATAATTAATGAATTTCCTTCACTTATGTGTGCACACATTTCTTGCTTCAATTGCCGCTTATTTTGGATTTCATTGTTGCTTTTTATTCTTTCTCTACTCTCTGTGTGTGCGTGTGTGTGTTTTCTTTCCTTGATGTTAATAACCTGGACTACCAAATATTTCCGTTTAGCACTCGACCAACGACAACGACAACCACAATGAATACGGACAGAGACAGAGACAGGGAGAGGGAACAGGAACGCGGCGACAACAACGACAACGACAACGATGGCTTTGTGTTATATTATTTTTATGTATATGTATGCATGACATTAGGTACAGCTCTATAGGTATGCCACATAAGCACTACACTACTCACTCACTCACTAACACACGCAAGCACCAAAAACACTGTCACTCACACACACAGAATGTTGGTCGAGCGTCGCATTTTTATGTATCCGTCTCGTACGTGAGTCGCACTCTGTTGTTGTTGTTGCTGCTGTTGCTGCTGCTGCTGTTCTTGACTGGGATTCAGTTATTAAATAGCCGTTGATTTTCCTTTTTATTTTCGGTTGCTTTTATTTAAGCTGTTTTATTTTCAAATGTAACACAATGTTAGTAATCAAACGCAGCGACTGTGCGCACACGTGCATCCTTACGGCAGGATTCACGTACTGGAACTGATTCATCAGCAGGCAACGCGTATCGATGTCTACCTTCAGCGAGAGTAAATCTCACGAAGCTTGCCGAAGCTCTCCCAATCGGTTAAACCGCTCTCTGAAAGCTCACGGCGCAGTCGCGACGAGAGGCGACAATATTAAACTTTAGTTTACGTTTTTTTTTCTTTACATTTTTAATAAGCAACAAAGTGGGAAACTTGTTATAATACTTTAAAGCTCTGGCAAAGGGTTTGACTCTTGTCGCAGGTAGTAAACGACTCAGTGAGACTGCGGTTTCCTAGCAAAGCTTGAGCCGAAGCAATTACGAGAGAACACGAGCTGGGGAGAGCAAAGATAACGAAATAGAGAGTGCGGCTCTTAGGCTATCTGGGTTATTAGCACAACCTGCCTCAACTGAACTTAACTCAACTCGTCGCGTCGCGTCGCGTCTCGTCTCTTTTCGTCTCTTTTCGTCGTATCGAAAAGCGAACCCGAGCATAATGTGCTCAATAGTCACGTACAAATGAATATTCGCAATACACACGCCTTCGTTTTGGCATATTAATATAGTCTACATTTGGGGGCTGTGGATCGCACATGAATGATTTACACGTTGGCCCACAGAAATGTGATTTTTACCGCAATATGTAGGTATGTACTATTACCAATAGCGCTGCCAAGCATTTTCCCATGCCAACGATTACTTGCCCCCTTTAGACAATTCCGACACCTGCCTCCGCATGCGACAAAAACAATTGAACAGACAGTTATAGGCCAATTTCAGTTTATATACACGCGTCGCAGTCATGAAAGATTTGTGAGGCCGCCCCGCCTGGGGCCATCACTGAACACCTGTAAATGTAGCTGTATTCCTGTGCACCTGTACCCCCCTTTTCACCCCCCTAAATTTACTTGTAACTATACATGCTGCTGCTGTTGATGTTGCTGTTGCTGTTGCTCTGGTCTCCACGGCCGACCGTGTCAAATGTTGCGTGTTATGGCCCGCAAATGTTGCTGTCGAAAGCGTATCCGTAACCTCATCCTCCCGCAATTGCCCAAAATGTGCCGGACAGCAAAAGCAGCCTACGCTTCATCCAGAACCTGGTCGGGGCGGGGGTCGGTTCAGGGATCGGGGCAGGAGTCGAGAGGAATTTCAACGCGCGGCTTACAAGCTAATAAATAAAGTGCCAAAATTTTGGGCAACGTCGAGAGTGCTTGACTAGAAAAACGCTCTGTACGCTTGGGAATGTAAATTTCAGCGAATCAAGAGGGAGAGAACAATGCACAAATCTCACTACAACACCTAGCAACCAGAGAACAAGAGGCAGACAAAATAACAGAGAGAAACAGAAACAGTCACCAACATGCTTTTATCTAAAATTCCTAAAATACATACATTCCACATAGAATTCCAATGAAAGTATTAAAACTATTTAAAGCAAGCAAAGCTACCAAGTTGACTATTTTCGAAATCTTTCAGTTGCTTAAATAATAAACAAAAGTTGATACTTGTTTTTAACAAAGCTGCCATTTGAATATTTATTCCACTTTCGAGTAAAATAATCTACTTTATATCAACTGGGACAAAACCAAAACCATCAATTATTAACTTTATAGATTCTTTATAGTTGCCTTCTGAGGTAGCTGAAAGTTGAGCTCGTGAGATTTAGCATAACACGCACTAGAAACTATGAAATTTAGAAAATTTGAAAACCATAAAAGCTTTGCCAAGTTTGGAAAACAGTTTTAAGTTTATGCTAATTTCAATGAAAGTGAAACTCGAGGAATTCTTATCAACAAGCAAGATGAAAAGTTGCTCAAAGTTTTTGATAACATGTTTCCCAAAGTCTAGTTAGTCTTAGTTATATTGTTGGTAACCTGTTAGTGCTGAGTATCTCAAATATATTAGCTTTATAGCGCTGCTTAAGCGTCTGTCATTGAGAGAATCAAATTAGTGAAACAATCTATAGCTTTTAACCCCCACAGGACCCCCACACAATTCTTACAATTCAACCTATTTCAGGCTATAAGAGATGCTATCTGAGTGCCTTTTTGCAAGTGAATTTATTGTTGCCAATTAATTTGTTAAAATTAGTGGAGAAAGCGCACGCCTAGTGGCTTGCGGTAGTTTCAATTGCCGTCAACTGCTTATCGATAAGCGACCGAGGACGAGTCCTCGCCCGGCCCTAGGACCTAGGACCCAACGTTGTTTGTTGCCTGCCTCGTCTTGCATTGTGTCTAAATGTATGCCACGTACACGTATTTATCCATTGCTTAGCTGCCGCTCAGCGTTGCCGCCATATATTGCTCCAGCTCCGGCTACAGTTACATTCATAGCTCCGGCTCAAGCTCCAGCCGATGGTGTTTCGTCTTCTGCCTCTCATGCTACTGCTGATGTTGCGTCTCCTGCGGCCGCCTCGCCTCGCCGCGTCTCGTGCCGTGAATGAATGCTAAATTAATTTCAAATGAATACAAATGGCTTTTCGCTTTTAAGACCAGCCAGAACACACACAGTACACAGAGAACAGCAAATATAAAGTTACACACACACAAATACACATATACACACATACATACAAAGCAGGCCTTGCAGCGTTCTGTGTTGTGTGTTGTGTCTGTTTTACATTTCGCTGTGTTTTTCGCACATTTGAAATAACTCTTCGAGCCCAACTCTGCTGACTCACTAGCTCAGCCTTTTTATGGCCCCGCATGTCGGCACGGCCACGTTTATCAGATGCACCGTGGAAAATTTACAGTTCAACATCACACCGGACCCGTTAATTCAATTCAGCGTAACGCTTTTTCGGTTGCGCCTATTCGTCTACGTCTACATCTGTGACCCACCTGAATGGCCAACTGGCAACTGGCAACTGGCAACTGGTAACTAGCAACTGGGAATGGCTATTACCCAATAACTAGAAAACGCGGCTAATCGCGTGAATAGTTTTGGGCGGCGTAATTGATGTTTACAGCTAAGCAGCCCAGTTGCCAGTTGCGAGAAACGAGAGACGAGCAGCGAGTTTTCGTGAATTTCCATTTTGTTGCCTGCTTTTCAGGCCAGCTGTCCAATAGAGCTACTTGCCATTATTGTTAAAAGGATGAAGGGTTGGGGTAGTTTCCTTGTTGGCCAGAAATTGCTTTCAACGATACTTTGATTTAATGCATTTCATTGAGCAGCGATAGCAATGGGCGTCCACTCAGCCACTTTGCATTCATTATTCAATTTGAGGTGTATTTAGATGTGCAACTGATTGGGACATCGATGGCAGGCCGCTTTCAAGCCGAGCTAACGATAATGGCCAACTGGTAACTGCTAACAGCAACTGTAATGGTTGCAACTATGATTATCGATGTGAATGCAATCTCTATATATACTCCTTTAGTATTTGTTAGTGAGGTGTTTATAGACTTTCAGTCATCTTGTCAGGCCTTTCAAAGCGCATTACTAACTAGTAACTGACATTCACTGACCTTTGGCATACAAATCGCCAATTCCCTTTGTAGCCAATTTCAAATGTCACCTGAGTGCGATTCTTTCAATTGCTACAGCTTCATTCAGTCTGTCAGTGTTTTCGGAATCGATTTCTATGGACGATATTCTAGGACTCGAATTGGATTTACATGTAAAAGCGAAGCCAACTTATGTCTGCAACTCATTAGAGAATATAAGCACATTTCTCCGTACGCGTTCTAGCAATATATACATAGAATAAGCACTTTGTTGCCCAATGTAAATTTTCCTTTGCTTCTGTGTAGCGAGCGGAAAAGTATTAAAAACCACTTTCAATTTTATTGCATCGCGTACTTAAGGATCCAAACGAGCTGCTTTCGCTTTTGCAGTTGCTGTTGATGTTGCTGCCTTGCGCTTTGCAAGATAGCCATCATTCCATTGCATCATTCTTATTATTTTGTAAAAGCAATAAACAGAGCTCAAATTAAGTACTTCACACTTGAATGAGGCTCAAATGCAGTATATATGTATGTTGTATATGAGTTCAATTTACGTTGCTGCTTTTGTCTCCATTCACATTTGAATCAATTTTATTATTCAGTTGCTATCACAGCATGAATTTGCATTCTGTCCATGCATCAATGCCAACAAGCAAATCCACTTATTCTCTTCCATGCATTTTCTCTTGCCTTCCTGCTGAAATAATACTGAGACAGTGTTGGACTCGCATTGACAGTCATGGTTTAATTTAGTTGTATTGTATTACTGATAATAAAATGGATATGAGAGAGATGGCAATTAAAGGTGAGTGTAATCAGCGCAGCGTTTCAGCTCTCATTTGTAGAAAGAAATACTAAGAAACTGTGACCAATCAGTGCAAAGTCAAACCTTTTGGAACATAGATGCTCTTTACCCTCAACAAGCACACATTATCACAGACATATTCTTTAAAGTTACAGCTGCGTTTGCTCTCACTCGATCAGAGCTGCGTTTCTTTTCTAATTTCAACACGTTCTCTTATATTGTGGCCAATTACTGTAGCGCGTGCTCTTCTCTTACTTTAAAGTCAGGCAACCGAAAAGAGCAGATTTAAAAAGTGCATATATTGTTGTCTTGTTCTCTTACGCTCACCGTAAAGAGCAGATTGAAGGAGTGCACGTACTATTTGTGTCCATCTTACATATGTACATATGTATGACATACGATAGGAGACGTAGGATCTTCATGATGGCAGTTTAAAGTAGAACAGAATATTATTTTCTTAATGTTAATACAATTTGAAATGTTTTGTCAGAAAATTTGAAATTTTGTTATAAAACTTTAGGGAAACAAGTTGTGGTATGGAATAATCATCAAAGCCAAGTTTAATCATTAACGCACTATTAAACACATAATATGGATATCTGTCTAGAGATTTCTGAACAAAAACCACAAATAATTTGCATAATTTGATAGCTATAATTTGCCAGGTTATTATGTCTTTGGTTAAGACATCAAAACTTTTCTTTTTTTGATTATTGTTTTATTTTATAATATCATGTATACTCCATTAGTTGGTTGATTTATACAATATTTTTGGTGTTTCCTTTGCAGACAGTGAGTTTAACGATTATTTGATTTGTTTACGAGCCTGGCGGTCTACAAACTACTTAAATGTCACATGGTCAGTTAAACTTAAACATTGCTTTTCCGCTTTATAATGATTTATGTAATGGTCAAACAAAGAAATCTGCATACAATACGAGTTCACGTACATAATAATTAATTACATACTTGGGCATGTGCGACAGATGTGAATGTACATACATATGCATATGTAATACCATAAGAAAATGTTTATGTGTTTGTTTTACGTATGCAAGTATGTATTTCCCTTCAACTGGCATCCTTTTGCCTTTTTCCACTTAAGCCTAACTGGCCAACACTGAATTGAATTCCCTGTCGTTTACCCCGCGGGAGCATTTACATACGAGTAAACCACACTCGAATAGGACTTTTGTCTGGTTTCCACTTGGTTTAGACTTTGGACATTGAGCATCTGATATGCATCAAATATAACTCAATTGCCGGACTGACTGCTTGGCTCTTAGGAAGCTGAATAACCAGGAAATGCTCCGACTTAGGCCAAAACTTGGCCATTGGTCGCTTTGGCACCCTTTTTAGTCTGTGTCCCAGCTTTATCTCTATCTCCATCCGCATCTATATTTTTGCTATATGTACTATTGCCACCGTCTCTAACTCTGACATTTTCCATTCATTTTCGCAAGTGGCATTCGCTTGGCTTTTTATACCATGTGCCATTACAAATGACTTTTGACAGGGTATATAAAACTAGTGCAAGCGTATGTTAAGTTTTGTATTAAGAGAAGAAATTTAGTTATAAATGATGTGTAATACTGAAATTTGCTTTAAAATAGGTTAAGCAAAGTTAACTGTTGATAAATATAAAAAAATGGAAACGAAAGAATGTTACAAAAGCAAACAACAAAATTTGTGGTTTTTAAAAGTATCTTTGGTTTAAAAAACTTTTAAATATTTTCCAAACTGTTAAATAGTTCTAGGAATAAATTAGCTAAAATGGCCATAGTAGCTGTGATCACAGAGATTACTTATTGCTGATAAAAACTTCAACTTACTGGGGAGATAAATGCTGTTGGACACTGTTGGGAAAGCATCTCACGAAAGTCGTTAAATCATACATTTTGAGAATAAAACCTGGATACTCCTCAAACGTTTACTTTGTGTCGTTGTCTACTATAAAAACCTGAAAATTAAACAAGTAACACATAAAGAAGTTAAAGAAGTTGAAGTACAGGTTATCTGTTAGTCACGTTCACTTGTCTAGAGCATTCTAACTTATTTTATTGCCATCCCGGTGTCACTCAGCGAAACTCGGCGCTCAACACAAACAAATGTTGCGTTTGTTTATTTACATAAGTATATACTAAAGAGTGAGAGAGAGCATACATTGACACATAAGACACATACATATATGTATGTATATATATATACATATGGGATTCTGACTGACTGTCTGTCTGTCTTTCAGTTGAAGCTCTGTCTCTTGAAGATATTTGGCTAAAGGCTTTTAGGGCCAGCTTGCCGTTAATTTGCGCTTCAAGAGAACATAAAAATGCCCTTAAAAGCCGACAGCAGAGACAGACACAGAGGCAGACACAAGAAAAAAGTAAAATAAAAATAAAGCAAACAAAAACACCGAAAATAAAAAAAATGGGAGACAAACCAAGCAAGCAAATATAAAACTTATACCAAAAAGGGATTGACGGATATAAATGGTGATATGACCTTAGGTCATTTGTATAAAATTAAGTTGAGCAGCATAAAAAGCGGCCAGCCAAACAAATGACAATAACAAAAATAATACAGAAAATAGAACAAAAAAAAATAGAAAATAAGCAAACTACATAACTTGCAACTACGCCCCAAGTTGTGTTTTGGTTTAATCAAAAACTTCCAAATCGATTTACAATAAAAACAAAAGCCAGAGAGCCAGGCTAACTAAAAATGTAAAACACACTCGAATCCTTGACGCGCTTCTTTCTCATTTTGCCGCGCGTTCATCTTTAATAAATTTTTATGCCGTATGCTAATAAAGATTTTCTGTCGTGCCCCAAGCCATTTGCCACGGCACGGACTCGACCACGGGCAAGGAAAAGGAAGGGACAGTGGCAAGGGAACGGACTATGGGTTCGGGTTTGAGTCTGGCTCTGGCTCTGGCTCTGGTTGTGCTTTGCTTCTGCTTTGGGTCCGCGTTCTGTTTTAATATCCAGCCACGTATGTCATGGCACAAAACCATTAAGCACAAAAAGCGAAGCAAAACAGTCAGCTAGCAAAGTGAAAGCCAAAGCTGAATGAAAGAGCGGAACAAGAAAGCAAGAAAAAAAATATATAAGCAGCAAAAAAAATTATGCCCCAGACGCCGCTGAATTTTAAATGAGCCTTTATGGGCTTCATTTCAGCGTGTAAATTATCTCATTTGTCAGCAATTGCGCTGTGTATGAGAATATGTCTATGTGTAAGTATCTATGTGTGTGTGTGTGTGTGCAGCCAAAGACTCAAGTGCCCGCCTAGACGGAGCTGTGAGCGTTACGTCCATGTACCGGATAGAGCCCACATTGGCCCGTGCCCATGTCCATAGTCATAGTCATATTCATACTACATGCGAGTACTTGTGACATGTACTCAGCCATTTGTAAAATGATTCAATGGCGTCGTCTCCTGACATTTAATGAGATAAGCGCGCGCTTTGTGCGATAAGATTATGGAATGCCAGACAAAGGCCACACGGATCGAGCTGTGTATATATAAAAACATTTATATATATACACATACATATATCATAACAGGGAGAGAGAATTTAACGCACATTGGAATGCGGTTTACGCTTTGGCATTCACTTGCAATGTTCTCGAAGCATGCTTACAAATCTGTGCACTCCTGTGTATCCTGGCATTGGCGTTCCTTGAATCGCACACGACCCCCAAAGAGCAAAGCCAAAACACAAACCACAATTGAAAGAGATTGAGCAAAAAGAAAAAGAAAAAGAAAAAAAATGAAATGAATTCTATTTATGAGCGTATTAAAGTTGTCAAAACGAATACAAGTTGTCGTTTATTCAAGCCAAAGGGAGTCTGGTCAAAAAAGTTTGCCAGCAACTCTTTTCTTGTGTTTATTTCATTTTTATAACATACTTTAGTGCGTTGTGCACATAAATTCACACACACAAAGACACACATGCATTCTCGTTGTTATTGACTCAAGTTTCCAATTATTACTTGAAATTTAATGCATTACCAAATCATATATTTTTTGGGTTGCTTTTATCGCCAACTCGTATATTTTTGGGAGTTTTGTGTGTGGACAACATCGACTGCCTGCAGAAATGCACACATATATTTATATCTGTTACTTAAAATATGAGTAAAAGGGGATATTGAATACTTTGAAATGTATGTAACAGGGAGGAGGAAGCATCTCTGACCCTATAACGCACAGGCTTCCTTTCTAATAAATGTTATCTATTAGCTTTAGCTATCATCCCGCAACAAGATAGAACAAATGGAACTAAGTATTTCGAGTAAGCACCCAAAAGTATGCAATTAAAATATTTTATACATATTTAAATAAGTTACGAGTATTCAATAGTCGGAAACTGTACTGTAGCCTTTCCGGCTTGTTATACCTGTGAATGTTGTGTGGCACAACAAAAGAAGCGAAGTTTTGGCCAGTATACGGCGACCGAGCCCAGACCGAGCCCACCTTTTTGACAAGGGCATAATTAAAGCATAACAGCAGCAACAGCAACGCCCCGTAAACGTACCCGTACAATTTCCCCATTTTACTTTCCATCTTGCCAATCTCTACAGTAAACTCCAACTCGAACCCGAGCCCCGAACCAGTTCTTAGCCAAGGCAATGAGGATCAAGGCGAGCCAAGGCAAGGCAAGGATATGGCAAGGTGAGGTGAGGTGGGACAAGGTGAGGGAAGGAAAGGCAAGGCAAGGCAAGGCAAGGAGAGCTGAGTTGAGTCGAGGAGCACATAAAAGCGAAACCCACTACATGGGGTGAAAACAGGTTGTTACTTCCTTGCAAACAAGGTTCCGTTACCGTTATGCCGTTATGTATGCATGTATATGACTGTGTGTGCGTGTGTGTGCGTGTATATGTGTATTTGTATATGTCTGTAGCTGGCGTATAAAAGAAAAGCACGTTATTGCCAATTTAACTTACATTGTGCATGTGTCTTTAAACAAAGATTTATGTACCCACTTGCATGCATACTCATAGCTACCCAAAGTAACCACCATACATATACAGACACACACATACGTATACACATATATGCTAATATGTGTGTATTGGTGTGTGGGTCAGGTGTGCGCGTAATAACTTGCTATAGATGTGTGTGTATTCAGAGAGGGCGCACTACGTGCCGAGTTGCCACTTAAATCAGCATAATGATATGCACTTATTGTTGTGGCAAATTTGTTAACGGAAATGCTGCGAGAAACCGCAGCCAACGCTACGTTCAAGACACACCACACCTCCAAACCAGTCCACACCTCCAGCCCTCTCAACACCCCATCACAGCACATCACAATTTACCACAACGCATGTCGATGTCGATTTCTTCATTTGCCTAATACGAGTCGACGCCATCATTAATCTAAAATATGGCAAAGACACACGCACGCAAAACAGACTCTCACACACACACACACAAATCAGCAGCTCACACACACACACACCAGCTCACAGCAATGTGCATGTAATTATGCTTAACCACACGCACACTGTGACGCACTCAAATACACACATATTCACATTCACACACACACATACGCATACGCATTTGCTTAAGCCTTGTTAATCGTGACAAAAGCTTATTGCGGGTTATTTGGGCTACTTGTTTCACATCCGGCGTCAATGTCGCTGCCAGCAAAAACCAAAATCAACACACACACACACACCCACATACAAATTAGAGTACAGGCTAATGCAAGGACGTAGTCAGATTTTAATGGAGTGGGTACCTCCCCCTAGTAAAATTCTTTAAAAATGCCTAAATTACATATCATACATTAGCTTTAAAACTGTCAAAATTCCATCAACCTTGTAAAAAGTAGAAACCTCTCGATTCTAGCATAAGGAGTATATAATATATAAATATCATTATCAGTATCTTCAAAAAAATTTTTGTTGTTAACTATGAAAACCTGACTTACAATATCTGTTGGATGATAAAAAGAAAACCTAAGAATAATTGTAAGGCTGTGTGCATAAATAAACTTGCATATTACTGAATACAAAATTTAATTTTTCGAGCTATGACAGACACAACTCTGAAATTTTATCAGTCTTTAAGAATTTTAAAACACAGTGGAGCACAGAAACTTATTTAAAGAAGACAATGTTTTCATTATTGCAAGGGAACTCAAAAACGAAAAAAATGTATAAATATTACTTTTTCTGTAATGGGTAATTAATAACAAATTATGTCATGTGTGATATCTTGAAACACTCGATATGACATCAGGCACATAGAACTGGAAGCTACCAGTTATGGTTCGATAATTGAATAAATATCTTAACATTTTAAAAGTAGTAATAATTTATATTATTTTAACCGATTTCTGTGCAATAAATACACTTGGAAACAATTGATCTAATACCCCCTCCGATTTATATCCTCGCGACGTCCTTGTGCTTGTGTGTGTTCGTAGAGTAGTGTGCGCTGGCATATAATACAGTTATATAGGCAAACATATGCGTGTGCGTCGTCGTCTGGTCTAACTGGCGTCGAGACGCGACGCGACGGGCTGTCATCCCAGGCAGAGGGCAGAAGCTGAAGGCGGAAGGCAGAAGCTGAAGAGGCAGAAACTGAAGCTGAAGCGCGCGTCACTTGCACACACATAATAAACATTTTAAACATTATATTCGTGTTTAGCAGCTTCTTGCCATTTTGTTGTTGTTGCTGTTGTTATTGTTGCTGTTGCTGTTGTTGCTGTTGCTGTTGTTATTGTTGCTTTTGTTGCTGTGCTACTGATGCTACTGTTAGCTGGCTGTTCGTTTTCAGCAAAATTTACGGGTTTTAACGAATAATGGTGCTTGTGGGAAATGAACGTTTTGTGTTCGCTTCTGCTTGTCATCGCATCGCATCACGCCGAGCATTCGCAACGCATTCCACGCACACACACACAAAACACATTCGCCACTTTATCAGCATTTTACTTTAGCCGTTATTACCAGGCTCAGCCCACTCTCAGTACATTAGCACTCACACACACACACACACCGCCACCTTCACAGCCACACATGTAACATGTACGCATCTATGAGCTTTGCGACTCTCCAAGGAAATTAAAAAACAACTAAAACAAATTAACTATGTAATGACAAAGTCTTATATACATATGCTAAGGCATGCACATACATACATACGATTACATATGTATGTATAAAACCTTGTGCTGCGGTTTCTTGAAAACAAGAAACAGCGAGCTAATAACGAATCAACCATTTGCCTTCCTTCCCATCACTTTTCCCCATCTCCCACCAAAATTGAATTACCTATAATGCCAGCCGAGCTTCGCATAGTGGTCCATTCGACTGATTTAGCGTAGCAAAATTAATATAAAAATAAAACAAAGACTTAAACATTAAGAAACCAAAAGAAGGATGCTAAAAAAGGAATCTTAAATAGAGCTTAAAAATATATTCAGAGGAAAAAAAATTATTATAAAACAAAATTTGAAAGAGAAAAATTGGGAATAAAAAAAATAGATTGAAATTCGCAAACATACTGTAATATTTACATTTTAAAACTATATTATGAAGGAGAAAGTCCGGAATTAAAACAGTCCAAACACGAAAGAGTTGTACGACGAAAAAATAGATATTTATATTTTTTATATATTTATGATTTTTATTTTCTAATAACATTCTTCCTAATTTTGGTTTCCTAATTTTTATACCCGTTACTTATTAAAAATAAGTAAAAGGGGATATTGTATTCGTTACAATGTATGTAACAGGGAGAAGGAAGCATCTCTGACCCTATAAAGTATATATATTCTTGATCAGCATCAACAGCCGAGTCGATATAGCCATGTCCGTCTGTCTGTCCGTCTGTCCGACTGTCCGTCTGTCCGTCTGTGAGAGCGCCTAAATCTCAGAGACTATAAGAGCTTGAGCAACCAAATTTAGGACACAGATTTCTATAAACCCCACGCAGGTCAAGTTTGTTTCAAAATTTTGCCACGCCCCTTTCCGCCTCCGTAAATCGCGAAAATCCACCACACGCACAGTTTTCAAGATATTAGGTTTTTTTAAACGGTGAACGTTAGCTATTGTTTTTACCTATCTTTCTACTAAATCCAGACAAGATCGGACAAACAGAAAGGTGGTACTGGCTGATTAAAGCTTTTAAGCAATAAAAGTGCCTAAAAGCATGCAAATAAAAAAAAAGTTAAATTTATTTAGGTAAGTAACGGGTATCCTATAGTCGGGAGCTCGACTATAGCCTTTCCCACTTGTTATTTCTATAGTACATGCTTTCTAGTTTTCTTTTCCTAATTTTTATTTCTAATTCTTGGTATTCTTTGTATTATTTTTCGACATTCGTAAAGGGAATCTTAATAACTTCTGAAATTATCAAGAATAATAATTAATCAGAAAATTAAATAATTAGCTATTTTAAGTTATATGACTATTCTAAAAAATGCCCGAAACATAACTGTAGTCACCAATTTAAATTATTACATTTAAATGATCTGAGCTTATGTGACAATTTCTCCCACTGTGCTTTGGTCTGAAGGCCTCCAATGAATATGTTAAGTATACGCCACGGAATCGAGCAATTCGCACTTGCAGAAAGCAGCAAACGCTTTTAATGATGATCGATTTGGGTAAACAATGAAATTTCCGCATTCAAATTTTATTGCTAGCAATCAGAGGCGCTTCCTGCCCGAGTACAAATAGCGTTGGTAATGGAAAAGAACACTGCGTACATAGCCATTATCTACTTAAATTGCATTAATCTATCTCAAGTGACGCCCTTTTGATGTTTGCCAGCTAATTTTCAATTGAAATTGAATGATTGTTGTTGTCATTGCCAAAGGTACATATATAAAGTGCTGCTCCTCTTACACGCGCGCTCAAAAAGTTAACATAATTTGAAGTCGTTTAAAAATTGGCTGTAATCAGTCCCCCCTCCCCTAACCAACACTTGCACCATTTCAATTCCACGCAGTCACAAAATAAACAGCTGTTCAAAAATACTAGCCTTCCCATTTTGCCACTATGGTATTTTTAGACTAGCTGGTGTACGGTCACACTGCCTGAGGTTTGTAAACAAAAAAATTAAGAATGTAAAATAAAAAAATTATGAAAAGTTAAACAAAGACAAGTTAAATAATTGTTTGTTTTAACTAGTAATTGTGAAATAATTAGCAATAGCAATTCCTGGTTCTGTCTGCCAGTCAATAAACGAAAACAACAACATACAACAGGAATTCCAATGCACTTTCTCCGTGTAGTGTAAAACCAGTCTTTCGGCTTTTTTTGTTTTTGACATCTATTCAATATCAATAGAAAAAATACAGGCCAAAATCGTACTGGTCGCGTCGTCTGTCTGTGTTGTTAGCAGACTACTAAGCACCTGTGTGCTGTTTGAACAGCAACAACAACAACAAGAAGAACAGCAATTGCAACAACAACAGTTGATTGCGGTCTTTTGCCGTCGTCTTTTATTGGCCTGGTCGACGCGACAATGGAACAGCAACAACAGTCACATCTTGCCCACTCTTGAGTACGTTTCGATTCGGTCGCTTAACGCGTTGAAAGCTTACGTTATTTGCTTATACATATCATCTGTATTTATGCATAACTCCAGTCGTCGAGCATGTTTGTCACATTGAGTCATTTTCTGATCGGAATTTTGTGCTAAACGTAAGTTGATTGTCGATTGTCAATTTCGAATTCGATATTGAAAATTATATTCTTATGCTACTTTCACATGACAGGTGTACTCGTTTACTCTACATACACATATATATACTCAATAGATTCTATATGAAAAGATGTCTACGATTGAGGAGAAAGTGCGTTGCATATTGAACGCCAAAGATCTGGGCGACATAACGACAGAGCTCTGTGATTTCTCGCTCAAAGAGCAGAATGCAACGGCCGAGGCGCAAGGTGTGCAACCATCATCGTCTTCCGACTTTGAGCCAAAAGTCGGCCAGACGATCAACTACATTGTGGCCTGTGTTATGTTCAATGAGAACGACGAGCTGCTAATGATCGAGGAGGCCAAACCAAGCTGTGCAGGTGATTCACTCACATATCAATCTTACGTTTACAATTTAAACATGTTTAACTCTTCCAGGCAAATGGTATCTGCCCGCTGGTCGCATGGAGCATGGGGAATCCATCACGGAGGCAGCGGCACGCGAACTGTTTGAGGAAACGGGTCTCAATGCCGAAATGACAACGCTGCTCGCCGTCGAATCCGCTGGTGGCTCGTGGTTTCGCTTCGTGCTAACGGGCCGGATCACGGGGGGTCGTCTAAAGACGCCTGCCGATGCGGATGCTGAGTCCATACAAGCGCTCTGGCTGCAGAATCCCAAAGAAGTGCCGCTGCGGGCCAACGACATACTCAACATTATTGACATTGGTAGTTCCTACCATCAAAACCAGAAATCAAAAGCGAACCAAGCGGACATTGTGCGTCTGCCTGTGTGGCATAGCAATGTGCTGCCCACACGTTACCCACACAAACGCAACTATCTGCGGGTGTTGGCGGTGGTGCGGAAGCGTGCCAGCAACTCCATGAACATACTCATCAGCGAGAAGAATGCCCATCATTTTCCCACGGTGGAGATGCATCCGAATCGCAGCCTTCACTCAACGCTACGCAAGTTTATGATTGAGATTTTTGGAGCGGAACTGCCGCAACATCGACCACATGGCCTGCTTAGCATGGAGCATGCCACATCCAGTGGCAATGACGTCACCGACGGCATTTGCCTAAATCTGCTGGTTGCCTTTAGGCCCGCACTCGAGGAAATCTCACTGATCGGCAAATGCATTTGGCAAGAGCTCAGCTCTCCACTCGATGAGACGCTGGCACGTATATTGGGTAGCAAACATGGTTCCATACCGCTAAACGTGATACGCTAACTGGTTTAGTCTAGTTCTAGCATAATTTCTAATCTCTATTAATGGTGCAAGCTTACAACTACCCTATAAATAATATAAACTGTACAAAAATCTGCTACATTTCTATTTTAAATTTTGGCGCGTAGTCACAGCCCGTTTGAAGCTGATTGCTATGTAACACTGCAAAGTAGTGCAGTAGTCACAAAGCCCAAAGCCCCAAAGCGGATTAAATTTTTAAATTTCTAAGCAACATTTCATTGTTTGTTTGATATAATATATATAATATATGATATAAACACTTTGAATAAAATATTGAACACTGTTCAATAAACAATTTTTTATTTAATTATTTATCCAATTTCCATATTCTTTTAGTCGATTCTGCATATTTTCCTATGAATTTCATTACACAACAACAATTAATTTTGACTCGGATTAAAAAACATATTTAAGGACTATATACAAATCGACTGTAAATGCTCTACTACATAGAATTTGTTATACGCAAAAAACGTAATACCAAAACAAATGCTATCTTGGAATATGTCTGCAGTGTGTGTGTGTGAAGTATTATCAACTCTATAGCAATAGTCGACTAGGTCAAATTGGGTCAAAGAAACATGCACAGCGGTACGTAACACTAAAGCGTAGGCATTAACCTAATCCTAATCCTTCCAGACCTTGTTAAACAGGTCCATAAAGGAATCGTAAATCATGAATGTTATCGCCACATCCAGACAGACACGACCTAATCGCGGCACTGTGCCCTTGTAGAAGGCGGGGAGTCCCTCGTTCTTAAGTATCTGAACCGCACAATCCGCCGTGTTCTTGTACTTGGCGGCCTCCAGGCCTTGCATACGCGTCTTGACCACATCCAATGGTGTGTTGCCAAACACTGAGGCAGCTCCCGCAATGGCACCGAAGACGCCCACCATCAACTTGGGCACAGGCTTGTTGACATCATCACCCTAAAAGGTGAATTAAAAATTAGCAACACTTTCATAATTATTTCTAACAGTCCTTTTTACCTTATACATATCCTTTAGCGATTCGACAACAAAGAAGCGAATGGCTTGATTGGACCCCTGTTTCAGTATGGTCGGCGTCAGTCCCTTATAGACACCACTGATGCCCTCCGCCTTGACAATCTGGCCAACGCCATGAGCAAAGCCCTTGAACTTGGGATTCGCGCTGCGCTGATCGTTGATAAACTTCACCTTAATCGTTTCCATGGGGGTCACTGCCAAGATAGCTTCACAGACACCAGCGCCCAGGCCACAGAGCAGTTTGCCGCCGGCGCTCAGATGACCCTTGGAGTCACTGATATGCGATCGCATAAACTCAAAGGCACCAAATCTGAGGGCAACAGAATATGGATCAATCAAAATAAAGAGAGATCACTGGAGTTATTATCACTCACCTGGTTGCCGACTTTGGTATGCTGCCATAGAGGAGCACACTGAGACCACGGTATAGACCTAAGAAACCATTTGTTGCCACCGTTTTCTTCACACAGTCGGCAATTCCATTGTACTTCTTGTTCACTCCCTTCTCGTCCAGCTGCAGCTGTGTCTTCACGTACTCCGTGGGATATGTGATGCAGATCTCAATGCCTCCGGTAATGCCGCCGGCAATGATACCCTTGAGTCCCTTGCTGCCGCCCCCGCCTGCCCCCGCTGCGGCCCCGCTGTTGATCATCCAGGGACGAGATCTGTACGGGCTGATTAACGTAGCCAAATTTTGACGATCCATTTCGAACTGTGGACAAATTAAAGACATAATAACAATAGCACGAAAATTCAAAAACTGAGAGGGAGTCTCTTGTCAAAATAAACACCTGGTTTGTGTGTGTGTGTCTCTGTGTGTGTAAAGATAAAAATAAATTTTAACCAAAATACATCGATTTATTTATTCTGAAGTTCAACAAGAGACCAAAAAATTGTTGACGATGCAGAACAGAATGCAACAAGTTTTGAATCACTTTAAAAACTTTTTAACTGGAAATTTTAAGCCAAATAACTGTACTTTATTCTAGTTGGTTAATACTATTATTACCATTTTTTTTTATTTTAAAAGTTATTCAACTGCTTTTTAGTTGACATTCAATAAATTATGCAACTTGTTGAATGTATAACAGTATCATTTGTATATGTATGTATGCATGTATGTATATTTTCCATTTCATTTGTACATTTTGAGAGCACTAGTAAGTTTGGTTAGGTTTGTTGCTAATCTATAGTCCAGCTAGTTTCATGACAATACTTGATTTTATCGCACTGTTTTTCACCTTGAAACCAAAGTTCAAACAAAAACTATGTATATGTATGTAAATGTTTGTCACAGACTGTATGCTCATAACACAAATATATGTACATACTTTTCCATTTGCTATTGAAACAAAATTGCTTAAGATTGTATGATAGTGTACACTTGAAAAGTTTCAAATAACTTGAAAAAGCCAAAAGAATTCTCTTTAATCACATTCCCACTGGACATGATTATATAAGTTTTGCATGAAACACGTAAATTATAGAAGCAGCAGAAAAATAAATAATTATTTATGTGGAATTATTTAAAATGTGTGTACATTAAATATTTACAAACTTAAACACAGTTGTGATAAAGATAAGCAAAAATGTATGATATCTTTTCATTGGAAGTGTACACACACTCGCACACACTCACACAGCGCACACACACGTACTACTGTCAATTGGTTGATTCAAATTGGAGAACTGCAGCCTACTGCAGTTCTGATTGGAATTACACAGCAGTTATGAATGTAAATTTAATTTTACTCACATAATTACAGTTACGTTTAATTAAATGCAAAATTAAGGCTCTCTTGCTATAAATCGCTTTGGTTATTTGCCGAGCTGATTGGAATGCGACAGCGACGCGATCGCGGCTAGGGCAGCGAGTCAACTGTTTTCACGCTATGAAACAAAATTCCAATTTCCAATCGCAGAGAAAGCGAACAAATTCAAATAGACGGCACGTTTGTAAACAACCAACTGCTTTGCTTCTCCACTACGATCAAGCAGCACGAGAGCAATAACAAGAGCGCTAGTGAGAGGGAGCGAGTGCCGAAGAAGAGCAAAAGTAACGGCGATGGCGTGATACTGGATTTTTATGACGACGCGGCAGAAAAACAACAGCAACAACAAAGATCTCAGTCTCTTAATAAGCAAAACCCGTTTGGCATGGCAGAGCTTACCGAAGCTTTTTTCGACTGGAAAAGCTCTCCCTTGCGCTGATAAAAGGCAAACGAGTATTATAAACTTTTAAAACCGCCGCAAAGTCGACCACATTTTTTTTTTACCTCAATTACACAACAACGTATCAAACATGCATAGACGATAGTACGTACGTATGTTTGTATGTATTTTTAATCAAAATATTTATTAGGCCAAGATATATGCTATAACTGTACATATTTGTATTATTTATTCAAAGAATTGATATGTTATCATTTTATGAGCCGTAATATTTATAAACCATTTAATTAACAAACCTGTGTATTTAATCAGCGGCCATGTAAATAACACTGGGCCTCTCTATACCAAATTGGAACCGGCAAAGTGTGAATGTTAACTAAATAAAATGTTAGTTGGTTTTGCTTACACCAAAGCTGCTCCGTAACGTCCGATCTGCGCATGCTCCTTGCTAACACGAACCACCTACACATACACAAAGTTTACACGGCAGCTTAAGTCGGTGATTTAGCGAAGTTGCCTTTATTACTATCTTTCTACTGTATCTAAATCGTAATAAAATATTATTATACATAGCAAATGACGTATAAGAAAGTAAAGTCAGGTTCAGAGCAAGCTAGCATAACTAAGTGATCATTAAAAATAGTGTTGCAAGTCTAACTTATTTGGCTGGATTATTAATAATGTTTTGAACAGCCTTAGATCTTTAATCGTTTGATATTTAATTTCTTTTTTAAGCCTTTTAGTTTAAATCATCACATTCTATTAATTTTGTATTAATATATTTTATACTTAATGTCATATTAAGTTACTTAATTTCATATTTAAAAATACTTTTGGTCTCCTGCTGTTAGTTGACATTAAATAAATAAATAAGCTGCCTTATAAACTTGTTAGCATACACTATGTAAGCTGTTTGTGCTGGCATATGGCGAAAAAATAATGACCGCTCAGAAATGCATGGGGGCCTGTCACCAATCTATCTATATACATATATAAATCTAATGGGCTCGACATTTTACGAACACAGTGAAGGCTCCCTAAAGTGAACTGAGAATCGCTAGCTTTAATTTTAAGCTTATTCCAACTTGTAGATAAATGTCTAGTTTTAGACTTTAATAACTATCTGATAGAAAAAATTAATGACAATTTTAAAAATATAGCTCGAATAAAATTTAACTGAGCAATAAAATGACTAGAACATAAATGATAAAGCTAGAAAAGATGCTTTTTTAATCACAACTGCTTCAAAGGTTATAAATTTGGTGATTCACCGTTCCATGTACAGTACTTGTCTCGTTATTCAATTGATGGAGGCTCTCGTCAAATGTAGACTTAAGACTTTGTTCAATTAATTGAGCTAAAGTTCGTTAACGAACTATCAAATAGTGTAATCATTTGATGCATCAGCAAAAATTGCAATTCCCACAGAATTCTTGTTATATAATGTGCAATTAAATTGACTAACAAAATCTGAATGTAAATCGAAACGGTATCAATCAAAATCGCCGCCAAGGACAAATCAATTTTAGACGCGAAAATATCAGATCAGACATCAATTACATTCATATCTCTATACATACATATATATCCATGCAAAACCAAACTCGGCAGACTTAAAGCGAATTAATAGTTTTATTCAAATGCATTTTGAAATCTTTCATGTCATTTTACATACACACATTCATACATAAGAATATGTATGGAAATATGCATGTGTTTATTAATAAACATTAGAATTAAAGTGCAGTTATTTCATTAGCTGTTAATCAATAACAATATTACTAAACTGGGAATTAGTTCGTAGACAGTTTATATATCAGTCATGACGATTTGGTGCAGTGTCAGAGAGGATGCTTAAGCAGCCTTGTAGATACGCACGCACTTCACGGAGCCAATAGTGAGTGTCTTAAAGATATTAAAGAATTAATATAGCAGTGATTAAACAAGGTTTCCAAGCTTCAACTTACGGTAGTCAGTTCGCTGTCGGTGAACTCGCGGACAATGGTCGATGGCTTGTCGCCCTTCTGCTCCTGCACCAGCTTGTTGCCATCGAGGGTGATCACGCTCTTGACCTTGCGACCATCGAGAGTCTCCTCATCGAATTCCTCGCCCAGTTTAAAGCTGATGGCCGAGGTCTTGAACGTCGATGTGGTGGTCATGGTGTAGGTATCACCATCCTTGGTAACCTCCACAGTGGGGCTAACAGTGTTGCCCATTTTGCGCAGCACCATGCCAACGCCTAAAAAAAACAAAAATAGACAATATATCAGGTACCGTAACGATTACTATTTTTAAAATATGAATTATTAAACAAAAGTTATTATTTGTTTTTTTTTATCAAAAAAATTTAAGGAACCGTACGGATTACTATTTTTAAAATATGAATTATTAAACAAAAGTTATTATTTGTTTTTTTTTTATCAAAAAAATTTAAGGAAAACTCTAATCTGTCGATTTAAATAAAAAAAATTTTTATTATTTAAGTTTTACAGAAAAAAAAGGAAAAATAATTTATATTTAAATATTTATAATAAATAAAATAAATAAATTGCTAAAATACAAATTGAAAAATAACTTTTATGCTATGATTTTTAAATAAAATCTTTATATAAACAAGTTGAAGATTTGGCAGGCTGCTAATTGAATTAGCCCGTCAAAGTTGAAGACCTGCACACAATGCAAATCATATTTTATTTAATTGAAATAATAAAGCTGAATTATGAAGTTTCCCAGACCAGAGCCGAGACCACAGACGTCGGAGTCACGCTCAAGGTTAACAATACGGGATCGGGGGCCGCAGTCTACAACATCCGTACTTATCAATTGGTCAGCCTAAATATAGCAGGCAATCAAGACCCCAAGTAAATGCAGGCGACTGCCTCTTATCGCAATATGTATGTGTATAAATTTGTATATATTTGTATATACATAGATATATACACAGATCTGCCCCTTGACAGACAAATCAATTATGTTTAATTACGTATATATTTGAATATTCTTAAGTGGACTGACATTTGGTCAAGTGTTTTCGGTTCGATAAATTTCCACTGTCGAACTTCTGGGAACCTTTTCAGCTGTGCATTTATAAAATATTATTTATATTCATTTCATTTCCAATAGATTGGGATTCGGCATTATTACGGTTATTGTTGCTATACGGTTACTGATAAGGGGCAAAGTGCAAAATTCGCAATCGCAAAACAGCACTATCACTATTAAATATATGCCACAAAGTTTATCACAATTTATATGTATGGATTGGCACATGTACTCCCATATAATCTAAGTACAGTACATCGAGCAATCGAGATAAGGCTGATAAAAACAAGCGATTCCATTCAGATGCACTTTAAAATGGTAATCCAAAACGCCTTGAAAATGTCGTTCAATCTAAACTAATGCCACGATCACGATATACACAATGAAAATTGAGACACGATCCCCACACCACACCAACAATGCCTGGTCTGCGACTGTGCAGGAGTTGTCGGTTCAGTATTAGATTTAAAACCGCGAAAGACCGCAAATAATAATAACAGACAGACCCCAGCACAAAATGCACCAGTATCGATCGAATCGAATCAAATTTCCAAATTCCCCGCCGTTTCCTAGACTCTGGACTGACTGTTACAATAAACCATCCATCAGGTTGTATAATTACACCAAGTGTGTGTCCAAAGTTCCCGAACTCCCGAGTTCGCACGTTTTAAACTAAATTGTAGAGCGCTTCAAAGCTGTCGACACCCCAAAACGGTCATGACTAATAAGTACAGTTAGTCATGTCATTATTTTGATAAAATAAAAAATTTACATACAAAAACAAAACTATTAAAATAAAAAATAAATAAAAAAAATCGCGTGAGATTTGTCAAAAACGTTAATTGGCCAACTGTAAGCAGATAATGAATGCAGTCAATTTAATGACGAGCAAAGTACAGACCACTTTAATTACTTTTTAAGTTTATTACCCCATAACTTGGACCGATAAAGCTCTTATGTATTTTGAAACGTTTTCCACCTGTACCGTAAGTTTTTTCTTTAGGCAGGTAGAGTACAGCACCTAATGTTCCCAAAAATTTAGGAAGTAACCACGTTTTTCGTTTTCTTTTTTGGTGTTTGCATTTCTTTTGCACATCTGCAGAAAAAAATATGCCGGCCGGCTAGCGGTTTCATTCTCGCATTCTCACACTCTTTTTTTTCCTCTCCCACTGTAAAGTTCTTGTGCGACATGTGCCGAGTACGTAATACTTTGTTTTTGCTTAGACACTCCAAGTCATATCCTAGTTGTGCACTTACCCAATTCCTTCATGTACTCATCGAAGTTCTCGGACTTGTCCAGCTTGTACTTCTTGCCAACGAATGCCATTTTGCACAAATTGTGTTTTATTTAGTTAAGCTCAACGAACAATGAGGTCTCCACAGCGTCAACTACTGAACTCGTGAAAGCTCACGCCGCCAGACTACTTATATACACGCGCTCGGCATTGCCAGATGAATAAAGTTGAGCAAAAGCTTCTCGCGAGTTTTGGATAAGAGCGAGAGAGAGCTTGCGCGCGCACTTAAAGATTTATGATGGCACCAAATATGCAATACCGATATACAAACTACATTGATATCAATTTATAACAAATAAAGGTGGAAAGGCGTATATTATATTTATACGGTAACCAATAAACATTGCATATACATATGTAAATAGTACATACGTTTATTAAATGGTTTATGAATACGAGTACTCATGTATTAAGAGTAACATCGATAACATCGGCTATGTGATATCGAAAATAATCGATAGTTTACGAAAACATTTTAGATATTTAAATAATAAAGAGTTTAATTTATTAATGAGGATTGCATTTTTGGATTTTATTTGATTAACCTGATTAATGTTCAGCTCTAACTACATATTAAATATGTCACGACATATTTATGATCTATTCCACCCCTCTTTCCTTGACACGATCAATTTCTTGCACTTTAATTGATTCAAACACGCCGGTTTTATAACTGACACATACAGTAAGTAATTCATATGTATAAGTATCGAGTGCTGCGAGAATCACAAGTTCAAGTGTCGGAAATCCATTGAAAAAACTGTATTCTTTGACTAAGTACCTCAAAATCTCTTGTTAAAAGTCATAATTCATCATCTTTATATTTAGGTTTTGATCGCTGACACTTTGAAAGACTGCACTGAACTTTCTTTTGAATATTCTCCTGAAATTTCCGAGGCTCCGCCTACATTTACTTTGTGTCGGCTTTTGCAGCAAACCATCTGAAAATATGCGCATAAGTACATCTTTCTTCATATATATTTAGTATCTTTTGTATGTACATGAGAACATGCGAGAACATTTGAGCAATCTAATCGACCATTATGTTCCATTAAAGGCAGTCGAATGCAATTTTACACAGAGTACTTATGACACGTACACGTTTGATGTTTTGCTAGCTTTCTTATCTTATTAATTCAATTATCGCTTTCAACCAGATGTCCCGAATCCATATCGTTATTAAGAAAACTAAACATTATTTACCCAGTGTCACATTGAGTACCGATTAATTTAATAATAATATTGATAGCTAAAAATCTTTCAAAGACTCTCATGAATATCAATAGTTAGCTCCCACGGCAAGCCCTGCATTTTATTTGAATAGCATTTTATTCAACAATTTAATTTTTATTGCTGGTATCTTTTAATCCATAATAGCCAATGTAATGTTTTTTTTATAGTTATTTGTGATACAAAATACAAAAAAAATAAATTATTTAATGTAATTTAATTTACATTATTTTATAGCTTCAAAATTTGCATCCCTTTTTATTTTAGAATTTAGGGCCGTTTTTTCAATGTACACATAAATTTTATTTAACATATAGTTGCAAATTAGACATTAATTTCTACACATTTTACATCAAAATCTCTTTTCAATGGTTATCATTGGCCGTGTTCACCAGAACTAATCAATCAGTAATCATGTATTTTGTTTGTTCGATAACAAAGCATCACATCACAGAATTTCAGCGTACTATTTTGGTGATGAATTTTCAGTCATCATACATCACAAAATTTGAAATCATGATTGCTAATCACTGCATTTCACCAGAACAATCATGCAAATTTCATCGATTTTCTGTTGTCGATTTGTTCTGGTGAACACGGCCAATGTCTAAATAAGATGTTTGATAACTATTGAAAATATATTTTGATGTAAAATGTATTGATATTACTGTCAAATATTAAATTATATCTTAGATACAGTTTATTCTTTCTTCTTCTTTTTTTCTATTATTTTTTAAAAATATGGCAGTTGTTCTCCTGCTTTCAAGCAGTTAGAGCAAGCAGTGCACTCTAGCCGATACACAAACCCAGTGTCTAAGTGCTGTCTCGATCTATTGTAGAAAATAATTAAAGATCTATCATGAAAACACTTTTTTTAAACATTATTATTAATGTTCAATGTTTTGCAAGCGGATGAGTAACCAGTGCTCTCCAACTGCTTATTCTACATGGCAGTAAATATTTACACTTAAAGCAGTGCGAAATTCAAAATGATACTAAAGCTGAGAGCTGATAAGGGTAATAATGCCAAGAAAATAAATTGATTACATTACTAGGGTATATGACTGATTATGAAACTAAGTGTCAATCAGACTACAGAATTCACCGGCCGGCGTTATCGTTATGCCAGTAAACAAAGCGGTCAAAGTCAACAAACGTCATACACAAATTTACAAATCAAGAGCGAGAGCGAGAGAGACAGTGACCGACTGTTTACGAAAGAGAAGACGAAGAGCAATGGCAATCAGTGCGTCTACAACAAAGTTGCGAAAGCTCTCCGGAGAGTAAAAAGTAATCAATTTTTAATGTGCAAGTCTTAAACTGTTGCCTCTAAAACAAAGCGAATTGGCGAGCTGAGCATTAGAACGATTTCGACGATCGGAGCGTGAACAACTAGTGCTTAGTCCGCGAGGAATTCCGATAACAGAAAACGTTGACCGTCAAACGTAGCGGTATAAAATAAAACAACAACAGAATCACAATAAAAATATAATTTACTATCTATGTGTTCGTAAGCATGTTTCAGTGATGAAATTCCGTTCTGGAACTTGTACAAATATGTGGCGAGAGTATTTTCGTAAAATACAAAGATAATTGTGTAATAACAACAAAACAATACGAAAGTGAGAAAACATCCATTATCAGAATGTACTTTGGGACGTTATCGTAATATGCAAATATATGTATATCGAGTTATCAAGAATGTGTGCGTGAGTGGAAAGTTTTAAGCAACCAAAGATACAAAAGTATCTACAAGATATAATCTATTAATGCCTAAATAATTATTATTATATTAACGGTAAGCGCGTGTCCGCATCCCTCTTGGGTGCTAATGAAGCCGAAGCTTCGAAATAGTCACCAATAGTAAAGTCAACAAATCCACGGCAAAATAAACAACACGTCGGAATCGCATGTAACTGAACGTTCAACTTAAAAGTACGAGTCAACTATAAATACTACAAAATAAAAATACGTGTTCGGATTAATTGTAAAACAATCGAACAAATACCAAAAGATCAAAATGCAGTCATTAAAGGCCGATGAGCTGCCGGAGAATCCCGTCGAACGGGCCAATTGTTTGTCGGAACTAATGTTCTGGTAAGTCAAACTCTATATATGAGCAGTCAATTCGAATCATATTATACCATGAGTTATTCGTTCCATTGGATGGATCCGCAAACGTGACAACTGCGACGAGTTCATTATTATTATATTCAATGGGTCGTTTAATTTACATAGTTAGCGCTTCAGAGCTATACTCGGGGCACCCCATGGAATCCATATATATACATGTATATCTACGAGCATATGTGAAGTATTTCAAGTTATTCAATTGGTTGTCACTTAAGGCAACTTTAATTTCGTTGCCAACCAAATGAAGCCTGTAATAAAAGACGATCGTGTGGCAAAAACTTACCATTAATAAATTTAATGCAAATTGGCATTTCTTGAACATTAAACCGACATGACTTTGCATGTTGATTTACTATTAACGTATGTCTACTTACGAGCATATTATATTATAGTTATACTCAAATGAATTTCATAGAATCTTATCTTTCAAGGCATTCATTCATAAATACCACTGTCATTATTCTTCCTCAAATATGACAACTTTACCAAAAGCAAGACTGCAAAACACCAAAAATTTCCAAAAATTTGGGTTCTGTTCCTTGAACCATTACGCTAGATTTCGGTTCGGTTTTCTCAACGGTTTATATACCTTTAGAACCTAAGGATTTGGTTCGAACCTTGTTTCTATTTATTCCCAAAATAATTTCATTGTTTTAAGATGACCTTGATAATTTGAAACCAATTAAATTTTTTAATAAAAGCCTAACTTAATTTTAAAAATTATATATGACTAAATATTTGTTCCAGTAGTCCGAAATTACTTAAATTATTTAATTTTTAATAAATAGCGTGGACCAAAAGTTCCTTATTTATGTTCGAAATGTTTATATTACATCAGCTTTCATAATTCCCTTGTCATAATATCGTTATCCAACTCACGTAGCCTTAATTACTTTGTTTTTTGTTATTTGTGTCTGTTGCTATCTGATAATTTTCATGTTATCTCTCTTTAAATACTATCTTCTGTCCCTCAATACCATATAGCTTTGCCATGCCCGTTTTGTTCAAGGGCCGTGAGAAGACATTGGAGCAAACGGATCTCTATCGACCCCTCAAGAAACACAAGTCAGGTAAGTTACACTTATACTATAGTCTATATATTTAAAGCTCTCTCCTGACTGACTGACTAACTGGCTGAGAATCAATGTGTAGACCAAACGATTAAACCTAGAAAGCTGAAAATTTCACCAAATACCTTATTAGGTTGCTGATAACTTTTTGAACACTTCCATTATGTTAACATTTTTCAAAATCAAGCTTAAATGAATTTATAGAATTTTAAACTACTTCTTTTTTATAATCATAACAGACACCCTTGGAGATCGGCTGAGTGCGGCCTGGGAAGAGGAAGTCTCTCAAAGATCGGTTCAAAATCTACCCCCCCGCTTGATGCGCGTTGTAACTCGAGTGTTTGGCTGGCAAATATTCTTCACTGGAGCTTTGTTACTAGCCCAGGAGATGCTGACCAAGTAAGTAACTTGAAATTGTGACTGCTTTTCAATTTGAGCCACCATAACATTAGACTTTTGATTCGATTTTAAGGGTCACCCAACCAATTTGTCTGTTTGGGATTATGGCCTATTTTGTGGGCGAAGATACCAGTCTGCCGAAGGCACAACTCTATGCCGCAGGTCTCATCGCTGGCTCGGTGCTAACCGTTGTCTTGGGACATCCCTATATGATGAGTCTGTTGCATCTCGGCATGAAGATGCGCATCGCGCTCTGTAGCTTGATTTATCGAAAGGCTTTGCGTCTAAATCGCACTTCACTGGGAGATACGACAGTCGGTCAAGTGGTCAATCTACTGTCCAATGATGTGGGACGCTTCGATACCGTGCTGATCAATATACACTATTTGTGGGTAGCTCCCGTCGAACTGATTGTGGTTACATATTTTATGTTTGAACAGGTGAGTAGGCTTAAGAAAATATTGTACTTCAATTGATGGGGATTGTTTTGCAGATAGGGATTTCCTCACTTTTCGGCGTCGCCGTGATGTTGCTTTTTCTGCCTTTTCAAGCGTATTTGGGTAAGAAGACATCGGTACTAAGACTCCGGACAGCTCTCCGCACGGACGAACGCGTCCGGATGATGAACGAGATCATCTCTGGCATCCAGGTGATCAAGATGTATGCCTGGGAGAAGCCTTTCGGAAAGCTAGTGGAGCTCACCCGATGCAATGAAATGATCTGCATCAAGCAAGTCAACTACATTCGTGGAATCCTCATATCCTTCTCCATGTTCCTGTCGCGCATTTTCACCTTTATGAGTCTCGTGGGCTACGTTCTTCTGGGAAACGCTCTGACCGCGGAGAAGGCCTTCTTTATCACTGCCTACTATAATATTTTACGACGCTCGGTTACCATGTTCTTCCCCCAAGGCATTTCCCAATATGCCGAACTTATGGTGTCCATCAAGCGTCTCCAGACCTTCATGCACCGAGAGGAGACTCAGGTGAAAGACCAATCAAATGCAATCACTGCACCTGACACTCTTAACGATAAGGAACAAGGCTCCCTTATCAACAACACCACTGGGGATGTGGCAAAGGTCAATGACAACGACGAGACTCTCGTGGAATTCACTCAGTTCAATGCCAAATGGACCACGCAAGCCACAGATAATACATTGGAGAATATTAATCTCAAGCTGGGTCGACGACAACTCGTTGCTGTGATTGGTCCTGTGGGTGCTGGCAAGTCTAGTCTTATCCAATCCATCCTCGGCGAACTTCCCGCTGACAAAGGCAGCCTGAAGGTCAACGGCAGGTTTTCCTATGCCGCCCAAGAGCCCTGGCTCTTTACTGGAACCGTCAGGGAGAACATCTTATTTGGGTTGACTCTGGACAAGCATCGCTATCGCACCGTGGTCAAGAAGTGCGCCTTGGAACGCGACTTTGAGCTGCTTCCTCAGGGCGACAAGACGATCGTTGGTGAACGCGGAGCTTCACTCTCTGGAGGACAGAAGGCGCGCATCAGCTTGGCGAGAGCTGTGTACCGCAGAGCGGACATCTACCTGCTGGACGATCCACTCAGTGCAGTGGACACCCACGTGGGTCGACATTTGTTTGACCAGTGCATGAAGGGATATCTTAGGAGTGATCTCGTCATTCTGGTCACACACCAGTTGCAGTTTCTGGAGCAAGCCGATCTCATTGTCATCATGGACAAGGGAAAAATCAGTGCCATGGGAACCTACTCGAGGATGAAAAGCAGTGGCCTGGACTTTGCCCAGCTATTGTCCGATCCCAACAAGGATGAAGCAGCACTCGACGACAATGAGAGCGAGGCGGGCGATATATGGGATCGGTTAAGCTTGGCCTCCAGGAGCAGACGGGGCAGCAAGACCAGTCGGCAGACCTCACGTAATGACAGCTTCACCTCATTGCAATCTCTAGAGGAATCGGCTCCAGATGCGCCTGTGGCTAATCAGGAAACTCGCGTCGAGGGTAAAATCAGCATGGGTCTCTATAGGGAATACTTTACGGCTGGCAGCGGTTGGCTCATGATATGCTTCGTGGTCTTCCTTTGCCTAGGAACACAAATTGTGGGATCTGCATCGGATGTCTTCCTTTCCTATTGGTAAGTGGACTTCCCTTTATTTAAAGTGGCAAAAATTCCAACATTATCGTTAAATTTCAAATTTTAGGGTTGATAAGAACAACAACTCTGCCAGCAAGGATTCGGATTCCCTTGATATCTACTACTTTAGTGCCTTGAACCTGGCCGTGATCGTGTTCACCTTGGTTCGCACTATGCTCTTCTACAAGTTGGCCATGCGCAGCTCCACAAAGCTTCACAATGCCATGTTCCGGGGAATTACCAGAGCGGCGATGTACTTCTTCAACACAAATCCCTCTGGTCGGATTTTGAATCGGTTCTCAAAGGACCTGGGACAAATAGATGAGCTCCTGCCATCCGTTATGCTGGATGTGGTTCAGGTTTTCCTCACCTTGACGGGCATCATAGTTGTTATCTGCATAACCAATCCGTACTACCTACTCTTAACGCTTGGACTGGCCATCATCTTCTATTACATACGAGAATTCTACTTAAAGACCTCGAGAGATGTAAAGCGGCTGGAGGCAGTGGCCAGATCTCCGATTTACTCGCACCTCAGCGCTACTCTTAACGGACTTCCTACGATTCGTGCATTGGGAGCACAGAAAACACTCATTGCCGAATTCGACAATCTACAGGATCTACATAGCTCCGGCTTTTACAGCTTCCTGGCTACTAATCGTGCTTTTGGATACTACCTAGATCTCTTCTGCTCGTTTTACATTGTGGTAATTATACTGAACTACTTCATCAATCCGCCCGAGAACTCGGGTGAGGTGGGATTAGCCATTACCCAGGCCATGGGCATGACGGGGATGGTTCAGTGGGGCATGAGGCAATCGGCGGAGCTGGAGAACACCATGACAGCCGTTGAACGTGTCGTCGAGTACGATGAGATTGAGCCTGAAGGCGAATACGAATCCAAGCCGGACAAGAAGCCACCTGTAACATGGCCAGAGGAAGGAAGAATTGTGGCTGACGATCTCAGTTTACGATACTTCCCCGATCCACAGTCGAAGTATGTGCTCAAGTCCCTCAACTTCGAGATCAAGCCCATGGAAAAGGTCGGAATTGTGGGTCGCACTGGTGCCGGCAAATCCTCGCTCATTAATGCCCTCTTCCGCTTGTCCTACAACGATGGCTCCATCGTCATTGACAGTCGCGATACCAATGAACTGGGACTACACGATCTGCGCAGCAAGATCTCCATTATTCCTCAGGAACCGGTGCTCTTCTCAGGGAGCATGCGCTACAATCTCGATCCCTTCGAGGAGTACAGTGATGCCAAGGTGTGGGATGCTCTGGAGGAAGTCAAGCTTAAGCCCGTGATCAGTGAGCTTCCGAGTGGACTCCAGAGCATTATCACCGAGGGCGGCACCAACTTCAGTGTGGGTCAGAGACAGCTAGTGTGTCTAGCACGGGCTATTCTTCGCGAGAACCGCGTTCTGGTGATGGACGAGGCCACAGCCAACGTGGATCCCCAGACAGATGCCCTCATCCAGGCCACGATTAGGAACAAGTTCAGGGAATGCACAGTGCTGACAATCGCCCATCGGTTGAATACTATTATGGATTCTGACAAGGTGTTAGTCATGGATGCTGGCCAGCTGGTGGAATTCGCTTCTCCCTATGAACTGCTGACCGAGTGCGAGTCAAAAATCTTCCACAGCATGGTCATGGAAATGGGTAAAAGCAGCTTCGACAGTCTGCTTAAAGTAGCGGAGAAGGTAAGTACAAAATAAGATTGGAAAGAGTTTAAATAATCTGACTTATCCACTTGCAGGCTCATTTGGAATCACAGAAACAGAAAACTGCCTAGGATCAACGAATATGCTCATCAATTAGCTTTAAGTATAAGTCTCATTCAAGTTCTGCTGCGAGTGCTGGAAGATGAGTCTCCACTTTATTTGCTACTTAAAGTATTATTTCTATGAACTTTAGATCTTAATGCTTACTTAAGATTACTTTTTAAGTAATTTTTAATAAACTTCTAAAAATAAATAAATAAAGATCCGTATTGAAAGTTTTTTTTTTTTGTTAGCTATCATTCTGCTAAATCTCAACAAGATCGGAAAACTAGAAAGGTGGTAACGGCTAATTTAAGTTTTTAAGCAAAGTGACTAAAAGTATGCAATAAAAATATTTTATGTATATTTAAATAAGTAACGGGTATCCTATGGTCGAAAACTCGCTATAGCCTGTCCCGCTTGTTTCTTATAATATTATTCACTTGATGGATGCTGAATGACAAACTACTTAGGAGATTTTTCGAGTAATGATTTCATCTGATTTCAAAATAATCGCTACTATTTTTATTGTCCCAATAAAAAACGTGATTACTGGTAAGATAACGGGCTATGCTACCTAAGTCTGCCCACATATGACGATAAGATATGCGCTTTATTTTCTGTTTGGGATAACGAAGGCCAAATACACTTCCTAAATGGATATCCTAACGAGACGATGACATAGGTTGATTTTCGACCGATTTCCTATGGTAGCTATATATACGATATAGTGATCCGGCCGGGTTCGATTTTACCAACTTTAATCGATATAAGTTCAAAACTGAGACACAAGTTGGGATAGAAACTGACATACATATATGGACTCCTGATCACTAATATAAGTATATACTTTATGAGGTTAACCATGCCTTCCTTCATGCGTTGAACATTTCATTAAAAAATTTAAATATCCTCTACAAGGATGCAAAAAGGTAAGAACGTCTCTACTGACATTCATATTTTGACCGTTTACTACATTTTATTTTATTATAGTAATTCGATTTTTTATCTAAGGAGCTAACTATGTCATTAAAAATGCGTAATACTTACTGTGAGTGTATTCAAATGTTCAGTTCCGTATTACAGTAACTATATTTATTGAATTTAAATAAAATATAAGCAACTGGTCAGTTGAGTTTCAGATCTAGTTTCGGGCTCGGAGTGAGAACAGCAGCCAACGGATGCCAGTTGGACTTCGGAAATTCGTCAATTAAAACCATTAAAAGCAATTGAAAAGTTCTCTTATCCGACAATTACATCATATGATGAAATCGAGTTGTAATATTAAAGAGAAGAGCGCGTTGTGGAGAAAAGTGTATTCTCAGTATCTTTTGTTGCATATTTGAGTACAGTGATATTAAGTGATTATAAGTGATATCGCGAAAGCATCTCTGCGGAAAGTTTTCATTGCACGCTTCTCTAATGTTAAGGCCAAACCGTCAATAGTCGCGATAGAGTTCAACTGAAGGGAAAAAATCAAAATATATGTATATGATAAGTCTAACTGCAATAAATTCAGTTTATTTACGCATAGTCTATTTTTAAAAGTGACTAAAAGTAACGTTAGCAACATGCAATCATTTAAGGCCGATGAGCTTCCGGAGAATCCCCGCGAGCACAGCAATCCAATTTCGGAGCTCATGTTTTGGTAAGCCATAAAGACTTTTTCAAGCTTACAAATCGTATAGGATTGATTGCTGAATCTAAACTAAATTCCTCGTGGAATTTATTTTCCTACCTTATACTAGTTAAGGATTAAGAATAGTAATCATAGCTTTGTGCAAATGGAGGTAAAGAGCATGAAGAAATTTCGAAGTGATGAGATCAAGTTTATTTGAAACTGTTGTTGTCTTACAAAACTTAATAAAATCCGATGTTCGTAAAGTACATGGTTATTTTGTAACAGTTTTTAATCTCAAAACAAGTGGGAAAGGCTATAGTCGAGCTCCCGACTATAGGATACCCGTTACTTACATAAACAAATTAAAATTTTTTTATTGCGTGCTTTTAGGCATTTTAATTGCTTAAAAGCTTTAATCAGCCAGTACCACCTTTCTGTTTGTCCGATCTTTTTGGGATTTAATAGGATGATAGGTAATAACAGTAGCTAACGTTCACCGTTTAAAAAAACATAATATCTTGAAAACTGTGCGTGTGGTGGATTTTCGCGATTTACGGAGGCGGAAAGGGGCGTGGCAAAATTTTGAAACAAACTTGACCTGCGTGGGGTTTATAGAAATCTGTGTGCCAAATTTGGTTGCTCTAGCTCTTATAGTCTCTGAGATCTAGGCGCTCACACAGACGGACAGACGGACAGACGGACAGACGGACGGACGGACAGACGGACATGGCTATATCGACTCGGCTGTTGATGCTGATCAAGAATATATATACTTTATAGGGTCGGAGATGCTTCCTTCTCCCTGTTACATACATTGCAACGAATACAATATCCCCTTTTACTTATTTTTAATAAGTAACGGGTATAATTACTGGAAAAATATTAAGCCTTAAGTTTTGATCAGCAAAGTCAAAGTCATTAAGTACCGTGTATCTTATGGACGGGGACTCGACTATAGTCTTATTAACTACTCACCTAACCATCTTTTGTATCTGAATCATTTTTATTTGGTGATCACGCTGTTATTTATATTCTTATGGCTTATAACCATAAAGCTTCATATTTCCATTGTTGGTCAAGGGCCGGAAAAAGACTCTAGATCAACCAGATCTCTATCGGCCGTTAAAAGAGCACAAATCAGGTGAGTAAAGCTGAAAGATAATGCTATAAGACTAATAAATATACTCTTTATAATAAGATACACTTGGCGATCGATTGTGCGCAGCATGGGATGAAGAGGTAACTCGGAGGTTAAGCCAAAAGAAACCTCCTCGCCTGGGACGCGTTGTGATGCGGGTTTTTGGACTTCATCTTTTTGTTACGGGAGTGTTATTGGGATCCAAGGAGCTGCTAACACGGTGAATATCCATCTAAATGGGTTTGATAAGAATGCTTTATAATCTAATTATAGGATCACTCAACCCATTTGCCTCTTTGGTATTATGGCCTACTTTGCGGGCACTGATACTGATCCAACCAAGGCGTACATCTATGCGGCTGGACTCATTGCTGCTGCTGTGCTCACAGTTATCTCCGGACATCCCTGTATGCTGGGAATTCAGCACTTGGCAATGAAAATGCGGGTTGCTCTTTGCAGTATGGTCTATCGCAAAGCTTTACGATTGAGTCTTACTGCTCTGTCGGATACATCGATAGGTCAAGTGGTGAATCTGATGTCCAACGATGTGGGACGCTTCGATTCAGTTCTGGACAATATACATTACTTATGGCTTGGTCCACTTGAACTGCTCATAATAGCCTACCTTATGTATGAAAAAGTAAATATATGAAAGTATGCAAAGGTTTATAATACCCGTTACTTATCTTAATTAATACAATATCCTGATTATTATCAATCGTGTTGCTAAATCGCATCAGGATAGAATAAATATAATGGTAGTTGTGGTGTTATTAAGTTTTTAAGTAGCTTAAGTACCTTAAAGTATGCAGTAGCTTTGATCAAATTCATTATATTAATGTATATTTAAGAGTAACGGGTACCTTATAGACGAATACTCAGCTTTAGCGTACGAACAAGAAAGATCCTGTATATGATTTCGGCCCTTCTTCTAGATTGGAGTTTCCTGCCTCTTTGGCATCCTCCTAATGTTGATTTTCACGCCTCTCAAAGCTTTTCTGGCCAAGAAGACATTGGCTCTCCGACTGTTAACAGCACTTCGGACAGATGAACGAGTTCGGATGATGAACGAGATCATATCGGGCATCCAGGTGATTAAAATGTACGCGTGGGAGAAACCGTTTGCCAAGCTTGTGGAAAATGTAAGACGCAAGGAGATGAAATACATCAAGAAAGTCAACAATATTCGTGGCATGCTTATAGCCTTTGGATCGTGCTTATCTCGCAGCTTCACCTTTGCCAGTTTGGTCGGATTTGTCCTTCTCGGGAACATATTAACCGCGGGGGAGGCGTTTGTCATCACTGCCTACTTCAGCCTGCTTCAGAGAACGGTCACCAGCTTCTTTCCTCTGAGTATTTCACAACTTGCAGAGCTGTTTGTGTCCATTAAGCGTCTGGAAACCTTTTTACTTCGGGAGGAGACTCAGATCTGTGACAACGATAAGATGCAGCCGAAACTCGAAAACAAAAAGGAAGCTCTCGTTGAATTCAGCCAGTTCCATGGAAAATGGAGCACCGAAGCCACAGGATACATCCTAGATAATATTAATCTAAAGCTAGATCGAGGACAACTCGTTGCTGTGATTGGTCCCGTGGGTGCAGGTAAATCCAGTCTTATTCAATCCATCCTCGGCGAACTTCCCGCTGACAAGGGCACTCTAAAGGTCAACGGCAGGTTTTCCTATGCCGCCCAAGAGCCCTGGCTTTTTACTGGAACCGTCAGGGAGAACATCTTATTTGGATTGACTCTGGACAAGCATCGCTATCGCACCGTGGTCAAGAAGTGTGCGTTGGAACGCGACTTTGAGCTGCTTCCTCAGGGCGACAAGACGATCGTTGGTGAACGCGGAGCTTCACTCTCTGGAGGACAGAAGGCGCGCATCAGCTTGGCGAGAGCTGTGTACCGCAGAGCGGACATCTACCTGCTGGACGATCCACTCAGTGCAGTGGACACGCACGTGGGTCGACATTTGTTTGACCAGTGCATGAAGGGATATCTTAGGAGTGATCTCGTCATTCTGGTCACACACCAGTTGCAGTTTCTGGAGCAAGCCGATCTCATTGTCATCATGGACAAGGGAAAAATCAGTGCCATGGGAACCTACTCGACGATGAAAAGCAGTGGCCTGGACTTTGCCCAGCTATTGTCCGATCCTAATATTAAGGAACACACGATAGATGACAACGACAGTGAAGCTGGAGACGCCTTAGATCATCATAACGCAGCCCTGCAAAGAATTCGTGTCGGAAAGAGCAGTCGGCAGACGTCTCGTACCGATAGTTTCACCTCCTTGAGTTCCAAAGCCGAATCCTTTGTCCAAGAAACGACCCAGGAATCACGTGTCAAAGGCAAGATCGGATTGAATCTTTACATGGAATATTTAACCGCAGGCAGCAGTTGGTTCTCAATAAGTTTACTATTATTTTTATACATAAGCACACAGATCGTTAGCTCCACAGCCGATATATTTCTTGCCTATTGGTAAGTTATATTTTTCTACTAATTAAGTTTATGTTCGTAATTATCGTCCAAAACCAATCCTAGGGTTGACAAGAACAAAAACTCTGATAGCGAAGATCCCGATCCAGTCGACATCTACTACTTCAGTGCCTTGAACCTGGCCGTGATCGTGTTCACCTTGGTTCGCACTATGCTCTTCTACAAGTTGGCCATGCGCAGCTCCACAAAGCTTCACAATGCCATGTTCCGGGGAATCACCAGAGCGGCGATGTACTTCTTCAACACAAATCCCTCTGGTCGGATTTTGAATCGATTCTCAAAGGACCTGGGACAAATAGATGAACTCCTGCCATCCGTTATGCTGGATGTGGTTCAGGTTTTCCTCGCCTTGACGGGCATCATAGTTGTTATCTGCATAACCAATCCTTATTTTCTGCTGTTAACCATCGGACTTGGTATCGTCTTTTATTATTTTAGAGAATTCTATTTAAAGACATCGAGAGATGTCAAACGACTGGAGGCAGTGGCCAGATCTCCGATTTACTCTCATCTCAGCACCTCCCTAAATGGGCTTCCCACGATTCGTGCATTGGGAGCACAGACAACACTTATCGCCGAATTTGATAATCTACAGGATCTACATAGCTCCGGCTACTTCACGTTCCTGTCCACTAATCGTGGCTTCGGCTACTACCTAGATCTCTTCTGCTCGTTTTACATTGTGGTAATTATACTGAACTACTTCATCAATCCGCCCGAGAACTCGGGTGAGGTGGGACTAGCCATTACCCAGGCCATGGGCATGACGGGGATGGTTCAGTGGGGCATGAGGCAATCGGCGGAGCTGGAGAACACCATGACAGCCGTTGAACGTGTCGTCGAGTACGATGAGATTGAGCCTGAAGGCGAATACGAATCCAAGCCGGACAAGAAGCCACCAGTCACATGGCCAGAGGAAGGAAGAATTGTGGCTGACGACCTCAGTTTACGATACTTCCCCGATCCACAGTCGAAGTATGTGCTCAAGTCCCTCAACTTCGAGATCAAGCCCATGGAAAAGGTCGGAATTGTGGGTCGCACTGGTGCCGGCAAATCCTCGCTCATTAATGCCCTCTTCCGCTTGTCCTACAACGATGGCTCCATCGTCATTGACAGTCGCGATACCAATGAACTGGGACTACACGATCTGCGCAGCAAGATCTCCATCATTCCTCAGGAGCCGGTGCTCTTCTCAGGGAGCATGCGCTACAATCTCGATCCCTTCGAGGAGTACAGTGATGCCAAGGTGTGGGATGCTCTGGAGGAAGTTAAGTTGAAGCCAGTGATCAGTGAGCTTCCGAGTGGACTCCAGAGCATTATCACCGAGGGCGGCACCAACTTCAGTGTGGGTCAGAGACAGCTGGTGTGTCTAGCACGGGCTATTCTTCGCGAGAACCGCGTTCTGGTGATGGACGAGGCCACAGCCAACGTGGATCCCCAGACAGATGCCCTCATCCAGGCCACGATTAGGAACAAGTTCAGGGAATGCACAGTGCTGACAATCGCCCATCGATTGAATACTATTATGGATTCGGACAAGGTGTTAGTCATGGATGCTGGCCAGCTGGTGGAATTTGGCTCTCCATATGAGCTGTTGACCGAGTGCGAGTCAAAAATCTTCCACAGCATGGTCATGGAGACGGGTAAAAGCAGCTTCGACAGTCTACTTAAAGTAGCGGAGAAGGTAAGTTTAAAATAAGATTGGAAAGAGCTTATATAATCTGAGTTATCCACTTGCAGGCTCATTTGGAATCACAGAAACAGAAAACTGCTTAAGATCTTTGAATGAAGATATGTATGTACGTATGTCTAAGTAGAGATCATAATTAATTTTGTTCGGCATTTAGTACTTACTATAAACTACTATGTTATTAAAGTTAATAATGCAATGTTTTTCTCACCTAAATTAAAAAAAAACGGATAAAGCTAACCCCTGAAAAACAAGCTTTCGATATATTGATTATTGTCTATTATTTCTTATCTTATTCAAGTGACAATAACTCTCTGTTGAACAAATTTAAATAAAAGTTTAATCGTAATATTTTATCTAAATACACAAGTTCTGGGCTTAGCAAATGTGTCTACTGATAATAAAGATAAGATAAATCACTTTTTGAGATTTACTACAATATTTACACAAGTTACAAACAAGCAGTGCACGAAAACGCTGGTAAAACAAATTACGATAACACATGCAAAGCTCTTAATAAAAGCTTAAATATACAAAACGCAAATGTTATTGCCGAGAGCGAAAGCTTTGAGCAACAGTTGTCTGTGTAGCTTTGTTCTGTAAGCACGCATAAAAAGCGAGTGCTGGTCAGCTGTGTTTTAGAACGTGTTCTCCGTTCCGTGGATAAAGAGCTGAGAGAGTGAATGGAGATCAAATACTTTTGGTCTCCTCATAGACAAACTTTTACATCATTCAAACATTTGTTGAATTGCATTTTTGAAAATTGTGTTAACTTGTGTTATATTCCAACAGTTACTTTTCATTGATATTTGCTTATGTGATAAATGATAATTCAGCAGCATCACTGTCACAATCAGCTGCCAGAAGGCACAGTGGAATATTTTTGTTATAATAAAAGGAAATTTCTCTCAAATAGCAGTGCGCGCGACCGACCACACATGCGAGTTTTTCTCTGTGTGCGAGAAAAACTAAATTACTATAAAAAAAGAGAAGAACTCCAACTCTGATCTAAAGTGATTCTATGTACTTAAATATATGTATTTGTGTAAAAAGTAATAAATTAGAAAAATATCAAGATGCAATCATTGAAAGCCGACGAGTTCCCGGAGAATCCACGCGAACGAAGTAACCCAATTTCGGAACTTATGCTCTGGTAAGTCTTCACACTAGAATGCTTTATGTCTTGCAATTTCATGACAACGCGAAAATCGGCATAGATAAATGTGACTTTAATGAATAGATGACTAAAGATATGAGGATGAGCACAACTCCAAGTCATTTAATTGGGTATCCAAGTTTTAAAGCCATGGACAATGATGGCATTATCTATGATAGTGATGATAATGCATATTTACACCATTTTTTTGTTTTTTTGATAACTTATCTACCAAGGCGGCAATAGATAGAAATACTCCTTGAAAATGTTTTTGGTATCTAAATAATTGTTAAAGATATAAAATGAGGAATTACTTTGAGTGTAATCAAATGAGTAATCAAAATTAGAAACCCATATGTAACAATACAAACATGTGGAAACATTTGTTGCCCTTGGTTAGATTTCAAATTATAAGGTGTCCGCTGAGATCTTAAGATCGCGTGACGTAATAGACTCAAGTTGTGATTTTCGCGCGTCATGTTTGTTTCAGTCCCATAAAAATTTAATGTTTGTTCTTTTCTTATCTGCTCTTCTTCTAATGTGTCTAATCTTTACAACTTCGACGCAGCTTTGCCTTTCCCGTATTGTTAAAGGGTCGCAAAAAGACATTGGAGCAACCAGATTTATACAGACCTCTAAAAGAGCACAAATCGGGTAAGTTGAGCAATAAATACTAAAAAAAAAAGACGTAAAAACTAAAAGGAACTCAAAGAACCGAGAACTGATCCTTTCAAGTGAACCAGTTTTTATTACACTGCAATTTTTCAGTTGCGATATCGATGACTAATATATCGATATCTATGTGGAGTCCTTTAAAAGTCTGAAAATGATTTCATCAACAAAAAAATATTTTTTTTGCTTAAACAGATACACTTGGTGATCGCTTGTGCGCAGCATGGGATGAAGAGGTAGCTCAAAGAACAGGCCAACAAAAACTGCCGCGTCTGGGCCGTGTTGTGTTGCGCGTTTTTGGCTGGCATCTATTTTGGACTGGACTGTTACTGGGCGTCAGAGAGTTTCTAACAAAGTAAGTGGATTTGATGCACTGCCTGTGATAATTTGGTTGACATCTGATCATCTTGTTTTAGATTCACCCAGCCCATTTGTTTGTATGGCATTATGAGTTACTTTTCGAGTGAGGATCCAGACCCACTCAAAGCGCAACTTTATGCGGCGGGCCTCATTGCATGCTCCCTGCTCACAGTGATTAGTGGACATCCATACTTACTTGGTCAAATGCACCTGGGCATGAAAATGCGTATTGCCCTGTGCAGTTTGATGTATCGGAAATCGTTACGTTTGAGTCGCACTGCTCTGTCGGATACATCGGTGGGTCAGGTGGTGAATCTGCTCTCCAACGATGTGGGACGCTTCGATGGAATCCTGCTCATTGTACATTTCATTTGGCTGGCCCCACTGGAACTGATTGTAGTTACCTATTTTATGTATGAAAAGGTAAATTCAATTATACGGCGTCTGATAATCCATAGGCCGTAAAACGAAAATGCAACTGTATAAATCACATTATGATTTTTATAGATTGTGTAGACTATCCATCATGGATGGTTAAGATTCCTAAAGTACGATCACAGAAGTTCATAGTGAACAACTTTGAAAAGCTCGATAGAAAGAGATTTTAGATTTTAGACAAGTTAAAAGGCCATCTGTAAAAAATTAATATTTTTACCCATCTTTTTATTAGGAAAGTTTTAAAGTCAATTGTTCCAAGTTAAGGTCGTTTGGAAAAAGTTCATATATTTTCATAAAAAGAAGTTGCGTTTTCCTTTAATGACCAATTGACTTAGCAACTCAACCTCGTAAGACAAGCTACTGTCTTCTCAAAGGGCGCAAAATAATACATATTATAATGATAATTTATTTTCGTATTTCAGATTGGACTTGCCTGCCTCTTTGGCGTCGCCTTGATGCTGCTCTTTCTGCCACTACAAGCCTATCTGGCGAAAAAAACATCGGTGTTGCGTCTCCATACTGCGATGCGCACCGATGAACGTGTCCGGATGATGAACGAGATCATATCGGGCATTCAGGTGATCAAAATGTATGCGTGGGAGAAACCGTTTGGCAAGTTGGTGGAGCATGCGCGACGCAAGGAGATGAATTGCATCAAGAAAGTTAACTATATACGTGGCATGCTTATAGCCTTTGGCATATCTCTATCCCGTATGTTCATCTTCGTTAGTTTGGTGGGTTACGTGCTCCTGGGAAATGAATTAACTGCCGGAGAGGCCTTTTTCATCACTGCCTATTACAACTTGCTTCAGCGAGCAGTTACCAACTTCTTTCCGATGGGAATTACTCAGTTTGCAGAGCTTCTTGTTTCTATCAGGCGTCTGGAAGCCTTTATGCATCGGGAGGAAATAAGGGTCGCACAAATCTGTGACAAACCAAATGAGATTGGGACAACTTATGATAAGGAAAATGGCTCAATAATCAAGCAAACCAATGGAGACGTGTTAAATGCCGATAAAAACGAGGAGGAGACTCTCGTTGAATTTAACCAGTTCCATGCCAAATGGAGCATCAAGGCCACAGAAAACACCCTGGAAAATATAAATCTGCAGCTGAGTCGAAGACAACTGGTAGCTGTGGTTGGGCCTGTCGGTGCGGGCAAGTCCAGTTTGATACAATCCATACTCGGTGAACTTCCCGCTGACAAGGGCAGCCTTAAAGTCAATGGCACATTCTCTTTTGCCACCCAAGAGCCCTGGCTCTTTACTGGAACCGTCAGGGAGAATATTCTCTTCGGATTGACTCTGGACAAACATCGCTATCGCACCGTGGTCAAGAAGTGTGCGTTGGAACGCGACTTTGAGCTCCTTCCTCAGGGCGACAAGACGATCGTTGGTGAACGGGGAGCTTCACTCTCTGGGGGACAGAAGGCGCGCATCAGCTTGGCGAGAGCTGTGTACCGCAGAGCGGACATCTACCTGCTGGACGATCCACTCAGTGCTGTGGACACGCACGTGGGCCGTGAACTTTTCGATCAGTGCATGAAAGGATATTTAAGAAACGAACTCGTCATTCTGGTCACACATCAGTTGCAGTTTCTGGAACAAGCCGATCTCATTGTCATCATGGACAAGGGGAAAATCAGTGCAATGGGAACATATGACGCCATGCAGCGCAGCGGTTTAGATTTTGCCCAGCTATTGTCTGACTCTAATATTAAGGAACACACGATGGATGACCATGAAAGTGATGCTGGAGACACTTTGGATCGTCATAGCATGACCTCACGAAAAAGATGTATTAGTAGCAGTCGGCAGACATCGCGAACGGACAGCTTCAACTCATTGAGCTCCTTGGCCGATTCCATTACCCAAGACGCTCCTATGTCTCCCCAGGAGACGCGTGTCGAGGGCAAGATTGGTTTGGGTCTCTATAAGGAATATTTCGCCGCCGGCAGTGGTTGGTTGTCAATATGTGCTTTGATGCTCATATGCATTGGCACACAAGTCGTAATCTCCTGTTCCGATGTCTTCCTCTCCTACTGGTAAGTGATCCATCCATTCTTGCCGATATTCCGCAATAAACAGTCTGGCTTTTCTTCTCCAGGGTTGACAAGAACAAAGAACAAGACGCAGCAGGTGCGAACGATCCCACAGACATCTACTACTTCACGGCTCTTAACGTCGTTTCAATTCTGCTCTGCGTGATCCGGCCAATCCTGTTCTATACAATGGCCAGGCGCAGCTCCATAAACTTACACAATGCCATGTTCCGTGGCATCACCAAAGCGGCAATGTACTTCTTTAACACAAATCCCTCGGGTCGAATTTTGAATCGATTCTCAAAAGATCTGGGTCAGTTGGATGAAATCTTGCCAACTATAATGCTGGATGTGATGCAGATCTTCCTGACTCTGGCGGGCGTTATCGTTGTCATCTGCATCATGAATCCCTATTTCCTGATACTAACTGTTGTGCTGGGATTCATCTTCTATCACATTAGAGAATTCTACTTAAAGACCTCGAGAGATGTCAAACGACTAGAGGCTGTGTCCAGATCTCCGATCTACTCGCACCTCAGCGCTTCTCTCAATGGACTCGCAACGATTCGTGCATTGGGAGCACAGAAAACACTCATTGCCGAATTCGACAATCTTCAGGATCTGCACAGCTCCAGTTTCTATACTTTCCTGTCCACGAGTCGAGCATTTGGTTACTATGTAGACTTCTTTTGCGCATTGTACACCGTCGTCATTGTAATTAATTACTTTATCAATCCGCCCACAAATCCTGGCGAGGTTGGACTTACAATTACTCAGGCCATGAGCTTGGCGGGCATGGTTCAGTTTGGAATGACCCAATCCGCAGAATTGGACACTACTATGACTGCAGTTGAGCGTGTCCTTGAGTATGATGAGATTGAGCCTGAAGGCGAATACGAATCCAAGCCAGACAAGAAGCCACCTGTCACATGGCCAGAGGAAGGAAGAATTGTGGCTGACGACCTCAGTTTACGATACTTCCCCGATCCACAGTCGAAGTATGTGCTCAAGTCCCTCAACTTCGAGATCAAGCCCATGGAAAAGGTCGGAATTGTGGGTCGCACTGGTGCCGGCAAATCCTCGCTGATTAATGCCCTCTTCCGCTTGTCCTACAACGATGGCTCCATCGTCATTGACAGTCGCGATACCAATGAACTAGGACTACACGATCTGCGCAGCAAGATCTCCATCATTCCTCAGGAACCGGTGCTCTTCTCAGGGAGCATGCGCTACAATCTCGATCCCTTCGAGGAGTACAGTGATGCCAAGGTGTGGGATGCTCTGGAGGAAGTTAAGTTGAAGCCAGTGATCAGTGAGCTTCCGAGTGGACTCCAGAGCATTATCTCCGAGGGCGGCACCAACTTCAGTGTGGGTCAGAGACAGCTGGTGTGTCTAGCACGGGCTATTCTTCGCGAGAACCGCGTTCTGGTGATGGACGAGGCCACAGCCAACGTGGATCCACAGACAGATGCCCTCATCCAGGCCACGATTAGGAACAAGTTCAGGGAATGCACAGTGCTGACAATCGCCCATCGATTGAATACTATTATGGATTCGGACAAGGTGTTAGTCATGGATGCTGGCCAGCTGGTGGAGTTTGGCTCTCCATATGAGCTGTTGACCGAGTGCGAGTCGAAGGTCTTCCACAGCATGGTCATGGAGACGGGTAAAAGCAGCTTCGACAGTCTACTTAAAGTAGCGGAGAAGGTAAGACCCAAATTAGATAAAGCGAGCATATCTAATCCGATTTATCCTTTTGCAGGCTTATTTGGAATCCCAGAAATCAAAAACTGCCTAGAGGCAATGTGTAATTGTAACTTAAATAAATATCTTAAACTTGAATAACAATTTATTTGATTAGCATACCCTAAAAAGAATTTGTAAGCCTTTCAATTGACCGTTGCACACGCAGATTTAGGCCAGGCTTTGACCTGATTGAGAGAGACGCACATCACCTTTCCAACGGAGCATGGGCAGCATAGTAAACGGAATGGCGCTAAGGAATTGTTTGGGGACCCAGGAGAAGACAATCAATAGGACGGGGAAACCATGTGCAAGGAGGAGATTCGACAGGGACTCACGGACTCCACTCCAGGAGCCACTGTTGCGCACAAAGAAGAAGAAGTAGATGCACATGGCATCACTGATGAGGAACAGACAGATGAAGATGCCGCACACATTCTGACGAGCACTTGCGCAAAAGGCATACATGCTGGACATGATGATAATGTTGGGTATAAATAGCTTCACTACAATCAATGCTCCAATCAAAACTGGGCATAGCTCCCTCACAAACACACGGGCTGTATCCGGATCGAAGGAGTTAATTTGCGGAAGATTGCCAGTGCCAATCATGGAAAAATACAAGTAGAATATGACCAACAGGGCATAGCGATAGCTGCTGATTAAGTGCTGGACTGAGGTCATGGCCATGGCTGGCTTATCCGCCTCATCGGCATCACTGTCACTGTCTTCCTGCAACTTCTTGCTGTCCTCATGCACCTCCATGCCCAGAAGGAACTCTGTACAGAGCACTTGCATAAAGATCGACTCATAGGAGAGACACAAGAGGGTATAAATGGTGCTCAGATTGAACAGAATCAGCTGGACACGTGTACGCGGTTTTCTCGTATTGCTATATGGTATCGATATCAGGGCATAGATCATATAACACCAGACAGTTCCATGTAACCACTGACTGACTGGTTTCCCAGCCAACAGCCGTTGCACGATGTAGCCTCCAGACAACAAGGCAAAGCTGTTGCTGATCCACACGCGCCAGCCGTGGGGCTCGCCCAGCACCAGGGGACGCAGCAGAGTCAGTATCATGCTTACGATGAGCAAACACTTGTTTTGGTTACCAAGACTGGGTCTAACCAGCGAGAAGGCAGTTAACATTATCACCAGCACGATCCACAGACAGAACTTCATCGTGGGCCTCGTGAATGCTCGCCAGTTGTTGGCACACACCACAGCCACATAGCCCAGGGAGACGAGCTGCCGATAGTGGGTCGTCGAGATGAGGAAGGCGGCAGTGCACACAATCCACGCCAGCTGCATAAATGGCGCCTCAACACATTTGCTGTGCAGTCCACGCTCCCGCAAGGCCAGCATCCAAACGGGCAATGGGACCAGCAAATAGAAGCTGGTCCAGCCAGGTACCTTGTGCAAATAGAACATTGCGGCCAGCATCACTTCCAGCAGAAAGAGCATGATAATGGGTATGGAGAGCCAATCCTGTTTTGAGGCATTTGATGGGCGCGCCTGCTTGGCCAACAAATAGTAGAACCAGCCCAGATATGTGGCTATGCAGGCCACACACAATGGAATCCGATAGTAATCTCTATAATACTCCAGACAATCCAGGGCCAGACGTATCAGATCTTGGCTACATTGCATCGCCTCGTGAATGCAGTTCAGTTTCATCAGGCGATCAAACTGATGTTTATAGTTCTGAATTCGACGCTTATCGAGTCTCTCAAAGACCGGCAGCCATTCGGTAATGCGATCACGTTGATGAATCTGCTGAATCCGCTCCACCTGCGCCAACATTTGTAGTGCATTCAGATGCAATGCTTGCGCTTCGTAATCGGCGCTGTCATTGATGTAACCCAAGGGCAGCATGGCCATGTTGTTGATTGGGGGCGGTAGTCCAACTAGGGCAGACATCAGTGGTGCCATCTGGACTTGATCCAGTTCATGTAGCGGCAGATGTACGCCTTCCTTGCCAACCCCAAAACTTTGTCCAGCATTGGGCGCCACACGTTTGATTCCAGCTCCCCAGAAGACGAAGGGCACTTCAATCTCCTCCTTGCTGCCGGCTCCATGAGCGCCTACAAGTCAAGTAGTGTTAGTAATCTCGTAGCTGAAAGAACGAGCTACTTACCCGAATCAGTCATGCCATGATCAGATGTCAATAGATATACCGTCCGCTTGTCGTTGAAGGTGCGCTCAAATAGCTCGTACATCTCCCCAATGCCGTATTGTGTATTGTTGAGTATCTTGAGGTAATCATCGGTATTGGGCTTGGCCGAATGCCCGGCGAGATCGAGATCACCTAGATAGACCAAGAACATGGATGGCAACTTCTCCTTTACCATCTGTACATTGTCATTGGAGGCCAGAAACTGTCGTACCTTGTTGAAGACCCAGTTATCCGCTCCGTAGGTACCAATTTCTTCATTCAACGTATACATTTCAAAATGGATTGGACTGCCTTCAGTTATGGAATCCTTGAATATTTTTATCACTGGTCTGCCGCCCCAGCCCCAGGTGCCAGATGTGCGATTGAATACGGTGTCAAATTGCGAGGGATTTGTTTGAAAGTTGGTCATAGCCGCCGCAGGATCCTCATTGAAGCCCCCAAAGATGGCAATGTGTCCGGGTCGCGTTTGGGTAGGTGCACACGAGCGTGATATGCCGGCCAAGCCCTCCTTCACTAATATTTTCTGTACGCTTGGCAAGCCACCGCAGTTCCTGCGAAAAAACGACTCGGCCCGGAATCCATCAGTTATAAAGACAACAAGACGATCCGCTGGCGGCTTCAGACCTAATTCACGATGTGTCGCTTGCGGACGCACTCCATTGAGAACAGTGGATTGGAAATAGATCATCGATGTATACCCGACCATCAAAACGTGCACTATAAGAGCAAAAACTTTCCACATTTTGGAAAATAACTAAAACTAGACGTGTACTACTGTAATATGTGGGTGTTCTGTCGCTGTTTAAATCGAACCTAAATCCTGTCAAGCATATAATGAAATCAAAGCCTGCTTTAAATATTTAATACCATAAGATGTTTATAGGGTGCAGGAAAAACCTCCTTATACGACCTATAGTCAGGATATATGAAAGCATTTTGGATTGATTAATATAAATATATTGAAATATAATTAGGGTATTCAGAAATTATGATAAATTGAAAAGTGATAATTTTATTACACTGCAGCTAGCGAGTGAATTTTTTAAGTTTCTGCTGACGTACTATATATGAGATAAATCCCCAGTTCAATGAGTTTTATTTCAATGATCAGCTGTTTTGTACAAAGCAAGCTACTGAATATCCGCAAGCGTTCTTTTTATTTTGTTGGCGCTTTAGCGCTTGGTGTCTTACTGTTGTCTTATTTAAAGCTTCTGCAACTGTCAAAAAATCCATATAATCAATTAAAATAATTTGTAAATATTTATTTAGATTTAAAATCTGTCCTAAAAGACAATCGTTAAAATTGTCATTTGTGTGATTCGAACCCTAGTTATTTAACTGAAAGTTCTAATTCTGGCAGGTCGGCGACTCTAACCATAAAGCCACCAGACCAAGAAAAATTGCTTACTTTTACAACCAATACCAATACCAACTTCAGTGTGTCCTTATTTTGTTAGATACTTTTAACAGTTTGGCAACCATTTTATATTTATCACTTTGTCTCAATACAATGATTATTGATACACTTTTTTCTGTGTGTTTGTTGTCATTACAACATATGGGCTAATCCTGAGTTGCGGACGTTACATTTGCACGCAAATTTTCATGTCTAAACTGATGCAGATCGCGTTCAGATTGGTGAATTTTAATGAAATTCGCTGGAAAATGCATTTCATTGTGAGTACTCTTAAACCTATTTTAAGAAAAAAGCCTTACTGTTTTTGAAAAAAAATTTGGCTTGATGAAAGTTCCGTTGCGGCCGTTACAAAGAATGGAAGTCGATTTGAGGTTAACGTGCATTTGCACATATATTAGCGAATTTTGCATCATAAACAAAAAATAACTAAATGCAAAAAATTAAGTGGAATATATGACCATATCAATTCAGCATCAAAACTTAAGATAAGTAGTCTCGTTTATTAAAAATCTTAGTTTTTGTCTGTTGCGGACGTTACGTTACGGACGTTACACTTTTTACACACACACTTCTATTCAAATTATTAATATATATTAAATATCTTTTCGATATAGTTTTTATCGAAAATAAAAGAAAACAAAACAAAGTTTAAGATGAGCTAAGCGCTAAACACTCAGCCGACCGCTTTGCCCACTTTTTTGGTCATTGAAAATACCCTTTTTTTACATGAATTATTGAAATTAAGAGGCAAAAAGTGGAATTAATTGACTAGGCTCGGCCATGAATGACCAAACCACCGTAAAACCTTTTTTATTTTGTAATTTTAAGACTGAAAATGTATTCTATTATAAGAAAAAACACCTATTATTAAAAAACATGCACTTTTTTGACAAGTTTAAGTTTTCGCTCTTGGTTTAAAAATTTTCGGATTAGCCCATATATCACTTTATCATATAACACAAATATCATAGTTTCTGAATGCCCTGAATATGATTTTTATTCAAAAAATCATTTACCGACCTAAGTTACCACAAATCACTTTCCGAACTTTATTTTCTATATCAAAGTAGGCTGATCCCGGAGATTTGGACACATGTGCCAAGTTTCATTATTATTAACACGATATTCATTGAGTTTTGTAATTAATCCAATCGAATCCAATTAAACCAATAATGTGGTCTCTGGGCCAAGTGTTTGCCTTGCAGTCTCTGCTGATTTGCTCAGTTTACGTCATCTACTTTCAATCGAATGTCGTTACGCATTTGGAGCCGCAACAGACGTTTATGAAACATGCACCCGCCAATCGTCTGGTCATTTTCATCATGGACGGACTGAGTGCTAAGTCATTCTTCGAAAATCGTTGCAGCAATGTGCAGGAGCTGAGCCAGATATTTCAGTATCGGGGTCAAGTTGGTATAATTAGAACTCTGGGATCAAGCAATTGCAGGTCGGCAAAAGTTGCCCTATTCTCAGGATTCTATGAGAGATCGCAGTCTGTCCACGATTACTGGACATGGAACGATGTCACTTGTGACACGCTTTTCAAACGGGCGCCACTGAGCTATGCTTGGGGATCGGATAAGTTTTTAGAGCTTCTTCCGGTCGTCAACAAAGTGAATGCTCCTTACGAAGTCATCTTAAGTGCCGCAATCGATTCGTATAAATTGGATGAGTGGGTGTTTGATGCCGTTGACACATTTCTAGAACGCGAATCGACACAGTTGGGGAATGTTAGTGGCCTGGTGCTACTCCTGCATCTGCCGGGATTACTTGAGGCTGATGGAATGCGAATGTATCGCCAGAATGTCAACTACACGCAGCGTGGCATTTGGAGAACTTACAATCGCTTTGAGCAGACATTTGCCGATCAACGCACATCTTATTTGCTGATCTCCGATCATGGCATGACTGACACGGGTAATAGAGAAATCTCCATCTCCTACTTATCTGCATCTTCGGATAACTATTTTCCTTTAGGTTTCTTTGGCGGCAACAGTAAAGAGGAGATTGAAACTCCATTTTTGCTTTGGGGCGCCGGTGTCTCCAACACAAATTCCAGTTCAGGTCGCACATTTGTGGCCAACAAAAAAAGGAAACGCCTGCCGCTGAACATCTTGGAGCAGACGCAGCTGGCACCGTTAAAAAGCACATTGCTGGGACTTCCCCCGCCTGTCAACAACCGCGGCCAGTTGCCATCGGCCCTATTAAATGTCAGTAATCGATACGAATCACACGCCGTTTTCAGCAATGCCCTTCAGTTAGTGGAACTGGCGAAGCACCGTCTGCAGCCTCATGAGCGTGGAGTGCTTGCCAGATGGATGCCCCGTCATTGGATGGACTTACAGCAGCTAAGGAAATTCGTGTACAGTGGGAATCTTCTGTGGCAGCAGAAGCGCCATCTCACGCTGAAGGAGTACAGCAGTAATATAATGCCCGTGCTGCTGCAGTGCATCGAGTACTATGAGAACTACTTCCGCAGGGGATTACTGCTGGCCACCACCTTTAGCTTCCTTGGCTGGCAGCATCTTTTGCGCTGTCAATCATCCAGAGCATGCAGACAACAGCTTCTGTTGGCCAAGATTCTAGTGAATTTAATAATTCTTTTGGTGATTATATTCCTGCTGCTTCAGAGAGTGCCATGGATAATCAGTCTCTTCCTGCTGCTGCCCGGTTGCATTTGGAGATGGGCGCTAAGTGCGCACGAGAGGAGTGCTAAGTTATCCTCATGTGTTCCCCTGTTGATGTCCTTGTGCTGTATCACAGGCTTTGTTGATCGACGTCTCATGGCACTTTGTTACTTTGGATTTGCCTTCTACCAAAATCGAGCTGTCTTTCTGCATCGTTCATTGGAGTCATATGTGTGGATGATTCTGGTCTGCGCTTTGGCGTCTCTCAGTTGCCTGCCGTCGTCACTTGGCTATCATCATCGGGGTTCGTTTATTGTCAGCATAATATTAACCTGGCTTCAGCCAATTGTTTTCCCTGGCGTCTGTCGTCCGCATAGAAGGAATCGGATTTGCAACGGCCTCGTCATGCTGATTGCCACGATCCACGTCTGTTTCAGTGCTCGGCCTCGACTCTTGCATTTGATTGCCAGAGCATATTTGTGCTATGTGTTTTATCCACGTCCATTTGGACAGCACAGCATTGAGTTCGCCATCTACAACTTGAGTACGTTATACACGCTGCTCTGTACATCCCACGAGGCGTTGATCATCCAGCTTCTGACCTTGGAGCTGCATCTGGCGCTGCAATTGAAAATCAAAAGAAGCAACTGCATAACATCAAACCAAACATTGGCTATGTTTATTTTGATCTACAGTTTCTATGCATTTTTTGCAATTGGCAACGTTGCGGATGTTGACAGATTTCGTATGCTCATGTCGTTCTCTGGATTTGGATGGTATTCCGGATTAAGGAATGTGCTAATTATTGCACTCAAGCTCTGTGTTCCGCTGCTGCTGTTGCTCTGCGTCATTTGCTCCAAATGCGAGACTGCTTGGGCGAATCGCCGTGATATATTCCATATGTTGGCAGCCATGTGCAATGGCATTGCCATCGTCTGTCTTTTCCGTGTACGCGATTCCTTTTGCGAAATTGGTGGTGGGATTTATACTTTTATTTTGGTGCAATTATTACCATTTATATTGCTGCTTATGATGAATTTGGCCGATTGGTTAGTGGGCGACATTAAAAGGCAATCGTTGGAATTTCCTAAATGGAATGTGCATAAATACTGACCGCAACAAATAAACTTTGTATGTATAAAATCAACGCTTATCATTTATATAAAAAAAGCCCGCGCGAAAATTGGAATCAACATTGCGCTGTTATTAACAGTAAAAATCTTCGATATACTGATATCAATGCGAAACATTGGCCGTGTTCATCACAACAAATCAATCAGCAATCATGTATCACAAATCAAAAAATTTTTGATGTGCTTCTGGTGAACGCTTTGATTACATTTTATTGCAAAATCAAAGATGTTATTTCTTTCTTTGTCGAAGCTTTTATTATTTATTACAAAAAATCAAAACAATTCTTAAGCCAATATTTTATGCGCATTTAAAAGTCATTTTTCTTAAAACTACGCAGATTCCAACGACTTTTTTGCATTTTTTTAAGAAAAGCATATTAATATTAATGGTTTCCTTCTAATTTTGTCCACATTATTTTTAAATCTAGTGTTCTTTTGATTACGATTTGATTTATCGATAACAAAGCATCACAATCAAAGAATTTCGGCGTACTATTTTGGTGATGAATTTTCAATCATAATCATACAATTTTAAATCATGATTGCTCATCACTGCCGTTCACCAGAACAATGGCCGTGTTCACCAGAACAAATCGACAACAGAAAATCGATGAAATTTGCATGATTATTCTGGTGAAATGCAGTGATTAGCAATCATGATTTTAAATTTTGTGATGTATGATGACTGAAAATTCATCACCAAAATAGTTCGCTGAAATTCTGTGATTGTGATGCTTTGTTATCGAACAAACAAAATTCATGATTACTGATTGATTAGTTCTGGTGAACGCGGCCAATCATACAAATTTCATCGATTTTTCTGTTGTCCATTTGTTCTGGTGAAGGCTGCCATTTTCTTCAAAATAGCAATTCGATACATTTTCAACAATATTTGGTCGATAGTTTCTGTTATCTCAATTAACAGAAAAGCTCACTTTAAATAAGATGTGGCTTTACAGTAAAATGTTAAGCTGTCTGTGTTTTTCTTGTTGAGTTCGGTCTGGCAACGCGGCTGTGAGGGCCCCAACATATATTTTTGAGCTAAATTTTTATTCAATCGCTGAATAATATGTAGAAAATCGGTGTGTGCCAAAGCAATTGTCCGGTTAATGTACTGCCAAAGGGCCAAGTGCAAGGTCAAACGTTACTAATATTCAACGCGAAATAAACGAAATAAAAGCAATTCTCTTTTCAATGGCTACCTCTCCCTTTCCAGTTTGTGTAGAAAATAAACAAAAATCCAATTGGAATACAGTGATTACACCAACGCAATAAATACAACACGAACAATGTGCGGGCGCAGTGTAAAATAAATCGAAAAACGCAAGAAAGCAAAGAAAGTTAACGTGAAAACGAGTATTGCGCATTCCACGGCAGCAGTTCAGTACTACCAGTAACAACAGCAACAACAACAACAACCACCACTATAAGCAACAGCGAGAACTAGCAACTCAAAGGTAAGCAATAAATGTACGTGGTTGTAGGGGTGAGGGCGTTGCGCTGTTAATAATAACAATTGCTAGGTATTGTATACACACGCACACACACGTTCACACGCAGGCAAATCACAGCCGCCATAGTGGCACACAGTGACACTTGTTTGTGGAGCGCGTAGGCAAAATGGCAGCCAAGAGCTGTATTTGCGCTTTTGGTGGGTGGGCAACCGCCCCCTCCTCCGCCTCTGTCGCTGCAACTCTGTGTCTCTGTGACGTATGTGTTTTTAGTTATTACTCAATGAAAGCATACCGTTTAGCGTGAACAGTTTTAAGCCTTTTGAAATGTGGTTTTCTGATAAGAATTTTAGCTGATTCAGGCATGCTTTTATTGAGTACATACTATGTACATGACCTCGTCACCAGTGACGATTCCCATCAGAACTGTGTCGACCTTTATGAATTGCAAGTGACTTTCTTTTGGCCCGCAGCTTATGCATTTGCACTTATAAGACCCTGCAATTCAAAGTATAAAGGGTCCGTTAGGTTTGTCAAAGTCTTAAAGTTTTGACCAAATAGAATATAATAAAATATAAAATAAAATTTGTACTATTTCTATTATTATTTTTAATTGTCCTATTTAAGAGAATAAGTACAGAGCCTCTCACAAAGTCGGGCTTACTCCGCTCTTTTTTGTATTTCATTTGCTCTTGCTTTTTGTTTTGCAATTAAGTATTCAGTCTGCTATTAAAGCGTAGCACAGTTGACTCAATTATTTAGTCGTTGTCATTAAGCTTTCAAACTTAAACTCGGGCTTGGGCTAGCTAAAGCTTCCGGCGATCACTTGGAGAAACCAAATGAGATGTCGCCAACTTCGGACTTCCTGATTTAGTTGAAAAGGCACAAGCAAGCCTAATTGCCAATTCATGATAATAACATGAAGAAACATCATAATATGCATCAATTTGCAAAGCCGTTTAGGATGTAAATGGTACTTACTTTTAATTTAGATTTCCTAACAATAAATACTATGAATTAAGTAACAATTGGAACGTCTCTGACTGACTCTGAACTGACAGTTTCAAAACCCTTTGCTGACTAATTATTAATGAACATTCGCTATTTAATTGATTTTCTTATGCACTCCCTAACAAAAACAGTTGTGCAGCCTGTTTTTGTCTCTTTCATTTTATATTTTAGTCAGGAGCTCTTGCTACTCAATGAAAGAGAGGATTTCGTTTCACGATCTTCAATGCCATGCTATCTATTTATTGTGTGCTAACTGATAAGGCATAGTTATAAATAAATAAACAATAACAATCATATCTCTGTATTTAAGGTTAAGGTATATCTATGTATAAGTAGTCGTTTGTATGTTTGTATGAGTAATGCCTGCCAAATTGTACTAAACGAGACAAATTGAGAGACCGACAAACACTCGTTGATCATCGCACTTAATTGCGCAGTTTTCATTTTGAGCACACAGAGCAGCAAATTATTAATGCAAATTGTCTTGGGGATCTGGTATTTGGGTGACTCTACCGCTCTCCCTCTCTCTCTCTCTCTCTTCCTCTCTCAATTGTTCTACCTACTTGTTAGTTATGTATTTACATGCCGACTTTTTTTAGTGGGCGTATTTTAGCTTGTAATAATTTATGGATTTAGTTTGCTATCGTTCTGGCCAGCACAGTCAGTGATCACAGATGGCAACACCAGCGCGTGCATTGGATACCATCTCGCTGTGCTCCACCGTATCCAGTTGCCCAGATCGCAATGGATTCTATGGTGGATTCCAGCGTACCGACAAACCCAAGGAGCCCCTCTCCAAGGCACAGATCATTGCACGCGAAAAGAAATGGCTCTATATGATTGACAATTGGTCCATATACATGTCCAAAAACTACAAAAAGGTAAATCCCAGTATTTAGTTATCTTAAATTTAAACAAATTTTGATAAAAACCCTTTCCTTCTTAGATTCGCGATAGATGCCGCAAGGGTATACCAAAATCGGTGCGTCCCAAGGCCTGGTTCTATTTGTCTGGCGCTTATTTGTTAAAGAAAAAGAATCCAGATGTCTACGAGGAGCTGTTAAAGAAACCTGGCAATCCGGCTACCATTGAGGAGATCAAAAAGGATAAGCATCGTCAGTTTCCGTTTCACGAAATGTTTCTGGACGAACAGAAGGTGGGACAAATCGAGCTGTTCAATGTGCTGAAGGCCTATTCGATATACAATCCCAAGGTGGGATTCTGTCAAGCGCAAGCGCCAATAGCCGCATTTCTATTGATGCATTTGCCGGCAGAGGACGCCTTTTGGGTATTCGTGAGCGTATGTGATGTGTAAGTCGAATCCCCAGCTAATTGTTTGTCAAGTAATAATCGTTTTGGTTTTATAACAGCTACTTGCAGGACTACTTTATACCTGGACTCGAAGTTATACAAAACGATGCGGGCATATTGGAGGGCCTGCTCAAGAAAACCTGCCCGCCCGTCTATCGTCATCTGCAGAAGCACAAAGTGGAGCCGCTGCTCTATATGACAGATTGGTTTCTATGCGCCCTGACGCGCACACTACCCTGGGAGACGTTGCTGCGCGTGTGGGATTGCTTTCTCGCCGAAGGCATACGGGTCATATTCAAAGTGGCGCTTGTCATCATTGGCGCCTCACTCAGTCGGCATAAGGTGCGCAAAACCTGCACGGGTCTCTGTGAAACGTTGGCGGTGCTACGCTCGCCACCCGATCACATTATGGAAGAGGAGTTCATCATTAACAATATGATGCGTCTCAATTTGCGGGTCGAGGACTTTCAAATTGAGCATACGCGGCAGAAGGCGCGACGTGCCAAACAAAAGGCTCAGCAGGATGGGACAGCGGGTGGATCAGAATCTAGCACAAGTAATGGAAGACGCAACATGCCCACACTGTGAGGGTGAAGGTGCACAACATCACACAACAACTATTTACTACTACTACTATTACTACTAAAACAACAACAAATTGTTACTAAACACTTATAAACACACACTGCACATTGCATAAGTTTTATATGTAGAAGACATAAACATGCAAAGTCGAATAGAGGGAAGCGTGCACAAAAAGAGAAAGGAACTGAAACATGTAAACTTCGAAACGATAAAAGAAAACAAAAGAAATTGATAATACAAAACTGTTAGATCAACAGTCAATTAGATAACTAACATTCATTCCATGCGCATACGAAATGTATTTGGCAAACAGTTTGTTTAATATTTCATAAGTTAAAACATTGTTCTTTAATTTAATTCATATTGTTGCAATTATTAAGTGCGTGCAATTTGTTTATGCTTTTCAAAAGTATTTATTATTATTTATTGTATGTATAACTTTAAATTAAAACATTTTTAGCATTAGCGTTTTACAACCCGTATACATATCGTATTATTATCATACTTATTGATTTATTCTTTACAACAATAACTATTGGCAGATGCAATGTTCATAACTAATGAAACAACGGTAAACATTCTCAAATTGTATTACAGAAATATATATATTTTATATATTTATTAAATGTCGATTATCATTTTTTTCGTAAAGCAATCAAATCCAAATAATATCGTTGATATCATTTTTGTTGTCCAAACTTTGTGGGGCGTTATTAGGGTTTTTTTAAGTCAAAATTAAAAATGAATAAAGCAAAAATCACTATTATTAATCGAAAAATATTAAGAGCAATTTATGCGGAACGTTTTAAATCTAATTTGTTGTTTCTGACAACATTTCCAGATACCTTAGATACTTTTTATACCTATAAAGATTTACTTGATTTAAATTTCAATAATTAAGTAAAAACTCAGTTAAATCCTTTTCTTGATCAAAATTCATATTTATTTGTATATAAATTAACGAGAGACTAAATATTAATATAAAACAAGGGTATAAAAAATTGAGGCCAGAGTAAAGATGCCAAAAAATAAAAATACCATGCGAAATATTTGCTTACAAGTGAAAGTGTTAAGCTAATACAAGGTTTAAATATATCGTAGTTAGCTAGAATCTTCAGGGATCAAACTTATTTATATAATCTCAATCAATGAATAAATGTACAGCAGCTTAAATTTAAATTGCATATTAGTTAAATTTCAAATAGCTTAATTTCTCTATAGTTAAGGGTAGTTCTATATTAATGAGTGGGACATGGGAACAGGTGGTTGACCCAAGATTTAATAATAAATAGTCAGTTGTCTAATATCTACGTATTTATGTGAGATTTACATGAGTGTAAAATAATATCATTCCATATTTATAAATACTTAAGTTCATAGATGAGTGTCGTCTCCTGTTGGGAGCGCTAAGCAAGAGATTCGTAAATCTACGTCTAACCCAGCAGATACTGTCCTTCAAAATCCATGTCCTCGACATCATCATCCAGCAAATGCGGCGGCAGCGGCATATATCGGCCATTGCCAGTCGACTCATTGTTCGCCAGCTGGCTGTCCTCATCATCAAGTAGCGATTGCATTTGTTCATCATTCTCGGATACGTCGGGATGCTTGTCACGTATGTGTTGCTGCAGCTCTTGCATACTGTGCAGACCGGCTGCAACAGCCCCATGACCAAGTTCATCTGGCTGATTTTCGCATAGCTGGCAGCGTATATAGGCGGCATAGGGCAGATGCTTGAAACGATGCTCCTGCAGCACCCGTAATTGCTTCGTTTGCAGCTGCTCGTTACAGTCCGTGCAGCGGTACAGATCACTGCTCACTCTTCGCACATGAAGCATCTCTCGCTTGCCCAGGCCATGATACGCGTTAATGTGTTCACGCCAAAGCGCTTTGCTGCTAGTGACAAAATTATCGCCACATTGGGGACACCATAGCCGATAAGCAGCGGGATCGACTTCCACTACAGCTGGCACAGAAGCATCTTCTCCACCAGTAATGCTCTCAGGCTGCTCGTCGTTCTCCTGGGCACTGGGTGGTTTGTTGTCACAGCGATTTGTGTCGCGATTCAAGTGCTTAAAGAACATTTGCTTGCGCACAAATTCTCCATTGCAGGTCAAGCATTTGAAGGAGCGATAGGGCAAGTGTCGGAACTTGTGCGACTGCAGCTGCCCGATGGCGCCCTTGGTATGGGTGACAGTCACCCGCTTATAGCACTCCAGGCACAAGTAGTGATGCATGTCGATCTGACGAAAGTTCAGACCCTGGCGACTGTTGAAATTGTGCTGTTCCACGATGTGTTTGCGCCAGAACGCATGCGAATCAAAGTTCTTGTTGCACTTGGGACAATAGTACGTGATAAAGTCCATATCCACAGCATTATGAAATGAAATGCTGTCCTCCAACGTATTCAGTCCAGCCGGTCGATTGGGCAGGCAGCCAGGCTGCGGTTTAAGCGAGCGTCCCATAAAGTTGCTACTGCTTCCAGGCGTCGGTGATGATGATGTCGAGGATATGCCGCGAGATTCTCTATCCTTATCCTTGTCTTTCGTATTCACGTAGTTGTACTGTGGCTTGTTCTGCTGTTCACGCCACGGCGTATCACGTTCAAAGACATTGTGGCGCGTGCGCAAGTGAGCCGCAATGTTGGGCTTGTGATTGTAGCACGTGCCGCAGACGAGGCACTTCAGATACAGTCGATATTGCAGGTGTCGAAAGTGATGATCCTGCAGGCCCTTTAACTTTGAGCTGCTCACAATATCCTTGCACTGAGTACATTGATAGCGATACTTGTCCAACTGACGCATATTCAAATATTCGCGCTTGTCGAAATTGTGCGCATCATTGATGTGACGACGCCACTCAAACTGAGTCTTGTATGCCTTGCCGCACGACGGACACAGGAATATATAATTTTGCTCGATGGTCGATGCACCCGAGCTATTGATTTGTGCTATTTTCTTACTGCTACTTGAGGCTTGTGTTGTCTTTGCTGAAGCCCCAGGCTCTTGGGTTGAAGCTGAAGCGGAAGCTGCCTCATCAGTCGGTTCGGCGTTGTCAAACTTTTTGGCACTGTATTGTGTATCCATAAAATCGTGCTCCTGGCTAATGTGCGTTTTGAGTCCCACCTGTGTGGGAAACAAGGAGCCGCAGTCAACGCACTTGTAGCGATTGGGATTGGAAGTGGGATTAGGATTAGGATTAGGAGCAACAGCATTCGGCAACTGACGACTGCTGAAACTGGGGATGTATTCATCGTCATCTCCCTGCATTTGTTCGCCAAAATCGTTCTCTTCGTTAATGTTATTGTTACCGGGCGATAATTGATCCTCATCCAAATATATAATCTCATATGTTTCATTTGCCACCGTGACAATTTGTTTACGCGGCGTCTGCGACTTGGATGCTGCCTGGCCACTTGCAGACGAGCCCAAGCCGCTGCCCGTACTCATTCCCGCACCTCCAGCAACTTTACGTGGCTCGTATCCGACACGATGATACGTGGCCAAATGCTTGACCAAACCCTTGCGATCCGTATACGATTTGTGGCACTTGCGGCAGCGTGCGTATGCCTTGTACGGCAGATGCGTGATCCGATGCTGTTGTGCATTCTGTATGCCATATGCATTTGTGATGATCTTTTCGCATTCCGTGCATTTCAATTGCCTGTCGTTGATCACTTCAAAGTTTAACTTTCCCAGATCGTTCATGCCATGCACTTGGACTACATGAGTGCGCCAGTGCTTCTTCTCGATGAATTCTCTGCCGCACTTTGGACAGAGGTAGTCAATGTGAGGCTCGTACATATCATCGCTACTTATGCGTCCGCCACGTCGTGGTGCTTCATCCCAATGCGACAAGTCATCATCGCAGACATTATCGTTGTCATTTGCAGCGTTGTCATCGCCATCATCTCCGGCACTGGCACTGGGCATCGGCTCCTCCGTCTCCTCAGACTCAGGCATTAAAGTTTCCAGACGGTGACGCTTGAGCAGATGCGTCACCAGTTCATGATGCTCCGTATAACCCTTGTAGCACAACTTGCAACGCATCCATTCCGGCTGCGGCAAGTGACTAAACTTGTGAGCCCGCAGTGCCTTGATCGTGTTCGGTATGACAAGCTATGGATTACAGACAAAAGAGAATTGTTACACACAGTTAGAAATGCTTTGCCAAACAAGATTTAGGGTTATCATAAAGGTTGCAAACCAGTTCGAATCTTTGCCAATATGTCTTACCTGTTTGCACTCCAGACACTGCATCTGCATATCGACGCAACGAAAGTTGAGGCCTCGCCTGCTGACATAATCGTGCACGAATTCAATGTGTTGACTCCACTGTGCATGTGTGTCGCAGTCGGTGCTGCACTCCGGGCACATGTAGTATATGTAATCCTCGCATAGATCTGCAGCACTACTGCCATTGCCCGCACCTGGATTACCACGCTTTCGTTTGGCTAATGAGCTCCGACTCTGATCGTCATCCAAACTGATGCTGGCCTCAACGCCTGTGTCATCGTCCGCCTCAATATGTTCACTCCTCACTTCTATGCCATCGTCATCGTCATGAACAGGGGCAGCTTGAGGTGCCAAGAGTGGTTCGGTGCGGGGCTCACGCACACGGGTCTTCCTGCCTGCGGTGCCATCGCTTTCCCGCATCATGGCCACGACCTCATCACAGTGCACCATACGCAGATGCACCATCAGGTCCTGCCTGTATTTGTACTCTCTTTTACATATATAGCACTTGGTGCACCGATATGGCAAATGGGTAAACTTATGCTTGAGCAGATTCTCCCGACTGTGCATGGCAATGCGCTTGTTGCACTCCAGGCACCGATGATACAGCTTATCGATGGCAACGAAATTGAGGCCTTTGCGTGTATTAAACTGATGCATCTGGTTCATATGACGCTTCCACATGTCCTGCTGCCGGTATTCGGAGCCGCATGCGGGACATATGTAAATAACACCCAATTCATAATTAATTGGAACTCCGTTTTCATCGGTGGCATTGATCTGGGATGTCGTTGGACGCGTTGCAGCTGCTCCAGCACCAGATCCTCGTGGCCCAAATGAAGCTGGCAGCGATTGACGTTGTAAAGCCCTCACAGGTGGCCCGCTTGGAATTGGTGGCGCCAATGCGACAGTTCCTCTTCGCGTTGACCCTGGCTCTCTCTCTGGCTCAGCAATACTAACAATAGGTTCCAGTTCAAAATCAAATATGGCATCGTCATCAGGCTCGTGTCCCTTTTGTTTCCCGCGTCGTTCCCCATCATTGTCATCATCATCATCAATCTCGTCTATATCACCCTCCTCCTCTTCGCCCATAAACTCGTCTACGTGCGTGTTGTTGCCATGATTATAATTATCTCCCTCGCCGTCCCCCTCCTCAAAGTCAGTCGAAAACATGGACGTCCACAAGTCCATACCTTCCATTTTTGGGGAGGCTGTGCGTGTGTGCGTGAAGTGTTATAAGAACTAGTTTTCGTATTAAAATCTCAGGCACGCACTTTGTCATCGTTTCACTTGACAAATCTGAGAGCCATCATCATCTGGCTACACTCTCGTACATGGCACTTGAAAATTACATTATTATTGTTTTATTCCACTGGGATTTCTTTGATTTTCAATTGCGAAAATTCAAACGGAACTTTTCTAGTCTGCAAAAATCAGAGCCATTTTGTTTGCGGCGTCGCAGAGTTGCAAGCCACGACTAATCGTTATAGTGACGGCGTTGTTTGTTGACGCAGAGACTGTTTTAAGTAGTACAATTGCTTTTTTGGAACTATGAAATATGCCAGGTCGTGCCGTGCATAATAATTCAAATTTTATGAGTTTCGTACGATTAAACGGCACGCGCTGCCGTAAGATGGCAGCAGCGGCAGCTATCAAAAATGCAATTTTCAAATTATTGCGTGGTGGCGCGGGCACTGCCATCACGTTGCCATATGACTGGCGCATTTTTAAGCAGTCTGGCAACATTGCTGTTCACCCACGCAATTACTGCACCAAAACAACAATCGGCTTCAGACAACAAATGGACCACACAATTCCACCCAAGGAATTCAAATGGATGCCCAGCAATCTAATCAGTGAGAATTTCCAGCTGGGCCCCAATGGTCACGTCTGTATGGTACTTAACAGACAAATTCAAGTTCCCCCGCACGTGGTCAAACAGTTATGGAAGAATGGTAACCACTTAACGTAAATGTAAAAAAGAAAAACAAATGCACTAAGCTCTTTCAATTATTGTAAACAGCAACCATACGATGCGCAGTTGACGGCGGATCCAATCACTGGCGCGATTTCATAACAACCCAGGCAGCCGGCAGCGTACAGACAAAGGGCAATAATGACGGAGGCGCGCCAGAAATGGTAGAGCCACCAGATCTCATTACAGGCGACTTTGATTCCATAACGGAAGAGACGATCGAGTTTTTCAAATCAACACCAAAGATCAACACACCCGATCAGAATGCCACAGACTTTACGAAGGCCTTTACAGTGCTGCAGCCGGTGATGCAACAACGCAAAGTACACGACGTAGTTGTCTTTCATGATTCGTCTGGTCGTTTGGATCAGGTAATGGCCAATCTAAATACACTGTACAAAATGCAAAAGGACAACTGCAATGTGTATTTGCTCAGTGGTAATTCCATAACATGGCTGCTGCGACCAGGAAAGCATACAATCCAAGTCCCATTAGATCTGGTAACTAAGCAACGTTGGTGCTCCCTAATGCCCGTGGGCAGTACATCTCACAATGTGACCACAACGGGACTGAAGTGGAATCTGTGTAGGTGTCATGTCCCACAGTCCCCTAGAATTTTAAGATATTTTTAACTTGATCTCTTTCCTTGCACAGATCACGCACAAATGGAGTTTGGGGGCATGGTCAGCACATCAAATACGTATTCAACAGAGTTTGTTCAAGTGCAGACAGATGGCAATTTGATTTGGTCAATGGGCGCCTACGACTTTGAAGAGAAGGTACGGTCTACAGCAGAATAAATTATCAGCAAACCTAATTTAATAATTTGTTTTTTAATTGAAATGCCACTTGGAGCCTAAATTTACGGTTTAAGCATAATTGTTGTTAATTAAACGTGATAAAAAATTTTTTATTATTTTCGCAAACTTAACTATCTTGATCCAGGCAATGGCATTAGTTGGAAACCAGTGCTGGTGCCTGTTTTTTTACCCAACCAAGAGCTGGAGCCACCACGACCAGCTCCACGTTTGGATGCAGAGCTACTTCCGGCGCCACGAGCACCTCTAGCCGGTGTCGCCTTCTTACGCGTTGCTGCTGGAGAAGCAGCAGTAGCGCCCTTATATCGCTTCGCAGTGGCAGCTCCAGTGGCACGTCCTCGCCATGCTCTCTTGCGTTTACCGCCGCGCATGCCACCAGATGATCCACCAGCACCTTGTGATGCCGCGGCTTGTCCCCAATCATCATCATCGTATGTTGCTGTTGTTGATGATTTTGAAGTTGTTGGTGCGGGCACAGAGGTTTCAGCGGCTTCAATATCCTGCATCACTTGCAGACAATCCTTTTCCAAGGCATAGCCGTTTGTGATTTCCAGAAGCTTGGCACCGTATTTATCGAAATTAGCCTTGGTCACGTGAGGAATGGCACACATATCCTTTTCGGTAGTCGGCAGCTCCTCGGCCATGGCCTTCAATGCTTGCATGTTCATTATACTGGCCATCGTCACATTACGAGCAGCGGCAATAGTGCGGCACAAGTCAAGCAGATCGCTGTAGCAACGATCGTGCATATGACGCAAATCACTATTCCCAGCTGCAGTCGGTTCTGAGGTGGTGGCCACCACTTTGGATCCGCCACCTTCTTTGCGCGTGAGCGCAAACTCAATTTTGGGCGTTTCTTTCATTAGGGCATTAATGTTGTTGCCCAGGTACAGATAGGCCTGCGGAATATCTTTGGAAAAGATAAGGTCCTCCTTAAGATAATCTCTGAGAACCATTAATCGAAGCAGCCGCTGCACATCTGATTTGTCCCAGTCCTTAAGCGCGCCATGATGCGGCGTCTTATTGTGCCCAAAGTCAACAATTTTCTTGATCATTGAACCTTTTAGTACATCCGCCAAATGGAGCAATGTGAATCGTGAACGACCGCTGCACAAATCTCTAACAGCACACGCCGCCTTACGGCATTGCTCGAGTACATCGATCTGCTGAAAGTTGCGTTTTTTCAAGCAGTTATCACAGGCGGTTTGTCGATTCTCCAAGCACTGTTCGCTGGTGAAATGCTCTCCAAAATAGTCCAGCTGCTGGGCGCGACGGCAATCGGTAATATTCTCACAATAGCCGACAATGCGATGCAGGTTATCAATGTGAATCTTCTTTACATGATACTGAAGGGCTCGATCAGCTTAAATTGGAGATTTAGTTAGACATAATGTGAGTACAAATATTTGTCACTTACCATCCATCATTTTTTTAAGACGCATCATATCATTGTAGTTGTAGTAGAGGATGCAATCCGCTATTTCTCCGTCACGACCAGCGCGACCTGCCTCCTGGTAGTAGCCCTCAATGGACTTGGGCAGCGAGTAATGGAGCACAAATCGTACATCGGGCTTGTCAATGCCCATGCCGAAGGCAATGGTTGCGCATATAACGCGCACTTTGTTCGTTATCCAATCCTTTTGACGAGATTCACGCTCCTTATCCGTTAGGCCGGCATGGTAGGCAGCCGCTCGAATTCCGGTTGTGCACATCTTACTGGCCACCTCATCGCATTCCTTACGCGACAGACAATAGATGATGCCACTGGAGGTGGACGGACGCGATTTTATGAAATTCCGCATCTCATCGATTGTTGAGACACCTTTTTTGGGCAGCACCAGATAGCGTAAATTGCTTCGATTGAAGCTCGAAAGGAACCACTTGCAATGCGTCAGATTCAGCTGCTGCAATATATCCTGGCGGACTCGTGGCGTTGCTGTTGCAGTCAGTGCCATTGAGGGAACGTTGGGAAAGCGTTTGCGGAGTATGCCCAACTTTTTGTAGTCGGGCCTAAAGTCATGACCCCACTGGGACACACAATGAGCCTCGTCAATCACAAATCGACTAATATAATTATTGGCATTCAGCTGGTCCAGAGTATCCTGAAAGCGAGCTGAGCTTGAAATTTTTTCCGGTGTTACATACAGCAACTTGACCAGAGGCGGATGCATCTCCAGGTCGCAGTAAATTGACCTAACTTCTTCCAAAGTCTGCTCACCGGACATTGACTTGGCACAAATCTAATAGGGATAATGTAAAAATTAATATTACCGACATAGGGTATTAAACATTGTTTCCATCTTTTGTTAATACTTACGTCCAGTGAGGCCAGTTTGTTGACCTGATCAAAAATCAAAGACTTGAGTGGACTGATGACAATGGTGACGCCTTCAGTGAGAATGGCGGGCAGCTGATAGCACAGCGATTTGCCGCCTCCAGTGGGCATGAGCACAAAACTATCATTGCCCAACAGTGCAGCATTGATTACCTGCAGTTGATTTGGTCGAAAACTCCTTAGGCCAAAGCTGAAGCTAAGTGCCTGCATCAAGCGTGTTGAATGCTCGAATTTTTGACCATCGAACTCTCCAGTGATACCATCATTGTGCACATTAGCATGAAAATTGCCCGATACCTTTTGTGCAGTAGCCGGAGTAGCAGATTTACTTGCCAAGCTGATGGAGCGACTTGAACTAGGCACATCAGTGGTCAAATCAATGCTGGCAGCCGCTTCAGCATGCGCCTGCTCAAACAGTGCCGGATCGTACTCGGGAAAGCCATCATCGTCGAGACTTATTGCAGGCGGTTTACTGTCAGCAAAATTAATACGCTGTGCTGACTCCGGTTCCTTTTTAGAGGTTGGTTGCTTAACAGCCTCAAAGTCGGCGTAGGCATAGTTATTATACTGCGATTTCCGACCTTGAAAGGCTTCATGCTCTTCCCGTATTTGCTTTAAAGTGTCCTCGAAATCATCATCTGAATCAACGATAGATTTGGGCACGCTCTTGGCGGACTGAGCGGGCTGGACAGGCTTATCTTTATACTGTGTAGAGCTAAACATTTCTTCCTCATCAAGCCGCATGCTCTGAGCTAAGTAATCGTCTTCGTCAGTATCCTGTGGGGGACTTGAAACGGGGATCAGATCATCAAAATCATCTGGCGGACCATTGGTATAGCTTGTATTTGTTGTAGGCTTTGTGCTTAGTTCAATATCAGTTGGTTCTTCCTCGTTTTGATCCTCTGAAGGCCCCGTCGCATAGCTACTTGGAGTCTGTGCCTGGGCCTGTTTCAGTTCCGCCTGCATTTCCCGCTCCTCCCTCTCCATAGCATCAATATCGCATTCGTCCGCCTGCGCCTCACGTTCCCGCTTCCGACGCTCGATTTGCCTCTCCAGTAGTTGAGTGCGCGCCTTAAACTTTTGACGCATAACCTTCAGCTTAAGAAATGTGTTTGCCTCAAAACCGTCGATTTCATTAAAATGAACAGCGGGTATTTGATCAATCACCTCACAATACTTTTCCATTAGTTCAATGTACCTGGACTTGTACGAGCCCATTGTGCTCTTTAGTAATGCTTCATTCTGTTGGCCAAAATCAGTCTTACTGATATCAATATCATACTGTCCCAAATCACGTAAGTAATCGGCAAGGGAATTGCTAAAGACGATTTTTAGCTTGGGCTTCGCTTTAGGTGCTGGTAATGCAGCTGGTGAGCTCAAGTCTTGTTGTAAACTCGAAGCGAGATTCGACGGTGTTGGATCTGGTGTTTGTTTGTCTGAGCTGCTGGATTGCTCTATTTTTAGAGACGCCTTCTCCTTTTGTGTTTGACTCACCAACATATCAAAACTATCTTGGGAGCTGCTGCCATTTGAAATGTTCAGTGTTGGCTTCTCAGCGGCTGGAGGTTTTAACGGCGATAGTGACAATGTCACTGGTTTATTTGGGGACATGGACAGCTTAGTTATGTGACCATTCAACTTTGACAAGGATGCTTGATAGGTTGCATCCTGTTTCAGCGTCTCTTCAAAGTTATCAAAATTCATTTTCACACCGGAGCCGACGCCCAAGCCTGTTGCCGTAGAAAGTGGTGCCAGTGGCGATTGCTTAACATTATCAAAGCTATACCTTTTGATAAGCGCATTGGCATTGGCGTCCTTATCCGGCGCCTTATTCTTTGTCAGTGTTGATGTAGTAGAAGTTGGCTTTTGTGTTTCCGCAACATCTTCGTCAGATGAAGAAGAGTCCAGATAAATCGGATTGTAAAACTTTGCTTTAGCTGTTTTTGCCTCCAAAACATCTGAAATAAATATTGTTATTGCCTATATTTGCGAAATTATATGAATTTAACAACTTTTCTGTGCCACTTTCTTAGATTGCGTTGACTGACTTTGACTGCTTCCCTCTAATCCAAGGAATGCGGACATTGACAGTTGTTTGCTTTGAACAACGGGCTTCCTAGACATCGTGTAACGACATTCACAACTTGACAAGACTTTCTGTTCAAACTTAAAAACTACATTAACTGAAATCGTACAACATAAACAAACTAATATAAAATAAAAACGCGGGCAACACTTCTTCAATCTCTCTTGGTTATCGATAAGAATTGCCAGAAGTTGCAAATAACTTATCGAATTTTTTTATGCCGAACAGCACAGTAAGTAATTGTCTATCGATTATCAAAAAGCCTAGAGTGTATCGATAACGGCTAAATAATTTTAGCACAAATGGCGCAAATTAAATTAAAAATGAAAAATTTCATTAAAATCATATAAATCATTGGCCGTGTTCACCAGAACAAATCGATAACAGAAAATCGATGAAATTTGCATGATTATTCTGGTGAAATGCAGTGATTAGCAATCATGATTTCAAATTTTGTGATGTATGATGATTGAAAATTCATCACCAAAATAGTACGCTGAAATTCTGTGATGTGATGCTTTGTTATCGAACAAACAAAATACATGATTACTGATTGATTAGTTCTGGTGAACACGGCCAATGTCGCAGAAACTTCCTGACATCCTGGAAAAGGGGATATCAGCAGATTTATTTTTACCGGGACTGGTACAGCAGGTTTTTAAAAAATACCAGAGGACTGCTGACAATAGCCTTTCCACAGGTAGTGAAAACTGTTCATACATAACTTACATATTCAAGCCAAGCATTCGTCAACAGGTGAACGAGCGCAATTGTTTACCGAACTGACAGCACTGCTAGGAGAGGATCTTTTAGAGCGCTCACTTCGACTGCTCGATGAATGGGCCATAATTATTTATTACACACCAGATCGCTTACGACGAATTGTTGAGTTGGTCAGCAAACGAAACTCCGCGCATGTGATGCGCATTTTACCGGGCATTAATTATTGCAAGTGCCGCTATTTCCAGCGGTGTGTACTTCAATTGCTTGCTGACGATCAGAAAGCTACATCAAGCACCGACAGTGATTGCGTTGCGTTCACCTGTGAACACGTGCTGGCCCAGCGTTTGCACGAGTTACTAAATCTAGTTCCACGGGAGCAGATCTTGACGCTGGATCAGTTCAAGTACTTTCATAAAGACATCTATTTTGATTAATGCAGCATTCGAAGTTGCTCTACGCGAAGGGTATCATTAAAAATCGCAAAATGCTGACACAATCGCAGTACGAGGAATACAAATTTGTGTGCCGCTTGGATCACATCAAGACCTTCTACGCAGCTATCAAGTCCATTTGTTTCAGTGATGTAAATACTTAATTTACATATCGACATTATAATAATATTGTCACAATTCTCTTACACAGTTCGGTACACTTCAAGCTAGCGAGGATGGCCTTCTAATTACTGTGGAACAGGGCAAGTCTATTCAGGCGACGATATTCATTGCCCCTGCCTTCTTTTCCGAGTTTCACATTCGGGACTCTCAGAGCTTCAGCGTGAAAATCAATGTGCTAGCCGAGTGCTTAAGTCTCTTTGGCCTGGCCGACTGTGGAATCAAAATGTTGTACAAGGGCGAGGGTTCGCCATTGCTGATTTTACTGGAGCCCCACGACGACGAGCAGGTGAGCACAGAGTGCGCTATTAAGACAACCAACGTGGAGGAGCCCATGGAGTATGAACTAGACTCGAACAGCTCTAGTTTAAATACAATATTTATGCGTGGTCCAGACTTGTCCAACATTTTCCACGAATTGGATAAAGCTGCTGAGGAATATGAATTTACGATTTCTCCATTGAAGCCTCACTTTAAGATTGTTACGCTGGGCGTCATGCAGGCTGAATCTAGCGTGGAAGTGGCCAAATCGAGTGACATGATCATTTTGTTCAACTGTCGCGAGACAACGGTGGCTCAGTACAAAAGCCAACAGATACGGCTGACCAATAAGGCATTACAGGTGGCCTCGAAGGTGGCTATCAAAACAGATGCCAGTGGTCTGCTGGAGCTGCATTTTATGATGCAGTCTGATGATCAAGAGGAAATGTACGTGCGTTTTTTCATAACACCTCTGTTGGAAGTAAATTCTTGATTGCAAATTATTTCAATAAATCGATTGTAAGACATTAAAGTTTAATGATTAAACAGAAGTCTTCGATTTTTTATCGATTTTTTTTAAAAATTTTAATTTAAAATCTTTTTTCAGGCCATCTGGCAGCACTTTCAGTCTTACTGTTTTAATGCCCTGTATAAAAAAAAGATAGTACGAAATTTGTATACCAATATCCGTATCTGGTTAATTGGAAACATGTTTATTTTGAAAATAAAAAATTAAATTTATTGAACGTTGATTGTAAAACTGTGCAATTGCGGTAACAGTAGCTTAACATAATTGTACCAGTCTGTGTCGCTGTAATTGCAGATTACAGGGAATTGTGTAGTGTACTCTCAAAGCAGTTGTTGTTGGTGCTGTTGATGTTGTTGTTGCCATGGAATCAGCTGTGCGAGTGGCATGTGTTTTGTTGTCTGAAGTGCTTCTTCTTGCTTCTCTTAGTTTGGTATTATCTGGCGGAAAAAAGCGTGCTCTGTAAAAAAAGCGTGAAAATTTATATTTTAAATCATTTATACTATGCATACGTAAGTAATTGAATATTATTGAGCCAATGCAGTTAATAATGCTCTTTTCATTGGCAGGCATGAGCATTTTAAGACGCCGGCGGATGAAGACGAGCTTGATGATATTGATGACGATATGGTAGTTGGAGTTATCGCTGAAATTGAACAGGAAGTGCTTAACGAGTCGGAAAGCGACGATGACGAGTACGATTTGGTGGATATGGGAGCGCCAGAGCCGCAACAAAACGATGGGCACAGCAGCTCTGACGATAGCATCAGCAGCGATGGAAGCTTTGATCCGAATGCAGAAGATTCCGATTCGGACGATTCGATGCTCGACGAGGGGGCGACTGCAGGTGCAAGCAGTGCCAAACGACGCAAGGAACAGACTGCAAGCGATGGAATCGGACCCAGTGGATCGGGCGCAAGTGGTGCTGCCGATTATTCACATTTGGATGAGGATGACGAAACAGACGAGACGGTGCGTGCTATCATTGCGGCCATTAAGAAGCCACGCAGTGCTCCGCCGGAGATAAAGCTGGAGGATTTCATCACTGACATCTGTTTCCATCCGCAACGTGACATTATCGCTTTGGCGACCATTATTGGTGATGTTCATTTGTACGAATACGGTAACGAGGAGAACAAACTCTTGCGTACCATTGAAGTGCATGCCAAATCTTGTCGCGACGTCGAGTTCACAGAGGATGGGCGTAGTTTAATCACATGCTCCAAGGACAAGTGTGTTATGGTTACCGACATGGAGACGGAGAAGCTGAAAAAGCTGTACGAAACGGCCCATGATGATGCCATCAATAAGTTGCATGTGCTTGACGAGCGTTTATTTGCCACCGGCGACGATGCGGGCACTGTGAAGCTCTGGGATTTTCGTACCAAAGACGCCATATTTGAGCTGAAGGAAGTGGAAGACCAGATAACACAAATGCTGACCAACGAACAGAATAAACTTTTGCTGGCAACCAGTGCCGATGGCTATTTAACCACCTACAACATTGGAGCTCGCAAATTGTATGTTCAATCAGAGCCTTACGAGGAGGAGCTCAACTGCATGGGTGTTTATCGTGGCAGCTCCAAGCTGGTTGCGGGCACATCAAAAGGACGACTCTACACCTACAATTGGGGATACTTTGGTTACCATTGCGACATGTATCCAGGCATTAAAAGCCCCATAAGTCTGATGATACCTATAACGGATCGAATTGCGTGCGTGGCCGGTGAGGATGGCAACATTCGGGCATGCCATATTGCACCATATCGCAACCTGGGGGTTGTGGGACAGCATAATATGCCCATCGAATCGCTGGATATCAGTAACAGCGGAGAACTCTTAGCATCCTCATCTCACAATAACGATGTGCGCTTCTGGAATGTCAAATACTTTGAGGACTTTGGTGACATTAAGTACAATGAGAAGCACAATGCCTACAAGGATAAACGGCATAATTTGCCCTCATCAAAGTGCACAAATGCATCAGACTTTTTTGCGGATATGACCAAGGAGCATGACGACAACGATGACGATGCAGGTAACGATACAGGAGCTGGTCCCAGTAATGTAACTTAGATGATATGAAAAGACTCTCAAGTCACAAACAAGTTTATAGTTTGTCATTATACATACATATATCATTGTTAAAGATTTAACAATTTTTAGCCATAGTTTTTTGCTGTAAAATCTTAAATAAAGTTAGCATGTACCTTCATTAATATTACTTCTGTGTTCAATTCGCATATCAAAAAGTGGATGAGCTTGGAAATTTGATCTATTAGAATTGTGGTTGATATATTTGATTTTTCAATTCAAGTTGAATTATTAATATAATATATTTATATATATAATTACAAAAATGTTTACTATCTTGTGTCCAACATTTACTTGGTTTCGGGTATCGACCAAAAACTTAAGCGTAATTTAAAAATATATTTTGAGTGGCTTAATGGTTCAATGAAGTGCCACACAACGGATCAGATCAGATCAACAACAACTCAATCAGAATTATGGCACGTGAGAAATTGAACTGCAAATTTGAGTGCAACAAAAAAAATATGTCGTAATAATAATTGAAAATGTATGATTCAAATGCATTTCAATTGAATGTTTATCGTTTTGTTGATAGATACCACACTTTATAATTTTGTGACAAATTGTAAAATATGACTTTACAATAACAATTAGAGTTGGTACATAGAATAATTAACCAATAGGGGAGGCGGCATTCACACTATAACAATACGTAGTTACATATACATATGTGTAATCACAAAAATTTTGTTTTACAAAACATGGACATAATTTTAATATATATATATATATGGATATATAGGAAATGATTAACTGCCGAAACATTTATCAATTAATTTATATATTATATGTATTTACGTAGAGCTTGAGCAAAGTTATTTTAGTTAAGTTTAGTTTTTGATATTTTAACGCAACGCCAAAATTATACTCTCGCTTGGCCTGTTGGTGGGTTTCAAGTTTTCCTGGCTAAAGGATCAACTTTTGTGATATTATTTTTCATATTTTGCATTTTCTTGTTTTTTTTTTGTTGGTAATTTTGGATTGTGTATTAAAAAATGTTTGCTTGCCGCTGCCTGCCTAACGCTGGCATGACGAACATGACGAACTCAGTTGAAAGGGTTCCCTGTGTGCGAAATAGTTGGGAGCCATTTAACATTAAGATGCCGTGCCCATTGTATCACTTAAGGCAGCAACAGCACACTGAAACTGACTGGACTGGTCATGTGCATGCGACATCGCATATTAAATAGTTAGTTTAACGATAATCTTGTTAATGTTGTTGTTGTTGTGGCTGCTGCCTGCTTAACCCTTAAATGAATAGACTAATATGACGAACTTAATCTGAATGAACTGTGTCCGTGTGCGTGCGATGATTGGATGCCACTTTACATAAATATGCCATGTACACAATGTCATAAGGCAGCGGTGCCAGCAGTAGCAGCGACACCACTTGAGCCTGGTACCAGCGCATCCTTAGCCATATGTGTTTCGATGTCGACGCGACAGATCGGGCAGTGTTTGTTTGTGACCAGCCATTGGTCAACACAATCCGTGTGGAAGAGATGCATACATGGCAATCGGCTGCAAATAATTCAATTGATATCATTCTATATCACATCTAGAGATCGACATATACTTACCGCACATCGTTCTCAATCTCAAAGAGGGACAAGCAAATGGCGCACTTTTCAGCATCTTCATCCGATTCGCTCGGACGTCGAACCCGACGATATTTATGTGGCAAAGTGTTGCGCTCAATGATTTCCTGTTACAATTATTGATTACTTATAACAATGACAATCTGCTTAATAAGGCTCTTTAATTACCAAAGTTGCCCCGCGATTGGGACGCGGTGGTCCGATTAGTATGCGTGAGGAGCCAAGCGAGAGGGGCGTGGCCAAGCCGATTTCCAGATGCAATGGCGAATAATGATGTATCATATGATGATGGACTGCGGCGCGACGACGCTGTTGATATTGTTCATGTTGTTGTTGATGTTGCTGTTGTTGGTGTTGATGTTGCTGCTGTCGGTGTTGTGGCTGATATTGTATACTGCTGTATTGAGGTGCCGTCGGATGCGGCTGATGGGCATCAATTGGTGCAGCGGCAGCGGAAGAGCTCTGCTGCTGCACGGCTGCATCATAGGCCGGATAGTAGGCGGGATCCAGACTGGAGACGGGTCCACTCCGGGCATGCACACAATTGCAGATGCTGTGCAAGTAACGTGTGCGTAAACTGCTTGTCAAATTGAGCGGGTTGGAAGAGAGATCAATGGGTGTAGGCGTCATATGGCGACGATGCAGCTCCTGCATGTTCTGCTGTCGATACCACAGATTCTGATGCACTGGATATGGCGGTGCCGGAGTCAATGATGTTGCCACAATGGCGCTTGCCCTATGTGGTGGATGTATATGAGCGTGCATTTGATTCTGCGGCGCTTGATGGCCCTGATGTGGTTGCGGCTGGTAATGTTGCCTCTGATTGTTGTATGCCTCCGAGCGTCGCAAACTGAACGGCGGCGATCCACAATACGGCATCGTTGTGCGTCCCGAGTACATTTCCAGCGGTGGTGGCGGCGAAACAGCAGCAGCCACAGTCACTATTGATGACATCACAGGCGGTGGTCCGGCTGCACTGGGAACAGCCGCTGCCACCGGAGTTGTGGCACGCCGCAATATGTTCAGAGTTTCGGTACGATGATAGTCATTGTCCAGGCTGCTGCCTTCCATGCTGGCCACCGGTGAAGTGGGCACATTTGCCAACGAGAGCAAATCATGGAACGATTGCGCCTGAGCCGCGGCCACAGTAGCTGCCACAGCAGCGGCACTCATTGCCCCACTGAAGGAGCTGCGACTGCTGCCATTGGCGTTGCTCAGGCCGCCTTGATAATGCGGGTTGGGCGGTCCCGGTGAGTAGTCGCCATTGCTCCGACTGGCGGGTAACGCCGTAATCGTATAATGGGGCACATAATACGGCTGGTAACGATAGTAGGTAGCCGGACTGTTGCCACCGCTTGGCGCCGTCTCCGATTGTTGCTGGGATTGTGGAGGTGGTGGCGGTGCTGCTGCTGCTGCTGCAACAACACCACTTGCTGCATTCGCATTGCCACGTGACAGGCGCACATAATTGCCGGTATTACCAGTGGACGGTGCTGGCGGCGGTGGTGGTGGTGGTGCTTCCGGCAACGGTGCGAAATGCCAAATGGGCGGCGGTGTAATCGGCTGAAAGTATCGCTGTGAATGGGCGACAGCTGCTGCTGCTTCCATTCGGGGGCAACGTGTCGGACAGGGCGGACCTCGCGAGTACGGAGCAGCATCGATCAGATCCCTGAAACCAATTGTCGGCGCCTGCGCCGGATTATGATTGTAACTGCTATAGTTGTGATCAGTGATGGCCGCTCGATCCGCCAAAGCGCCGCTGTAGAAGGCAAAGGAAGTGCCCGCTCCCGATCCCGTACCCGCCGTGGGGCGACGTCGTCGATCTTCGTAATCATTGGCCGAATTAGGACGGGGTAACAAGGTGGCTCCTGTTATTCCATTTGTATCCGATACCGTTAGTCCGTCAGCTCCGCCGGTGGCTCTACTGCAAGTGGCTAGTGATTCCTGTCGAAGATGACGCTGCTGCTGTTGTTGTTGCTGTTGCTGGAGTTGTTGTTGCTGCTGTTGGAGTTGCTGTTGTTGGAGTTGTTGGTGCAGACTTGCCTCGTTACTGACACCAAAGCCGTCGTCATCCGATGTCAGATCAATGGAGAGTATCGGCTCCCGTGTGGAGTGCACAAATACAACATCATCATCCTCACCATTGGAATCGGACGACCAATCATCCAATTGCAAATCGGGTGCTGTTAACACCGCATTCCCAACATTAGGATTGTGCCGTCTGCCCGTTGAGGTGGAAGGAAGATTGTGCAGTTCCCTTGAACCTGACGCCAATCTGTCGTCAGTCTCACGTGGTCTGCCCACATAGGCAATCACACAAGAGCCGCTGCTTGACGGTTGCTGCTGCTGTTGTTGTGGTTGTTGTTGCTGCTGCTGTTGGTTTGTTTGACCCGTCGACTGTTGCGTCTGTAATTGCAAGATGGAAACAATCGATTTTAGAACAGTAGACAATATAAAATACGATGTACTTAAATAAGTACAAAGGGTCTATTAAGTTTGTCAAAAATGAAACGTGAGTAACTGGCAAAAGGAATAGATAAATCAAAAATATAAATATTACAAAATTTAGTAATACAAACATGATGAGCAAATTGAATTGCTTTTTAATACAATCTTCTTGTCTAAGGGGATAATTCATGGTTACGATGATTCCACAAATTCAAATCTGTGTGTTTTAAATGTATTGGTTTAAATGTATTCATATTGGGGATTCTTTGCAAACTAAGTTCTTTAATTTGAATGTCGCGTCATATCATGATTGCTTACATTTTGGAATACTTTCCTTCTTTCTGTCGATCTTAGAGACTATAAAGGCTAGATCTACTAAATTTGGTGACAAGATTTGTTTAAAAAATCCCCCTTCCGTCAATTTAAATCAAGATACTTGTGTATTAAATAACATGATAAGAGTACTGGGATCGCATTAGGGGTCTGCATACCAAATATGCTGCTTAAAGCATCTTTGAGATCCTTTCACATGACTATATTGACTCGGCTGTTGATGCTGATTAAGATTATATATATACTTTATAGTTACATATATTCCAACCCATTCACTATGAGTAACTGCTACAAAAAGGCGATTTGAATGGAATTTTCAATATGCATTTAGAAAGAAGACCGTCGGGACATTTTAACATGACAATTCACTAAAATTCGCAGCCCGTCTAGATTTTGTTTAGCCGATTTGCAACGACGGGCCAAGAGATAATTGTCACGTTTGCTACTCATCATCTCACCTGCAGATCGGTAGTTCTCGCCAATTCCGCGTAAGTGCGATGCCGATGACGACCCGGCTGAAATGCATAGAAGTTGGTTGGCGAGAGACTGGACATTGTGGATGGCGACAATTGCAAGTCACTGTGCGCATCCAGACGCGCCAGTTTTCTTGGTGGCTGGCAGAGGCTGTTGGTGCTACTGCTGCTGCTGCTGGCGGGCATTGCTTCATCCATGGAGCGCACTCGAGAGCGTGTTCTCACAATTCCACTTTCCAAACCCGAGCCATAACATGCTTTGAGCACTGCAGCCGGTCGTTGTCTTTGTTGCGGCTGTTGATCCGTTGTGGGCGTGGCACCGCCTCTCTCAGTCGTCAGGCGATGCACACCACAGATATCACGACCACCATAATCCACACTACATGTCGTATGGGTAGCTGTTGTACAGGACGCTGACGTGGAACGCATAAAGTTGCCATCAGGCGGCAAAGGTGGAGGCTGAAGGGTTATAATTCCGTTCACATAGCCACGACTATTATAGTACGTATGATCCGCATGACGGGCATCCAGTTCGCTACTGCTTTGCGGTCGCGAACGATTGGAACCTACCGGTGGACCAAGAGGTGCATTGTGAGTGCGCAGATCCCACCCATCGTCGCTGCTGTTGTCTCCAGTCGGTTCGAGCTCAAACATATTGGTGCTGCTGTTGTTTTGGTGGAGGCGCCTCGGACAATACTCATTCAACAGATTTTGATGTCGCTGATGTTGCTGCTGTTGATGTTGTTGTCGTCGCTGCTGCTGATGCTGCGCTTGGGCGCTCGTGCTTGGAGCGGCATCCAGCTCAATAACTGTGGGAGCTGAGGATGTTGCATCAGCAGCAGCTGAATTTCGAGATCGATTTTGTGAATGTTTCTTTTTTTGTGCCGACGTGGTTGTGGTTGTGTTTGTAGTGCGCGTGTTGGCAAATTGCACATGCTCCGTGTCCGACGCACTGGAAGTAACATCATCATAGACAGTGGAAGTGTTGTTTGCCGACGGCACGTTATTGCTACTGCTCGCCTCGAAGGAGCTGCTTGTGTTGCTGGCATTTGAGCTAAGCAGCGAACTGGAGGGCAACTCGTACACCACTGTGGATGCATTGCTGGATTGCAACAGTAGCTGCTCATCGACGGCGTGGTCATCCATAGCAGAAGGCCAAATGCTGACCAGCCGCTCACTGTTGTTGCTATTATTGTTATTGTTATTTTCCTGCTCCTCCGACAGAGTTTGCGTTTCAGTCTTACGTTGTGTGTGATTTGGAATGAACTGTGATGCAGCGTTATCTCCTCCGCTGCTAATGCTACAGCTGGCACTTGACGACAGTGTGGATGTGACTGCTGTCGATGTTGAGGAGAGTTCAAAGAACTGTGTTGGCTCCGATCCGCTGACAGTGGACTGTGTGGAATGCACATGATCCTGCAGCCGATGGCAATGACACACTTCACGTGCTCCATTACATTTTCTGCATTTATTTCCACCAGTTAGACTGCCATTTGAGCTTGCTGGCTCTGCATATGACTCCCTATTCAAAGACCTTGCCGGCTGATGATATTGAAACATGGGCACATAACCAGCGGTAGCTGAGGCATCATTGTTGATGTGACTATGGCTGTTTCCCGTCGGCTGCTGTGGTGATCTGATGTCTGATGTCTGCAAATAGGAGGGCATCAGCATGTAGCTATCCGACAGCGTATCACGAGGCTGTTCAAAGTAAACCGTATATGGTGAGCGTTCTGTAAAAGAATCAAAATGGTTATTATTAGTATATATTTTTATTAACAATAATTGCATTGGATTGGACTTACGCGTCTCCCGAGAGCCAACGTGAAGCATCAAATCAGAGTACCCAAGTGAGACGCGCTGATGTTGATTTCGATGCTGATCCTGCAAGTGTCTGTGTCTGAGTTCATCCTGTTCATTTTCCATGCTTTCGCTTTTTTTTTTGTTTTTACTTTTAAAGAGAAACATAAATTAGAAAAAAATTTTAATGTGTACGCGATCACATAAATCTGAGTATTATGACAAATACAATACACTAAATTTCGAATATGTACTAACCGCCTACTAGACAAATCTAAATACCCTTCCTGAGGTTATCATAATAATAATCACAAATTGTTTAATTTTTAAGAAAAAAATAGATGAAATTCAACTTTATAACACTTTTATTCCCGATAACAAAATATTCAAATCGATTTGACACTTGAAATAATTCTGATTTAAATGTGGCTGGACTGCTTTTCATGAGTTTAATGTTACTCGTGTTTTAATAGGTCAACGATAATTTGGTTAAAGTGAAACGCCCGTAAAAGAAAACTTTGAGAGTAAACAAACAAATTAAACTTCTGATATTATGACCACACTTTCTACTAATAAGCTGAAATGCTCAAGTGGTTCCATCTTATAAGTATACATATATTTATTTATTTATATATGACAATATGAAAACTTCATATGTGTTTTAGGTTTTTTGTTTGAATAAGTTCACTAGAAGAAAAGTTCAATTAAGTTGAACATGCGATTTATCAAGCCAACAACTTCGAATTAATGACAATGTCTGCCTTAAAATTACACACGCAATGTAGATAAAAAATTTAAATTTTTACATTAAACTTGTAGTAGGTAGTGCATTAAAATATCATTAAAGTTGCAGATGATAAGAAACAGAGAATTGGTCCGAAACAGCTGTGAGTAGAATAAGACAGAAAAGGCAAAACATTTTGGTGGAGAGCGAGAGTGAGTAAGAGAGGGAGAGCATGAATCGCACGGGGGGATAGGGAGAAGAGCTTACCTGCTGCCCGAAGCCCGACAAGATACCTTAATGGCCAAGTGAGGAAACTGCTAATTTGCAAATAACGTAGTCATTTTGTTTGGTGTATTTTCGTAGCTAACACATGCAGTAATTGCTGGGACACCTTTCTAATTATATAAAACTGCAATTAAAAGTTCCAAAACGGTGCTAAAATCGCAAAAATAGCACAAAAGTATGAACGTCGTATGAAAAAATCACACACATACACTATCATGAACTTCGATAGATCGATTCTACGACTTTCTGATTATTCGTATATCGATAAATGGCCAAATTTAAGCGTAATCAAACAAATAAAAGCTAAATTCTAATGTAACAAAAAAAAAGTAATGAACATTTTTGGAAATGTGGTATATTGGAAGGCGCAATCCTTTACAGTAGTTGAGAAATTAAATTTGAAATTGATTTATTTGAGATTGCGCCACAATTACTAGTGCTGTGGAATGCAGCAGCCTGCAGGCAATATTTTGTCCGTTTACGAACACTGCATCGATATTTCGAATCATGAAAATTAAATTATCGATAGCATATCAACAACCCTACATTCCGCAGGCATGAAAAATCTAAAAGTTAAAAAGTAATTTGTTTATAATAAAAGTGCCAGACACCATTCGCAGAAAAAATTTGGCTGCTGTTCAACGGTATTTGCTAATTGTGTTATACATATTCAAATTAAGAAGCGACACGTATACTATATAACGTTTCAATGGGACGGGGTGTGGTTGTGCTTAAAATTTAGGACGTTTAAATGTTTCCTTAATAAAAGGCGTTTTCTGCCATTCAAGTGCACAAAAACAATATGTCTAGCAACTCTTGAAGAAGCTTATTACTTATGCCAAACACAAAATGACGCGCTATATTAATTGAAAGCTCAATTTTTATGCAAATGAGATGAGAGTGCCAGTGTTTTTGTGGCAGGCGGCCAAAGCGGCTGCGACTGCTATTGTGTGTATATGAAAACAAAAAAGAAGACTACAACAACAGCAACAACAACAAAAACAAGCATAGCAACAAGAACAATTTGATTTTATTTGATTTGCGTTTTGTGCCTTTACTTCGTAGATTTGGCAAACTGTGCTGCGAAGAAGAAATTTAAAGCAGCAACCGCACAAAAAACAGCAAGCAGCAGTCCCATCCACTCCCAAGTTAGCCTGCAATGTGCAGCTGCAGTGTAAGTCTACGAGATGTCCCGGCTCGCTGATTACTTTGTAATTGTTGGTTACGATAACGACAAAGAAAGTAAGTGCCAATACAGTAAGTCAAGTAATTGTTTTAACAGAATTAAAAATGAAAATCCCTTTTTATTTGTTTGTAACTCTAAAAACAATAAGCGACTAATAAAATTAAATAAAGGAGATTTTTGATTTTATCAAAACAATTACTTGACTAACTGTGTATACATGCAAGTGATTACATTTCCCTATATATGTTGTGAATTTTTTAGAGACTGCCGGCAATGTCAGCGGCCAGCCAATATGCGGCAAAATTGTGCAACGTTTTCCCGAGAAAGATTGGCCCGACACTCCATTCATCGAGGGCATCGAATGGGTGAGTAGTTTCTTAAATTAGTTCGCCACGCATACACATTTTACTCATTGCATTTTTTTTATATACTTTTATGCTTGTTATCTTTGTCGGGTCGGCGGGGAGCAGTTCTGTCAGCCACTCGGCTGGAATTTATCGTACGAGAAACAAGAACCAAAATTTTTCATCTCAGTGCTTACGGACATCGATGCGAACAAGCATTATTGTGCCTGTCTGAGTTTTCACGAAACTCTGGCCATAACACAGACGCGCAGCGTAGACGATGAAGATGAGACCATAGGCAATAGCAGTAGAGGGCCTCCGGCCCCAGCAGCCGTGGAACCCATAACCCACCATAGCATTATGTATGCACCAAAATGTTTGGTGCTCATATCCCGCTTGGACTGTGCAGATACCTTCAAGGTAAGACTAATATTTGAAAGACTGCGATTCCATCTAATTATCCGTAAATTTGCAGAACTGTCTGGGCACCATCTATACGGTTTACATTGAAAACTTGCCATATGCAATGGAGAACCTGATTGGAAACATACTTGGCTGCATACAGGTTCCGCCCGCAGGTGGGCCACAGGTGCGCTTCTCGATTGGCGCCGGTGACAAGCAATCGTTACAGCCACCGCAGAGCTCCTCGCTGCCAATAACTGGGAGCGGTGTTAACTTTTTATTCAAACAGCTGGGAATTAAGAATGTGCTGATCTTGTTGTGTGCCGTGATGACTGAAAACAAAATACTCTTTCACTCCAAGTGCTATTGGCACTTGACGGACAGCTGCAGGGCGTTGGTTGCGCTAATGTATCCATTTCGATATACGCATGTTTATATACCAATACTCCCAGCGCCGCTCACTGAGGTGCTTTCAACGCCGACGCCATTTATTATGGGTATACACAGTTCGCTGCAAACGGAAATTACAGACTTGCTGGATGTGATTGTTGTGGACTTGGATGGTGGCTTAGTTACCATACCAGATGCTCTAACACCACCAGTGCCCATTTTTCCATCACCTCTGTGGGAACAAACTCAGGAGCTGCTCAGCATGATTTTGTTTCCCAATTTGGCGCAAGCAGATTATGCATTTCCCAACCACGAGCGTCCATCGTCCACTCTTGCCAAGACGGAAGCACAAATTGACAAGGAACTGCGGGCAATATTTATGCGTCTGTTCGCACAACTGCTTCAGGGCTATCGCTCATGCCTGACCATTATACGCATTCATCCGAAGACAGTCATAACATTTCATAAGGCTGGCTTCCTTGGTGCTCGAGATCTCATCGAGAGCGAGTTTCTGTTTCGAGTTTTGGACAGCATGTTCTTCACAACGTTTGTTAACGAGCGCGGGCCGCCATGGCGTGCATCTGATGCCTGGGATGAATTGTATAGCTCCATGAATGAGTTGCTGAAATCGGAAGCACAAAATAAGAATCTCGTAAGTTATCAGATTTGAATACACAATATTGTATTGTAAATAACCGATTCACTATTTGCCTCAGATACTCACACATATCCAGGAGCTAGGCCGCACTCTATACGAGAACGAAGCATCTAATGCACACGTCACCTACGCTCAGAAAGTATTGCGACCACCAGAAGGTGCTTTTCAACGGATTCATCAGCCCTCATTTCCTCGCATAAGCACCGATAAAGTTGAACTTATCATACAGGATGGCATACGCAAGAATGGTCTATCGCAACGTTTTCATGTCACACGCAATCAGCATCGTATCATACCCATGGGACCAAGGCTACCTGAGGCGCTGGACGTTCGTCCAACAACGGTACACAACTCCGCCAGACGACTGGAAGTGCTGCGCACCTGTGTATCTTATATATTTGAGAATCGGATTGCAGATGCCCGAAAACTGCTGCCGGCAGTAATGCGAACGCTGAAACATAGAGATGCCAGGCTCATTCTGTGCCGTGAACTATTTGGCTATGTCCATGGCAACAAAGCGGTGCTTGACCATCAACAGTTCGATTTGGTGGTGCGCTTCATGAACAAAGCTCTGCAGAACTCTTCAGGAGTCGATGAGTACACGGTGGCGGCAGCGCTATTACCCATGTCGACGATTTTCTGCAGGAAACTGTCGATGGGCGTGGTGCAGTTTGCCTATACGGAGATACAGGATCATGTTATATGGAAAAATTTACAGTTCTGGGAGTCGACATTCTTCCAAGATGTACAAGCTCAAATTAAGGCGCTCTATTTGCTGCAGCGTCGCCAAAACGAACACAACAAGGAGGCCAATTGTGTGCTAGATGAAGTGCCACTGGAGGAACCTACAGCACTAGAAATCACTGCCGAGCAGTTGCGCAAGAGTCCAACCATTGAGGAGGAGAAAAAGGCTGAGCTGGCCAAATCGGAGGAGTCCACACTTTATAGCCAGGCCATACATTTTGCCAATCGCATGGTTTCCCTGCTGATACCGCTCGACGTCAATGTGGATGCGGCCAGCAAGCCCAAGCTGGCCTTTCGGCTCGAGGAGAACCAGAGTGTTTCCAATAGGTGAATAATTTAAAACAAGAAAGAAAGAAGATTTTACAAAATAATAATACCCTCTGCAGTGGGATACAAATTTCTTTAACGAAGTCAGACTAACATTCTAGTTTATTTCCAGTATTATGGGCTCACATAGCCTGAGTGAACATTCCGATGAGGGTTTTGAGGAAAACGATGCTTTGGAGATTGGCGTTACTGTGGGTAAGACTATTTCTCGCTTCATTGATTGCGTTTGCACCGAGGGCGGCGTCACTTCGGAACACATTCGCAATCTGCACGACATGGTGCCAGGTGTGGTACATATGCACATAGAGTCCCTGGAGCCAGTCTACCAGGAGGCCAAACGGCATCCACATGTGCAAAAGCCCAAGATTCAAACGCCTTGCTTGCTGCCAGGCGAAGAACTTGCAACAGAACATTTGCGTTGCTTCCTAATGCCGGACGGACGCGAAGATGAAACCCAGTGCTTGATACCAGCCGAAGGCGCCTTATTTTTAACCAACTATCGAATCGTATTCAAGGGTTCGCCCTGTGATCCGCTCTTCTGTGAGCAGACAATAGTTCGCGCCTTTCCCATTGCCTCGATGTTGAAGGAGAAGAAAATCTCGATGCTGTACCTGGCCCATTTGGATCAGACGCTGCCGGAGGGCCTGCAGCTGCGCTCAAGCTGTTTTCAGTTGCTCAAGATTGCCTTCGACACGGAGGTTACGCTGGAACAAATCGAAGCGTTTCGTAAAACTTTAAGCAAAGCGCGACATCCATTCGATGAATTCGAGTATTTCGCCTTCCAGTCATATGGCACCATGCTGCAGGGCGTCGTACCGCTTAAGACCAAGGAGAAGTACTCAACACTCAAGGGCTTTGCAAAGAAGACGCTGCTCCGCACCGCCAAGAAGGCAGGATTTAAGCAGAAGGCGCAGACGAAACGCAAATTAATGCCAGAATACGAACTGGGTGGCGGTGGAGGCGGCGGCGGCAGTGCCGATGCATTGGAGACCCACTCCATTGACGATGAACTCGAGGATGCGGACGAGTTTGAGATACAACAAAACGAAGCTCTGCCGCGCCTGTTGACGAGCAAGGATATCGAAAGGATGCGTGAACGCAGCTATGTGCGTGATTGGAAGCGTCTTGGCTTTGATGCGGATGGACAACGCGGTTTTCGCATTAGCAATGCCAATGCTAATTATGTAACATGCCGCACCTATCCGGCCATCATTGTGGCGCCCGTGCAGTGCAGCGATGCCGCAATGACGCATCTGGGACGCTACTTTAAGGGACAACGCATCCCATTGCCCACTTGGCGGCATGCCAACGGCGCTCTACTCATACGTGGTGCCCAGCCGAATAGCAAGTCGGTTATTGGCATGATAAAGAATACAACGGGAGCAAATACCATATCGCATCATGATGTCACCCACTATCCGGAGCAGGATAAGTATTTTATGGCGCTGATCAACACAATGCCCAAGCTAACGCCTCTGGACCAATATACGGGCCTGAATCTCTCGATGAGCTCGCTTCTCGGCCATGGAGCTGTGGGCGACGATCATCAATCTCTGACGCCAGAGCTGATGCGCAAGCAAAGGACCAATCTAAATGTTCCCGACGGCAGCAAATCAGGCGCTGCTGGCAACAAAGGTGGCACCATGAAAGGCAATGCCACCAATACATCCGTGCATGCCTTCCGCAAGATGCGACTTTATGCGTTGGGTAAGTAAAAGCGAGAATTTTGTATTCGTTTCAAGCAAGGAAGCATATCTGAATCTATATATAGCTTAAATATATCCTTGATTGTTCATCTGGAGTTAACACGTATATTATGTTTATGTGTATGTTTACATTGACAGGTGAGAAATCGCAGGCCAAATCGAATTTGAATGGAGACTTTTGTGCGGACTTTATACCCGTGGACTATCCGGACATCAGGCAATCCCGATCAGCGTTCAAGAAACTAATGCGCGCCTGCATGCCATCCCATAATGCAAACGATGCGGATGGTCAGAGCTTTGCCAAAATGGTGGAGCAGTCCGATTGGTTGCAGCAAATCTCGACGCTGTTGCAGCTATCGGGAGCGGTTGTCGATCTGATTGACTTGCAGGAGAGCAGCGTAATGCTGTCACTGGAGGATGGTTCTGATGTGACCGCTCAACTGTCGGCCATTGCCCAGCTCTGCCTGGATCCTTATTATCGTACACTTGATGGCTTCCGCGTGCTCATTGAGAAGGAGTGGCTGGCATTTGGTCATCGATTTGCACATCGCAGCAATCTGAAGCCGTCACATGCCAGCACGAATATTGCGTTTGCACCCACATTTCTGCAGTTCCTCGATGTGGTCTATCAGCTGCAGCGACAGTTTCCAATGGCATTTGAATTCAACGATTTCTATTTGCGTTTCCTGGCCTACCATGTGGTCTCCTGCCGCTTTCGCACGTTCCTATTCGACTGCGAACTGGAGCGCTATGATTCTGGCATTGCGTCCATGGAGGATAAACGCGGCTCTCTGAGTACAAAGCACTTGTTTGGAGGCGGAGGCGTTGCCAATGGCTCAGATGATGAGTGCAATGTTTATCCTCTGGATATACGCAGTCCGCGCACGCCTACCCAGCTGAATCGCATTGGCCATTCCATTTTTGACTACATTGAGAGACAGCACAGCAAGTCGCCGATTTTCTACAACTTTCTGTATTCCTCCGACAAGGACGTGGTGCTGCGTCCGCAGAATAGCGTTGCCGCCTTAGACTTGTGGACCTTCTACACAAACGAGGAGCTGGCTCAAGGACCGCCCTATGATCTTGAGGTAACCAATGTCGACGACGAAATCGATCTTTCCGAAATCAAGGGCAAGCGCATGGTCATCTGTGCTGGCTATGACAACATCGAGAAGTGTAATCCCAATGCATATGTCTGCCTGCTAAGTGAAGTGAAGCAGGCGGAAACGGAACGTGGCCACTTGCCGCAAAAGTGGCAACAGGTGTGGAACAATCTGGTGGTGCCCCCAGTGGAACCCATGGCACGCAAAACCTCGCTGAATAGCATGCTGGTGCAAACCCAACAACTCAAGCGATCCACACTCGAGATTATCATAAAGGGACGACTGGCTGGCTATCAGGATAAGTTCTTTCATCCACATCGATTTGAGAAGCATCCATATACTACACCCACCAATTGCAATCATTGCACGAAATTGCTTTGGGGACCCGTCGGCTATCGTTGCATGGACTGCGGCAATTCCTATCATGAAAAGTGCACGGAACTTTCAATGAAGAATTGCACAAAATACAAGGCCATAGATGGTGCCGTTGGTCCCCCAAATGTGAATATGTCGCAGGGCGACACGGCCAGCATTGCCTCCAGTGCGGCCACTACGGCGCGCACTTCCAGTCACCATTTCTACAATCAGTTCAGCAGCAATGTTGCAGAGAATCGCACGCACGAAGGGTAAGATTTATTTGTGTTCCTCAGCATCTGTGTTTCTCTAACAATACGGTTTATTTTCAGGCATCTCTATAAGCGCGGTGCCTTGCTCAAGGGCTGGAAGCAGCGATGGTTTGTGCTCGACTCCATTAAGCATCAGTTGCGCTACTATGACACCGCCGATGATACAGCACCCAAGGGCATTATAGGTATTATTCATTATACCCTTGCATTAAATATTATTGTATGATTTTCCCTTGAACGGTCGTTTTAATATATAAATCACAATAAATAATTTGTTTATGTTGCTCATTTCACAGAGTTAGCCGAGGTGCAGTCAGTAACCGCCGCTCAACCCGCACAAATTGGCACAAAGGGCGTGGATGAGAAAGGATTTTTCGATGTAAATTCAACATTTAACCGAATGTCAATTTAATTTTAATGCTTTATTCATTCTTGCAGCTGAAGACTTCGAAACGAACGTATAACTTTTATGCAATGAATGCAAATCTAGCGCAGGAGTGGACTGAAAAACTGCAGGCCTGTTTGCAGTAGGGCACAATTAGCATCACAACCAGCAGGCGCAGCATCAAATACCAATTGTTATTAATCCTGGCACTCAACTTAGTCGACTACTCTACTCCCGTGGCTTCGGCATAGGCATTTGTTCTATGCGCTCTTCGCTTTCTGCTCCTTAATTATATGCTGAATGTTTCGTTTTGTTTTAGGAAAATCCATTAATGTTATTATTAACATCTCTCTTTTGTGTATATGCGAGAGAGAATTAATTTGTGAACTCGCGTATTACTCTGGATCTGTAGCTCTGTGTGTATTATTTATATCATAATCATTTCTACATTTATAAGTTGAATTAGTGTCAAAAAGTTGTTTATTAACACTCGCATAATGCATAAATTATATGAATATTTAGCAACAATTAACGTAAGCGACAAAAGCTAAAAAAAACTAGTAAAAAAAAAGTAAATGTGCATAAAAAGAAAGAATCTATAATATCATGTGATTATACGAATAATATGAATATGATTGATGATGATCAAAAGGAAAATGGAAGCGACGATAGCAACTTTTTATATACATTTTTATATACATATATATATGGATACATGCATACTTATATAGTAAAAATACCAAAGATAATTCCACCTTTGTTGCGCAATTAAAATGCATTTCTTAATTTCTTCCTTTGAATTAAATTTAATTAATAAACGCCTTTCTTTATTTATACTATACGATAATAATATATTAAATATAATATTATATAATTTACTGCAATTATTTGTGGCTTACAAACTATATACATTTTTAAACAAATGCGCTTTGTATTTATAATTTGATTAATTGCTAAACAAACTCCTAGGTTCAACCAGATCATAGGAACGTCGTCCAGTAGACAATGTTGAGTATGAAGAACGAGAACGGAAAGAAGAAGCGCGAAAATTTATCTATATATATGGCGGTGGCATGTCCATGACAGCAGTATGATGTATCGTATTGTGGCTCAATTATCGACTCCCGATGATGCTGCAATACGCGCTACAGAGTTTCATTCATTAATGCCCTGTGCCCTTGACAAACTCACCTTTAAATCATCCAGATCTGTGATATTCTCATCAGAGTAACCCTTCATTGCCTTGGTGGCCACCGGACCCATATAATTATTGACGACAGCAAACTCCATGAGAGACAGGAAAACGAACACCGAGCAGGAGGACATCCATACGTCTATCGCCTTGACATATGAGACCGGAGGCAGCGATTGCTGAGATTGTGTATTCTGTGTGGCCAAGGTGAGCAGCGAGGTAACGCCGAGAGTAACACGGGCCGGTATGGCCTCCGGTTTGATCCAAAACGATATCCACGACATGACCACAATAAGCGCCGATGGTATATAAGTGTGAAACAGATGATAACCCAACCGACGGCGCAGATTAAAGACAATCGCCAGACAGGTGAAGTTGCCTAAATATAAACATAGATAAGGAAATTTATAGAATTTTCACATAGTCCACGGACTCACCCGTTGAGTACTCGATGGTGCAATCGGTCGTATAGTTGTTTGATATGTCCAGTTGTGGCAGCTCGATCTCAGCATTGACCACCAGCGGATCGGTCATATTCCAAATGAATACCAAATCCTCCACTGTGTGGGACACTGCAAGGACTGATTGTGAATGACTTTGAACCATATACATAAATGTGATGAACTTACAGCTCTCTATCATCATGGAACAGATTTGTGTATCGTGCGGATAGGATTCAAATTTCATGGCACATGAAAGCACCAGCGTCAACTTGGACATGTAGAGAAGGGTCTTGTCGTGATACAGCCAGAGATAGTGATTTGGTATGCTCATTTCATGAAATGTGACCTTTTTGGCATTCTTAAAGAAGCAATCGGGTCGCCAAATGCTGTGCAGCCAATCCACGTCCAAAATACGATATTGTTCGCTCATGTTCTCCGGCAATCGCAGGCGGGGATCGCGCCAGCTTTGTGCTAAAAATATGTCCGTCACATAGGTCTGTAAAGGGAAAGGTACTTCAGCGAAACGATCAGCTTTCTGATTTCGTAGTTACCATGGACTCCTCATTAATCGAGTCCAGGGAGAGCACGGTGACATGAAAATAAACAACGGTTGGTTGACCCAGCAATTTGGGTGCACGATTCTTGTCATAGGTTTTCGACGGTATGGGCAATATATCTGGCAGCGATAGACTTGACTCGTAATGAGATACCAGCTCGGCGCTCTCTGTATTGTTTCTGTAGAAGTAAGAGATAGAGAGAGAGAAATAAGAAAGGAATATTATTTAGGTCTACATGTAAACTTGTGAAGATTAATAATGATTAATAATATTTTTAATTAATAATTTTATTGTTGCAGCCCAATAAAACCAGATTTTTATATTCCTAAATATTTTTCATTCTTTTATGTTAAGCTTATTTTTTTATTACAAAACATACGCTGAATTTATTTTATTTTTCATAATATTCGCAACGAAAAATTAGACTCCAATATTTTTTAACGTGAGTTATGACAAATGTTTTTATGGCAATTGATAAAACTCCCGAATAACTACAATTTCAATGAATTTTGTTAAATGTGTTTGAATAAAATATAAATAAACTTTATGAAATTTTATGGCAACAATTATAATACTCTCAGGGTATAAAAACGACATGCTGTAAATTAGAGGCTAGACGTTTTTAGCCTTGTCTGATGCAATGCCCATTATATTAACAAGTATCAAAATAATTGTTTAAGTAATTTGTTGTTGTTGTTACCTGAAACCATGAACACAATTACATAGTTGAATTGATTTTTCTAGTATATGCAAATAGATTGCTACGGCAACCAAGAAATTATGTTGTTTCAATTGTCTAAATAAGATTGGCATTTGCATTTTGAACACACACACACACACCAACACACGGCATTAGTTTTTCAAAAATCCAAAATACAAATTTATTGTTGGTGTAACGACTATTTACTTAATTTATTTTTATTGCATAGTTTTGCGCGTTTCACGTAGTGTTTTTTTACGTTTGAATTTCAATAGCAATTTTAATTTCATAATTTTAGCGCACATTGTTCCGATTTGGATGACATTATTCAAATGGTTGGATGCAGTAAAACATTTCTAAATGATTTGTCCTTTATTGGATTATTTAATAAATGCAAGACGATTGCTTCTATACTTTTATACGACAAAAAACCAAACAAAATATAAAAGAGTTATATAGATAGACGTTTGCTGTGCGCTGCTCAAGGTATGATAAATACATTTCTATGGTTTCATTTCATTCGTTTTCATTGGCAATTCTCTCTTTGCCATTGTACTTTTCAAAATTGACATGCCCGAGATACAATACTACGAGTAGTGTGTGTGCAAAACAGAAGTACAAATGAGACATATTTTCCACAAGCCGAGTCTAAATACACCTTGCAATTGCCGCTTCTGACTTACTTTTCGAATTGTGTGTAATGTGAAATAAGCTCTTTACGTTTAAAATAAGCAAACACAACGACAAATGAACTATACCTTTCTTCAAAAGTGTGCAAATGGAATATGCGTAATGCTTGGCATATAATTGACAAATCTGCTTATTCGTAATACAGACAACCTATTAAAATGATACAATCAAATAAAAACGAAAAAATAAAATATCAAATTAAATGCAAAGTTCGTTTAAAGTGCCCGCCGAAATGTTCACCTGTTGTTAAATTTGGTGCTGCCAGATGCATGCACCAAATCAGCTGTGCATTAGTGTTGCCCAAAATGTCTGTTGCCACTATTGGCGTTTTTGCGCCAAAACTGGCTTTTATTTTTTGAATTGGCTCTTTTTTATCATCAGTTCAGAGTCAGTTATTTTGGATAGTTATTAGGCTGAAGTACATATTTATTTTTATTTAATTACATAATCACTAGATGAAGAGAAAATGTGAAGTACTTTGGAAATACGATGTGTTATAGTTACATATGTGTTTCGGAAAATAAGATATTTTATTTAATTAAATGCAAAAATAACATGAGCTGCAAAAAAAATGTTTAGACTCTTTTTTAGTGAATTTTTTGGCTCATTTCATTTTCTTGGCTCAAAAAGATTTTTTTAAGTGGCAACCGTGCCCAAAATATTAACTTTCGCAAAGAGTGGCAGCATCGCGCTTCTGAAGATAAATATTGATTTGTTTTTTGCTTGTGTGTGTACATGTTTTTTAAAATGTAACTTAAATCGGTTAAACCACAAAATAAAATTAAACAATTAGTCACATTATTTATTAACTGTGCGGAGCACAAGTGGAACATGGAATTTCCTCAACAAATCGAAGGTAAGCTGCTTAAAACTCAGTAAATAATTTACGTTACGGTTGTTGTGGATGTGGGTGGAAGGGGTCGTGGGGTCGTCCGTACTTCTTTGTTGCACAGTGACGTGATGCGGCTGCGGCGCAGTGTGCAACTTGTATTGATATTGATTACTTGCAAGAAAATCAAGATACATAAACTTGAAATACGAAAAAGTAGAAATTGACATTTTTGAAATTGTTCTTTTATCGTTAAAGCGCGACTAATTGGCAAATAAAAGATTAAGTATTTCCTGTTGAATACACACACCTTTGTCATTAGTACTAAACTAGTGCCAAACACTCTAATTACCAGAGACGCTAGTCTTGGCACAACAGGCAACATATGCATACGATGTCGTAATGGAGTCACCACTGAATCCCAAGGTCAACAACAATTTAAGCAACAAGGTGTCGCCCAGCGGGGACAAGATGAACTCCAGCATGAATAGCAGCACTTTGGACGACACGACGCCCAGTGATTCGGGTGTACAAATGGATTCGGAAAATAGCGATGTTATGATAGAGTCCATCACTTCCCAGGCTGGCCTGGACTTTGAGGAACCCTTAAAGCCGGCTGCAGTTATTAGCCAACAGCCTGTTGATACCAACTCGAATGTGGCAACGGATGAGACCATGACCTCCAGCGCTTGCTCGACCTTTGACACAACTGAAAAGATCGTATACAGACGCAAGGTGCACAAAACTTCGTCTACGCCCAAGGCACCCAAGAAGCGTGTGTCCTTTCACGAGGATATACTAAAGAATACCCGAACCGACAACATACATATTGAGCATGGCTTTATTACCTACAAAAATGGACGCAAGTTGGCCGTGGTGGGCGGCAACTCAGCAGGCGTGGCCGGTGCTGCCGGTCGGTACTCGTGGTGCGCGGAACGAGAGCGAGTACATGGACCCAGTGAAATGAATGCAGTCGGCAGAGACACTGAAGAGGCAGGCGGTGACGCACAGGGACGTAATCGACGTCTGGTATATCGCAATGCATGCTCCGATGTTTTAGACTACGGCAATACGGATATCTACGACACCAATGAGCCAGTGGGTCTGCAATACGACAACTCGGGCGTGTTTGAATATGCGCCATCGGCAGATGGCAAACAGCGAGATGAGAGACTCCTCTATCGCTGTGCCTGCAGTAGCTCCAACTCCAGTCTTGATTCGGATGAGCAAGACAAAAACTCAAATACCAATTCCAGCACTAGCTCCAACCGCAAACAGTACGAACAGGCGAAGAGCAGCTCCTGCGATTGCATTGGCATGAGCAATGCTAACAATAATCTAATTGGTAAGTAAGTCATCTATCATAACTAATTTCTCATTTCATTTGCATTTCAACTTGTGTTAACACACATTTCTTATATTTTTGTTCACAGGTGACAATTGTTATTACTCGGAGCCCAACATTGGCGACGCTGGCAGTCCTAAACAGAAATCAGTGTGGAACAAGGAGAAGAAGCCCAAGTCGAGCTGCTTAAAGAAAACCAAACGCCATACGAACATTATACAGGAGCAGGATCTCAGTAATCGCGTCAAGAAGTTTAATGTGCACGATATTAAGCATCAGCTATTGGACAACAGTAGCAAAATGATATTCGGTTCGCTTAAGAGCATTTTCACTATGCCATTACCCGAGCGCGGGGTGCCCGAGGGCTCAGAGGACTTACAGTCGGTGGTGGAGTGTCTTCCGGAGCTGGAGCAGACGCCAGAGCATAAGCCTAAACAAATATTGGAGTACCAGTCGCCCGATTCGCCCCCGCTCAAGGCCAAAGCGTTTCTCAGCAAGAGTCTGGATGGCAGCAAACAGGCACAAGGCGTCAAGAAATTTGTACACAATGTGGACGAGCAGCTGCGTCGCAAAAACGATGAGCCAAGCAGTTCGACAGAGAACTCGCCCGTGGACAGCAAGCACGTGCTTCGACGCCAAGATGAATTCGATAAGGAAACAGCAACGGCACCAATAGTCACCAGCACACAAAGCGAATTCCGCAGCAAGTTTATCATAAATTGTGAGAGCACAGTCTTTGAGCACACGGGTGTCTCCTATGAGACCAGCGAGCCGCAACAGCTTGAGCTGTCCATGTCATCAGCACAGCACAGCAGTGTCGCCAGTTTATTGGAGCGCGACACACCCATCGCACAGCCGGCGAGTCAACTGCGCAGCTCTTTTATGTCTGCTCCCATTGCCAAGACGTTTAGCAACTTCTTTCGCAGCTTCAAAGACAGCTCCGTCAGTACACCAGTTGAGAAGCAGCAGGAGCAAAAACAGCAACAGCAAGAACAACAACAGACAGCAGCAGATAGCTATTTTGGTAAGATTTTGATTAAAATATTAATTCTTAAATAGAATACTGAAATTGCGAAATCTTAGAATACTGAAATTGCGAGAAAAAAAAAATTAGGATCGAAAAACTAGGAATCTTGTAATTAGGATATTAAAATTGGGTAAATGTAACTGCGACATTTAAATGATGAAAAAAATAATTGGGAAGACAGGAGTCCGAAATATTTCCTATTTTTCTGCTCTCTTATTCTGGTCTCTTAAAATTGTAGTCTTTGGTTTCTTTTTAATTTTCGAATTTCATCATTCCAACAGCTTCCAAAATGCCGAAGACGACACAACAGCCACAACCAACTAAGCAGCAGCAGCCTCCACAAACGGTATCGACCAGGCTTCCCACTACACACTCATCATCCACCATATCCGAGCTTAGCTCCATTAGCAACAACACCAATAGCAACTCAAATTCCTGCTCCAAGATCCAACCGCAGAGCAATATGAATGGCCTGATGCTTGGCAGTGTGGAGCGTCAGTCGCGTCATCTGCCCTCGCCGCTGAAGAAACGTGGACAGCCAATGCAGCCGCCACGTTACGGGGATGCACAACAGCACAGTCGAAGTCTGCACAGTCCTAGCAGCTTTTTGGGTGCCCGGGGTGGATGTGGTCCCGGCGGCAGTGGACGTGATTCAAAGAGCACCATTTTGAGCGAAGAATTTGACGATATATTAACCATAACGACCACCACGGATACGGCCAATGAGCGGCCATCCACGGAGAGCGATCTGGTTATTGTGGATTATACGGACGTTGACTATGCACAGCTATTGAAACCGCCAACGCCGGCGGCCAAGACCTCACTTATAAATCGCTTTTTGCGTAATGTTACCCAAAAAAAAATACTCGAGTCCTCGATTCGCAAGAACGATTTCTTTGCGGATAAGCTGCGTGGCGAACAAAAACATGTAGGATCACATCTCTATGTTCGCGGTGTGCGGCCCAAGAACTACGAACTGATTGACGATTTGAATGCTGAAATCGCCATGGAGATTGAAATGTCAGGAGCTAACTCACCACGCCGAGAGTTGGCCGTGGGTATAGATCATGATTTGCCTGGTGATATGTCACGCTTTGAGCTGGGAATTGGCGAAATATCCATTGACATCTTTAGCGGCAAGAATTTATCCATATTTCGGGAACCCGACGAACAGCTGCTGAAGGTAAACCACGGACAATGAATAATGATATGAGCTTCAAAGATTTAATTTATGCTTCCTTTTAGGTATTTAAATTGTACACCGGCTACAGTTGCGAGGGCTTCATGACGCCGGTGCTGGTGCTACTAACCGATAGAACCCTGTATGTGTCCGACTTGGTGCGTAATTGCCTGTGCGCCAAGTTCGTTCTGGCCTACAAGGATCTCGATGTCATCTTGGTAACTTAACAAGACATAAAAGTTGTCTTCAGCATGCTGAAGAATTGATTCCCTTACAGAGCTCTCTTATTTATTCATTAAGATCTCGATCCAAGCGCTTTTAGACAAAGCTTATAAATGAATTTAAATTTATTTTAAAATTACTTAAACGATCGACAAATGAACTAATTACTTTATTATAGATGGGTCCCTTTGGCAACACAGTGCTGCTCAGCAATAGCATGCGGGACATGCAGCAGGTGCTTCTAGCCGGCGGACCTTATCCGGCTGATGCACTGGTGGCCAATCTAGAGCTTTGTGCACGTCGCAGCGGCTCAACGCTTCCCGCTGTGGGTCAACTAACATTAGAGCATCTGGCTCCGTTGCAGGCCTTTGTTCGAGCCAACAGTTGTGTGGGCAAAGATGAGCACTGGATGTTCTATGCGGTGGTTAATATGCCCGCCGGCGGTGCATTGGGAATGGGCTTGGCCGGCGAACAGGAGCCACTTGGTCCGCACGTCAAAGGTTTTCTCATGCATCGGCGGGTGCGGGAAACGGCAACGGTGGCTGCCGCATCTAAGATCAACTGGCAGCCAGGCTACTTCTTACTAAAGTGAGTAGATAAGGTGAAAGCTTTATACATATGTATCTTAATCTCAAACTTGCAGAGCTGGCGTGCTGTACATGTTTAATGATTCCACACAAAAGCTACCCAGCTGGGCAATGGCTCTGGCGGAGTGTCAAGGAGCAAGGCGAGCTGTGAAATCCGCACGTCCGCATTGTTTTGAGATAATGCTAAAGGGCGAACTGCTGCAAATGGCAGCACCGGATGAGTATGTGGCCTCCGAATGGTTACAGGCGCTCCTCCAGTCGGCAAGTGGTGTAAGCTGCAATAATAATAACAATTTTGGTGTATTCTTTATGAAATTGTTCTTAATTTTTAGCTTTTTGAGTTGCAAGAGAGGCACAAGGCTCTTGGTTGCACTTTGATTGTCACACAGAACCATTTGATTACCTTGCGTGAAGATTTCTCTGCGCCTCTGCGTCAGCTCAACAAGCTGGTGGATACACCATCGGCAGCTCCAGAGCCTAAGCCAATGCTGCGCGATGACGAAATGTTGTGCATCTTTGAGACCAGTAGCTTGGTGAGATTTCCATTCTTTTAATGTTAGGTCTGACTTTAATATGTTTTAACTTCTTGCAGTTGAGCTCTACGATGAGCACTCCAACACGTGGCACACAACGCTCCTGTTCCTCGCTTAACTCCACGCCCACAAGGCAGTCACAGGAGGCGCCTAAAGCTGTGCAGAAGACCGGCGATGTGGGGCAATCGCAAAGCATGAGCAGTGTTTATGGAAAGAACTCTGGCCTCGAGATACTCACCTGTGCGGACATTAAAGCGATGACTGGCATTAAGATACCCTCGCACAGTGAAACCTGGTGGTGCATACTGGAGTTCTCCTGTCAAGAGGCGCCTGTGGAGTGCCAGGATGACTTGGTCATATTCTTTGCGAGCAGCATGGAAATGCAACGTTTTCTTCGGCTGTTGGAGCAACTGTGGCAAGCCAAAAATGTGAGTTAAAAACCAGACAACATTGCCTGCTTTCTTATTTATGATTAATATTATATATTATTTGTTTACAGAATGATCTCTTCCCAATAACCATACTGGACGATGATGATACACTCGCGGAACAGTGCACAATGCTGTATTTGGACATTAATCGCGCCTGGGAGCCGCTGCTATCGGCTGCCCTCGGTTATCCCCTCTAAATGCGCAGCTTATTAATATACTCTATATACTTATACTGATATCTGATAATTTTGCAAAGGTCGCAAACAACTAAAAGCTTAATATTTTATTGTAATACTCGAGCAAAATTGCTGAAAAATTAACCTTACGACGGTATAGCTCTCTATATATTCACAATATATATACATACATTTTGTAGCTTTTTCTAATGTATTATGATTTGTAATTTGAACATTCGCTTGATCAGTTCATTCATTTATTTGCGCTGTTATCTAATATTTTGTGTGATATTAACTTTTAAGTTGCCAATTGACATAGATTTATATATATTTAGTTGCGTTTACACAACCTTTGTTACTTATACCTTAAGTTTGTGTTCTTTTTTATACAAACACCGTGTAGAAAAATGCACAAAAAACAATCCCAAGGCTTTACTATGTGTATAAATATTTTTTGATATCTAATAAAACGTATAAAATAAATAATATTTTGTAAGCATTCGTTAAGAGCTACAAAGAAAGAAACCAAAAATGTTAGCAAATCATTAATCAATTCAATATACAAATATATAAAAATATACTCTAGCTAAAGGATATTATATGTACGTAAATCAATCCATATATATATATTCGTATTTTTTGGTGCATGATCGAATGAAATGACATTAAATGACATGAAAGTATTTAATTATATTTATAAAATGTAACCACTCAATATATGTATAATGCATTAAATGCTGATGTTTTCATACATTTAAATGCCTTAACTTTAAGTTTCTTATAAATAGTATCTACAAGTATAAATTGTATCTATAATTTGCCAAATAAGATGTTAAATCGGACAATATGTGGATTAATATTTGTAAGCATACAGCTACTTAGGAAATGGCTTAAATAGGAACTAGGCAAATGTCGCCCCATCATCGTTATAATTTGCTTATGCAATTTTCAATTAACAAGGCTTAAATCCACGTCTCTCAAATATCTCATACCTTGAATTGGCCATAAGCTGTATGAAAACATCAGCTAAAAGCTCATATTAATTAATAAAATGAATAAACCTAATTGTAGTGGGGTATTTTTTATTTTCAACCATAAGTCCCCTGATTGATGACCCTTGACACAGCATTGCAAACGTAGTTGGAGCTCCTAGCTTAGGGTTTGGGTATGTAAGTGAAGAAGATTGGATTGGGGCATCCTCATGCTCCGAAGACAATCATATCTCTCTTTACAATATTTGCTAAAAACTAATTAGTAAATAAAATAGGCCGCAGTCGAGTAAACCCGACCGTAGGGGACTCCGTATTTAATCAAAAGCAAGCTTTACAGGACTGATCAACTTTTGATGCTGATCAATAACATACAGTCAGCCCAAAATGTAATCATACACTCAGTTTTTATACTTCATGTTCGACTTCCATTCATAGTAAAGTTAATATATTTTTGCAAATGACAAGAACTAATATTTTGCACTAAATTTCGATTTTTAATTTGCTGATTGTATAATATTCCATAATAGTGTTGACAAAGCAGACCCTTTATACTTCTTAAGTACAGGGTCTAAGAACTCTGGAAATGACATTAACACACATGCATTTTTTCTTATATACACCCACATGCATGTGTTTGAAGGTGTGAGTGGCGATGATGGTATGATGTTTAGTTCTGATTAACGGATGGGGGTCTGTATTAACTGCAGCATGGGATCATAAGCACTTAAACACATACACATATACATACATGTATACATACATTCATATGTGTGCATGTGAATACCATATACATATGTACATGCTCTTATATATAGTGCCTGCCTATGCATGCTTCTGATCGAATTATGGGAATTAATATAGAGGCAAGTAATTCCATAGGTACTTTTATTAATTTTTTCCATGGCTGGAGAGCAAATGCTTAATTGGAAAATATGCATACAAATTAAAGATAAACAAATGTAACAATAAGAGCTCTAAAATTCAGCTAAACAAAGCATTGCATTCAAAGAGACACCAAAAGGCGAGAGAAACGAAAGAGAATGAGAGAATGCGAGGTAAGAAGAACGCATGGAAGTCAAAAACTCCAACCCTCATAATAAGTCAACGAATGGAAGACTACAACAAGGAGAAAAAAACACAGTACAAAAGAAGGAAAACGGTTCAGCAACTTTGATGCTATGCGACTCCTGATTGCGCTTCAAAACCGGTTTTGGAATAGCATAAAACATCTGTAAATATCTAATAATAATTTACGAACGGTTGTCATAATTTTTATAAATAAAAGTATCTATTTTACTCGTAATAGTTTTTTAAAATAACATTTTATCAGGCCTCTTGCACTTCGACACGCTTCATAGTGCATATTTTGCTTGTTGTAGGGTATTGGCAAAAACAATAAAACACTTGCAGGCCAAGCGCAGGCACAAAAACAAATGCATGTGAGTGCTGCTGTCCGATGTTCAGGCTGAGAGGCTGCTGCTGAGGCGAACAGAGGCTACTGCTCTCTTATTAGAGCGACCCGTCCTCACACTCACACATACAGGCAAGTGCTTATGCTGATGCTGCACTCACTTTCATTAACACAAGCACTGAACGCAGCGGCAGCAGAATTTAATGCAGCGACTGCGACGCGGTCGAATGCTGAGCGCTTCTAGACATCCCAGATACATACATACATAAATACAAACGTACATACAAATGTAAGTATAAAAATACGTACCTACATATGAATGCATATACAGTAAGACTTACATAGCTGATACGTGTGTATAAACAAACATGGATACAGACAGACATTCAAACACACGCTACATGTATAAATGCACTGGCCGAACACTGCGACTGCGACTGCCAGGCCACACAACCCCAAAAGTTGGAAAACCAAATAAAAATACAAATACAAGGCACGCTGTTTGTGAGTTTTCTGGTTAGACATAGTCGACCTACCAATGTCCTGTAATAACAATTATTATTGACTATGTACTATGCTTGCATCTTATGCATATTAATACAATTTAAATTTATTTTTATTTACACAAATTCCGTATTTGTAATTTATTCATTATCTCCATATTTATTATTCTCTTTATTTTATGTTATTTTCTAAATTAATTTCTTTATAAAGTATGTAATAGTATGTTAGGGGTCGCATATGGCCTACCAAAACAAACGCATTGTAAAGAATGTACAAATAAAACGCACATTTTCCAGAGAAATAGAAAAACTTCCACCCTCAAAGCAGTGAGCACAAACACTACACACACACAGAAAAACATATGCATATAAATATACATACATATGTACACACATACATATACATTAGCGAACTAATACAAAAAAGAGAGCTGCGCTGTCACTGTCATTTGTCCACTGCGTCGCTGCCGCCGTCGGCGTCGCAGTCGCCGCCTGCGCCTGATTGCCGTTGCCTGCCCCAGTGTTTCCGCTTTCTTTCGTTGTAATGTTACTTTTAGTTTGATGTCGGAGCCTCGACGAGCCGGTTGTAAGCGTGACTTTCGTTTAATTCTACTTTATTATTGTTGTTGTTCGCGGTCGACGTCGTCGTCGTGGTCGCGGTCGCCGTTGCCTCGTGTGTGAGTGTGTTGGTGTTGTGTGACTCTGTGTATGTTTAGTTTAAGCGAAATTGAAAGTTGTACATTTTGCTACCCCCAAAAAGCAAAGCGCTGCATACAATCGCGCGCTCATACATACATAAGTGTGTGTGTGTGTGCCACGCCACACCACACCAATCAAAAACCAACCCCCACCAACAGGAGTAGCAGCAATAATAACAACAACAACAGCAGCAGGAGAAACAACTGCTACAACAACAAAGCAAGCCAAGTTAGCACCACCCACAGTTGAGAAGCACCGTTTAATAGTCATCGTCTGTTTCTGCTTCTGCTTCTCCACTTCTTCGATCGTATTTCAGTTATTAAGGCTCAACGCATCATTAATGTTACAGTTACTGCTAGTGTTGGTTAGTGCAAATTGAAATAACCAAAATAATCGAAAAAGCGAAAGTGTTACACAAGCCCCAAAAAGCGCCAACGAAGAGTCGCTTCTCCAAAAACCAATCGGCAATTCACACAGGCTTCTCTCCTGCCTTGTGCCTGCCTGTTTGTGATTGTTTGTTTACGCGAGTGCGAGTGTGTCTGTGTGTGTGTGTGTGTGGCCTGCCTGCCTGTGTGTATGGTGAAGCCTGTTAATATTATAAAACTGTCATGATGAATTTCTCCGCGTTCGGCGGCCCCTTCTCTGGCATTCATCAGTTTGCCGCTAAATTTGATGCACAAACACCGGGTGCATTTGGAACGCCGCCGGTGAACGCTGCTGCCGCTGCAGCGGGCACCGATAATCATGTGCAGCGCTATCAGACCAATGGCAATCATTTCAATCAGAATGTGCCCAACGGTAAGTGAACACAATCGTAAATAAATATAAGCATATGTATACTAAGTCAAATATATACACAATTAAGTACATACGTTTTTTTTTTTATGTATGTATGTATGTTTGTACATATTTAAATAAACGCGTTGCATATGTAAGCTTGTCTGTGTGGTTGCATGTACAACATAATCACTACAAATTTATTTTATTTTTATCGATTTATTTTCGCTTTGCTGCCGTCGTCGCCGCTTGCGTCGCCAGCGACGCCAGCGCTGGCGTCAACAACACAAACAGCGACGATTTGCTTTTCCCTACGCCATGCACTACAACGCGCTGTTTGGGGTCTTTTGAACATGTGTAACTAGAACAACATTCTTGTTTTGATTGACTCTTTTAGAAGAGAATTGAGGATCAAGCTAAGCAATATCACAAGTGGAATGAGCGCGTATAAGAGAACTGAATGCTCGCATTGGTTTCGTTATGCTCTCAGTTAACGAATTGCCATTTGTTAGAGCGAGATAACATAAGCGATAATTCATCTGCTTGGTATTTTGTAGTTTTTATTTTTGTTCGCAGAACTGGTTCATAACGAAAACTGCTCTAACGAAATTAATTATTTTCAAAAAACAATAAAAAATTAATGAAAAACAATTTCAAAAAAACAACAAAATACAAAGATTAGTAAAATAATAAAGTTTATTTTAAAATTGGTTTGGTGCACGAGATTTTTCTCGTGAAAAATTAAATATGTTGAAAAAACTGGTTTTCTTTAAAATAAATAAATGTGGAATAAATAAATACTTATTTATTGGTTCATGTACCATGAAAGATATATATTTAAGTATTGATCCGTTTTTGTATTTTCTGAAAATTATTAAGTAATTACTGAAATAGTTTGAATTAAAGGTTGCTATAAAGTCGCAATGCCTAAATGCCTTTTGTAATTGTTTTGACAAAGTAAAAAATTCACGTATTTGGCAATTATATTATGGTTTGTCGGAGCAAGCTTATAGATCGATTAGATTAAGCATCTTTTAAAAATAAAATAATAACTGCATATATGTATCTCAAGAATTTCCCAAAATTAACGAAATGCTTGAGGATGGCAATTAAATTCTGTTAATCGATCTTGCATTTTATTTGCACCCTATGAATTCTTTCATCCCCATCCCTTCTCCGGTCGTTAAAAAAAGAGCAAACCCTCTCGAGTTTGTTAGCGGGAGCGACTGTCATCATAACCGAATATAACGATTTTTGTTGTTGCTCTGCGTTGCTTTTATTTTTATTTTCTTTTTTCTGCGCTATGTTTTGAGTCATTACCACCCACCCCTGTTTTGTGTGTGTGTCTGTGTGTGTGAGTGAGTATGTATTGGTGCTGCCAGATTTCTTGTTGTTGTTGTTGTTGCTTAGCTTCGCTTGAAAATGCAATGAACTCAAATAACTTTTGAATTTGCTGCATTTTACTTTGTATAGCCCGGGGGTGGGTTTTATGTCGTTAGCTACTCAACACACGCACACATACAAATACAATTACAATGGGGGAGTTTGAGTAGCTGAGCGTGTGAGTGTGTGTGTGTGTGTGTGTGCGTGCGCAGTTTTCAACCCCCAACCCCCTTGTGTGGAAGAAGCGGCGCTGCGTTTTTAATTGCACTGACTTCCTTCTGCCAAGTTGCAACTCTTTGTGGCAGGGGTGAGTGCCAAATCCCCCCTCCATCCCTTGTTGTAAGCATTGTACATAAGGCAGGCCTAACAGCCCAACCCTTTTTTTTAACAGCTACGCAAGAAACCAACACCAAAGCAGCATCTCAACCCACTTGACAAATGCATCTTCTTGATTAATATTAATTAGTTGCATTCACTTGCATAATTGGATTCTCAAACCGTTGTTCATCAGGTGGCATTTTATAATTATATTTTATATGTACATATATCTTTCTTTTTTCTGTCCATTTATTGGAAATTTAAGACACAAAACTCAAACAAAATTCCAATTTTCAATTTCAAGCCTAGTCCCAAATCTCAAACTCCAGACTCTACTCGAAACTGAAACGACCAACTGCCACTGTTTGTGAGGTTCAATGATCCCAGGTTTTCAGCTCTACGCATTACATTTCCAGTTTAGCGTTTTATTTTATTTTATTTGTCTTCTTTTTTTTTACCTGCACCCGGTCAACAACAGGAAAATGTGTCTATGCGTGTGTGTTTATCTGTGTGTGTGACTCTTTTATCTATCAAACAGTGCGTGAGTGTGTCTCTGACTGTGTGTGTGTGTGACTGCAGTCAGCCAATGCAGGTAGACCGCTGTATTCCCCTCGTCCCCCCCGGTTACATTCCCTTCTCATCCAGCTACTGCATTTTCTCGTCACTTATTAGCTGGCTTATCACGACCGTAACTTGTCCCATAGTCCAGTTTTTCTTTTTTTTTCGTTTCGAAAATAGATAACGCAGCCATTTTATTTGCTTTATGGCCAAATCACCAATGATATCAACAGACTCTTGTATTGCCAGCCAATTATTGAGATAGCTGACAGAGATTCAATGTCGAAATGTCTTCGTTTAAGCGTCGAGTGCTGGATTAACATTATTATTATAACAGCTGCAATATTTCAGATTGCGTTTCTCATAGAACGTGACTGAAAGTGATGGGAGAGTAAATAAAAGAATGAAAACATAAAACAGATAATTCATACCAAATCAAAAGAGTTCTATCAGTTTTGTCATATATTGGAAATATAATCAATTACATGTGTAGACAATACATAATTTATTCAATAAATAAGTAAAAATATTCAAAATCAGATATTGGATATAAAATCATTATATTCTGGAAAAATCGTATAGTTGTTCGAATGATCTACTAAAATGTCAGACAGTCAGGATTGTTATGAAATAAAATTTGGGTTAAATAAAGATAATGTTCTATACCTGTAGTAAGTTTTTAAAAATTCTAAAGTAAATCGTTTTAAATTTGGAATCACTAAGTATAAAGATTAGTATTGTTACTCTTATTTACTTAAGCCTAATATTAAATACAATCGATTTTACATCAATATTTTTTGCAGTTTAATATATTTATATATTAATTAATTAATTTCTTGTCAAATAAAATATGTATGTTTTTATTTCTTGTTTTCTTACCTACATATTTACAACATTTCGGCGTCGTAACAAAAATATCCGGGTTTTAAAAACAAAATATTTTTGTACATAATTCTTCATTTCCTACCGGAAACTGTTTAAACTTTAATGTCAAAACGATTTCAGGAAATCTGAATCTTATGTTGCCTTAACAAATCATAGAGGATATTCTTTGTGGAAAGTAAAGAAAAGGAAACAAAATAAAAAAGAAAATGGAAAAACATAAAACAAACAATTTTCGAAGCTCATTGATTTTCTGTTTGAACGACGACGGCAGCGTCGATGACGACAACGACAACGACGACCACGAGACTGAGAGGGACGTATTTCGTATTAAGGATGAGTAACAATCCGCATGGTATGAGTACCACAGATAATGAGAGAGTGGGGGTGGATGTTTGGGAGAGTACAGACAAGGGGATGGAGAGATTGCTTTACATGTGCAAATGCCATTTAAAAATGGATGCTGATCATAATGTCATGATCAGAATTAGTAAAAACTGTAAATTTGTGTTCCATGTGGATGACCAGTCAAGCGAAGGGATATGATAATATTGCGGTATGCCTGGAGAAGGGTAGTTCTTCTTCTATTACACCCCCAACCCCATAAATAATTTGCACTCATGTACATAACAGAGTGTGGCCAAGTGTGAGAGTGAGTGTAAGTAAGTGTAGGTGTAAGTGTGAGTGTAAGTGAGTTGGGGGTGAGTCGTAGCTGGTTTACACGCACCCCCACTGCGAGACGAGAACCAGCGCCCGACTCTATGCAACACTAAAAATGCGCGTGCTTATAAGTCTGTCGGAGTATGGGTGTAGATATGTACATATACATATTTCTATATGTTTGTGTTTTTATATACTTGTACTTACATAGCACACACATCATGTTGATATATGACCGTATGGGTGTGTGTGTAATTGAGTTAACCCCCAACCAAACCCCCTTTTGGTCTTTAGGCTTAACAAAGCCGACCAAAAATCAAGCAAGTGTAAAATAATAAAGCCAAAACGAAGCTTTTGCTATCGTACGACAGTACGACAGCTTTAAGGCTTAAAGCTGTGCTGTCAACTTTGATGTGGTCTGAGTATAGTGTTGTGTTGTTGCTGGGCGCTGATGACTCAAACTCTGGCGACTGGCGCCGCGTCGCGTCGCGCTACCCACGCCCACACCCATGAATCCGAATCCGAGCTCATACCACATCGGAAAACACAAACTCAAACCCGAAACGCACAGCGGGCGAATAACCCCCAACTCTAATAGGGGTTGCAGTTTTTCCTAACCTAACGCCACTCTAGGCTTACTCTCACTCTCTGACTGCTGCCGCCTCACGCTCTCTCTCTTTTTTTTTTGTTATATACTACATGCATATGTATTTATGTACAAGTCATATACACATACATATACATATGTATGTTTATGTATCATTCTTTCTGTTGCGCGCGCGCTCTCACCGCTTTCACTGCCTCACACGAGCGATTTGTGTGTTGCCGGCACTATAAACACACTTAAAAGTAGGAACACAGACGAACACAGACCAACCAAGCTCCATGTATTCCAAAACGTTCCTCAAACCTAGCGAATTCCTTTCCATTTTGTTCCACTTTGGATTGAAACTCAAACCCAACAACACATAGACAAGCTGTCAAAGGCCGCCATATTGTGGGTTGGAGAGCGTGCGCCCAACTCTCTCTCACGTTTTCTTACGCTCTTTCTCTCTCTCTCCCTCTCTCTGTTAGTCTCTCAAACTCTCTGTTCTCTTTGCTCTCACTCTCGCTTGGCCGTGTTTCAGTTTTCACCGACTTTAACTCGTTGCTAGGCATTCGCAATAGCAACAACAACAACAACAACTAGCCATCGGCATGGTCGTGGCGTCTCGTCCTGTTCTTGTTCCCAGTCGTCGTCATCGTAGTCGTGTGACCCATGTGAAAGTGAAGTGAAAAGTGAAATGTTACAACGACCATGCCGGGTACGCCGATGACGAAAATGGAGCGCATGCTTTCAGCTTTGTTGTTGTCGTCAGGATATTCAACGTTCGACGTTGTCCCTGTCACTGTCGTTTGTAGTTCTCGTATCCAGAAGGCTTAGCCCAGTATTTCCGTGCGTCTATCTTACTACTCCTACTCTAACATCTTCTTCAGCTCCTGTTCTTCTCGTTCCCATGTTCCTGGTTGTTTTTGTTTTGTCAACTTGCGACTGGTTTTCATACCCGTTACTCGTTGAGTTCAAGGGTATATTTTATTCGAAATTTTTTTAACAACTTATAAATTAACGATTGGATAGAGATTGGAGTTTTGGTATAATTGAGCAAATTATAAACACGGATATGAATGTGGTTTTAAAAATTGGACATTCCGTACTTTCCTTATATATTGTCAATATTTTCACGTAATCACTTCAAGATGGAATCAAAATTGCAATAGTTATGGCTGTTTTAAGATGTTAATCAGTTTCAGTAATTAACTTGTATACCTTAAGATACAGTTAGTATATGTATATGGAGTGGCGGGTATTTTATAGTCGGGTACTCCACTCTAGAGTTCTTACGTGTTTTTATTTTTGTTGTTTGTCATTTTTATGGCCAGTTGGGTTTTCTGTCGCTTTCCGTTGTCTACTTTTAGGGCTGTTGTTAGTCCGTGCACTCATTTAGTTCACTTGATTAATTACTGTACATAAGCTTTTCGTTTGCCAGGCAATTTAATTGCTTGGATAATATTTGATTATCTCGGTATTTTTGTTTCTTGTATTTTCTATATATGTTGAGATTTTGCGGGTCTGCTAATAAATCGATTTTTCGTGCGTGAACAGCGAGCCCGTTTTCCACATTAAATCTTTAGATACAGACTAACATATTTAATAAAATATGTATAATATAAAATAAATATTAAAGTACTCAAAGTAAGTTTTTAAAAGTTAGTTAATGAACGAGATCTAAACTCAAAATACATCAATTTTTTTCTCATAATAAACGATTAACACGTGGGAACAATTGGAATTGAAACAGCCTTTAAGGTTTTACATTTCGCGTAGAACTCGGAACATGACTAATCATGTTATCTATTTAACTTTTTGTTCACTTTAAGAATGAATCTATTTAAGTTAAAAACATTTTTAAATTGTATCAAATATTTTGGCATCCAAATTCGAGTTACTTTTGGGTCGGTAAAGATTTGTGGAGCATTCCTGATTACAACTTTTTAATTCTTTAAAATAACAGCAGAATATTTAGTTTTCTCTCTTCTCTTGTTTTTCATTCATCCAACTTTTCATAGATTGTATACACTTAAACTTGTAATTACTTGAATTGAAATTTTTAAATTAAATGTACATACGTTCCTGGAATAAATTCAGTCTATAAGTATGTATTCTTAAGATGCCTTTTGGTATCTTTTACGGTTCGCTGGTCAATTGTTTTTATCTTAAACCTCCTTATGGACTACTTACTGGCCTTTATTAAACCCCATTAGCTTGTTGTCTTTCCTTTACTCTTACAAGCATACATACTTACGTATACATGTGACCTGCCTAATTGAGATCAGAACATTTAATGCGATGAGCCCCAAAAGTATGCTAGACTCATCTCACACAAAAGCATTAAAGCATAAGAAATGTGTTGAAATATAACGCAAGGTCACAAGTTAATTTATACAAGGGACTGACAAACAGATGCCAGGCACAAAAGCACACGCGCACACACACACACCCACATACAACTACTTACACACGCGCTCACATATTCCGTTTAAAGATTTTAGCTCAGTTTCATGCTTTTTTTTTTATTATTTTTATTATTAAATTTGTAACCTTTTCTGCCTGGGCATGCCACTGCCTGACTTGGCCCCGCCACGCCTCCAGCCATTAATGATTCCAACAGGAAAAAGGAAGCAAATGTAAAGAAAACACTGATGAAAAAACCGGACCAATTGGCAACAGCCAGAAAATATTTATTAATAAAAACGAGCGCCCGGCAAAACGATAGCGCAAAAAGCAATGCTGAAAAATACGCACACAAACAAGCACACACACGCATACGCATACACACATACATCGGAAAGCATATTGGCAAATGTGTAGCATACATTTGAGGCGTCTCGGTAGGGCCGGCTTTTTCAATTTTAATTTCCTTTTTCCTATGTATGCGTGGCCCGCACGTGTGCGTCTCCAACAGTATACATGCATACATACAAGCATGTATGTGTGGGTGCAAAATTTGGCCTTGGCAGACGGCAGCGAGGCGACGACAGGCGAGCAGGCAGAAAGGCGGAAAGGCAGGCAGGCAGACAAGCTCACAGCTGCCTACAGTAACAGCAACAACAAAAAAACAAGAACAACAACAACACTAAGGCACACCAACACACGCATGTCAGTCAGCAGACAGAGTTGCCAACTACTACCAAAAATGTTGCTGCCCACAAACACAGACAGGCAGTAACTTGATGTATGTATCGGACTGACTGCGTATATGTATGTGTGTGTGTGTGTATATGTATAGCGTATAAATCGTGTGCCACTGGGACATTGTCATCGTTGAGCCGACGAAGAGTCGCACGCTTTTTGCCGGCACCCGATCCTCATTCGTTTCTCAAATATATATATACATGTGTCTGTGTCTGTGTGTCTAGGTATGTGTGAGTGTGTTTGTGTCGCCATCAGACGCCAGCTGTAGCTGCTGTGCCGAGCCAGACGCAGGCCCCAGTCAGTTGTAGTTAGTCGGTGTGCGTTGGAGCTCGCGTGTGTCGGCCTCAAGTTGCACACTTTTAAACGCTTAAACATAAAAAAAGAAATAAAATATAACTAGTGAATATCCATAAAATATAGACATTACTTAGGAACAATAAATAAAAAAATATAAAAATATTACAATATATATTTTAATTAGTTATAAACTAATTGTTATTAACTGTGATTGTAGCGCAATTCGGAGCATGTGTAAATATAAATAAAATAATCAAATTGATATATTATAAAACACAGTATAACTCAGTTAGTCAAGAATCTGTTTAGACACAAAAACAATTTCACATATTTTATCTTGTTAAAGCAATTACTTGACTAACTGTATGTAGTTTGTATGCTTTGGTAATGTTTGTTTTACTAATTGTGGTTTTCATTGCATTTCAATTGCAGTTTCGGCGGCCAATAATATGCAATATGGTCAGAATATATCCATACCGTATTCACAGCCGCAGAGTGATCTTAACTTTTTGAATGCGGCCGCTGCAGCGGATCATAAGGGTAAAATCCATCCAAAAATTGAACGTGACCGGGAAGAAGGTGAGTCGGCGACGCATCACAGGAGGGAGGGGGGTGGCAAAGGGAGAGGTGTGTCAGAGGGGAAAAGAGAGCTGGAATAGGGTGTGTAAAGCACACACCATATGAGCGTGTAGATTTTCTTTACTTTACCTTTCTTTTTTTTTGTCTTTTTTGTTTTTTTGGGTATGGTTTGCTATCTGTATATGGCATGTAATTTCAAGGACGCCCATTATTCTTCGTGTGCGTCGCCCATCTCTGGTTCCCTACACTTGGTCAGGAGAGGGGGAAGGGGGCCTACAGTCGGCTCATTTGGTTCGGTTCAAAGCTAGCAAAGCTAAAAAAAAGAGGAAAAAATGAATGTTGCGCCCTGTCTGGATTGGGATTTTCTAGCCTACTTTTTGGAGCGTCCAGTGCTTCAACAAAAAAGTTTTATCTCTGCCCAATTTATGGGTCCTGTAAGGAGTCTATATATACAGATGTATTTCCTATTAACAAGTTGAGCATTTGTTGTTTACTTGTTGTCGAGCCAAAAGTTTTCCTCACATTTTCCACGTGGGCGTTTAAAAGAGCCACTGAAAACTTGAGCTTAGCCCCAGGGAACAGGCATTTGATGGAGGACTTGGTGAAAGAAAGAGAGCGGCATAGAGAGAGGGAGAGAGTGGGAGCGCCAGAGAGGGTTAGGGAAGCGGAATGTCATGTGTCCTTGGCGGCAGTAAAAGTGTGGGAGTGAGAGGGATTGGGATTGAGGCAGCCTGGGATTTTCAAGAAAATAGAATTGAGCCTACGCACACACACACACTTAGAGAGACAGACACACCCACACAGACGCACGGGTTATAAATGCGTGTGTTTGTGTGTTGCCAAGCCAAAGATGTTTGTTGTTGGGGTAGGTTTTTTCATCTCTTAGCAGCAAGTCGAAACCAGAAAATTATCCAGGAAGCTATTAGATAATGCATGAACTGTTGTTGGCATAGCGTGGGTTAGGACTTTAGTCTGGGTGTGTCCATCATCATCATGATGATGTTGATGATGAGAAACGTTTAGAAATTGAATAAGGCATTAGTTACTAAGATATTTGTATTTCTCTTTACCATTCGCAGTGCTCAATCAGCAAATCTTACAGAATGTCAATCAGTCGTGGCAGACACTGGCCAATACGGCCAACACTGTCGACTATTCATCGCATTTGCTATCCGCAACACTGCCAATATCCATACAGCACTTCCTCAAGTATTCGGAAACAATAAAGAAGGAATCCTCGGGTGATGTCCTCAAGAATGGCACCAATTTGGCCAGCCTGGCGCTGGGTGGCGTCGCATTAACGCCCAGCAACAATGGTGCCAATGGTGGTGCCCATCACAACGGTGGTTTGGTTGGCATGGAACATGGTGGCCATATGACCAACATGACGGATGCCAATGGTGCTGCACTGGCCAATGGCGGTGCCACCAACGGCGTCAATGCAAATGGTGCGGTTAGCAATGGAGCCGCCGTATCCAGCACTGCGGCGGTGGGCACCACAAATGCCACAGGTGCCACCACCACCACCACCGGCAAGAAGACCAAAAAGAAGAAACCCCCAAAGGAGAAGAAGCCACGTCCCAAGCCCGGTGAAATTCGTGAAACGAAAGCATTAGATGGCTCCACGCTCTACTGCTGCCCCGAATGCCAGATGGCCTATCCAGACCGCAGTCTCATCGAGCAGCACGTCATCTCGCATGCCGTGGAGCGACGCTTCGTCTGCGATATCTGCAATGCGGCACTCAAGCGCAAGGATCACTTGACCAGGCACAAGCTATCTCACATACCGGACAGGCCGCATGTGTGCAATGTAAGTAGCTCCCTCCTTTTAATGCTTGATTGCCACGAAACCAACTCAATTTCCACTCATTTGTAGATCTGCATGAAGTCTTTCAAGCGCAAGGAACAGCTCACCTTGCACATTGTCATACACTCGGGTGAGAAGAAGCACGTCTGCATCGAGTGTGGAAAAGGTGAGAACTCAGAAAAGAGTGGCTTTGGCTTGCAGTTTAGCCTTAGTACCTTCTTAAAAAAAACTTAATTGTTTCTCGAGATATGTTAACAAATAAGACAGATTGACTAATCGACAAATTTGATTAAAATGGGAAATACGGGAATACGATATCATAAAGCTGTCAAAGAAACGATCAGTAGAACATTAAATTTTAGTTCGAAGGCTTCGTTGTCAATTGAGGCATCCTAAACAAATCTTATATGTGCTAACCAAAATTGATTAAAATAGGACATCTGTATGATAAAGTTGTCATAGGAACGAAGGATTGAAAATCAACTTTAATTTTCTTTGATTTAAACCAAACTTATAGATTGTATATCTGGTATTAAAAGCTCTAACCAAAATTGGTTAGTATCGATCAACTATATCATGTAGCTGTCATAGAAACAATCCGACGAAAGGATTAGATAAACAGCCTTTCTTTCCTATTGTAATTTTGTAAAATTAACTAAATTACTAATTCCTATTTTCGCATGCTTTCCAGGTTTCTATCGCAAGGATCACTTGCGCAAACACACGCGTTCGCACATCGCACGTCGCGTCAAATCGGAGGTCTCAGCCCAGCACGTGAATGGCAGTGGCTCAACTGGCAACAATGCGCAGAATAATTCGCTACATGGTTCCTGAGGTTCGTACAAGGACTTTTGGTAAATTCTTAAACACATTTCAAGCCACAAAGGGCGGCTAATTGTTTTTGCCAGCAGTTTGCAGACATTCAGTGTTTTGCGAATTGTTGGAAAAAGCAAAGTTCGCTTTTGAAATGTGTTAAGGAGTTTACCGAAGGTCCTGCTGAGCGTCACCCCAAATCCAATAACCCTCTGAAAAACAAAACAAGTTATACTTACAAACAACAATATGCAAGTATTAGTTAAATTTTGTTTACAACACTTTCAGTTCTTTAGCTTTGGTTCTTTCAGTTCAAGTTTTCGCACAAAAAAGTTAAGCAAAGTATAGCAATTTAAATGTACAAAACAAAAACAAAAAAAAACAATTACAATGAAGATGCTAATTTTAAAATATGAAATATGCGCATACATTAACTAAAGAACATAGTTTGCTTTCGTTTCTTTATGAGGATCTGTGATCTTTCTTGCATAAACTAAAAAAGAATGGAAGGATAAGGAGAGAAACTTAAGCTTTTAAGTGTAAGCTAATAATTTATAATCAATTCATGTGCAATTTGTTTACACACAATTATCATTTGCATATTCTGTTGTCCAACCAGCTTTTGTTTTATTGATTGATCATTTTAAATAAATGTCTTTAGAATAAGCTTAAAAATTCATTTGAGAAATTCAATTTGATGCGCATATTTGATAAGTAAAATTGTACGAATTGAGAAAAGGTATAATTATATATTTCTAGTCTTATACTTTATTTGATCAATTATGAATGAGTAACGTGAGATAATCAGCCCTGTTGCGAGTTCCACTTTTGCAGCAATTTTGCAGGTAACTTTTAGGTAAACTGATGCCTATGGTATTCGTGCAATTGATATCCGAAAGTGGAAGTCATAACTAGCCTGAATGACATTTAATCTTAAGCTTTTAAAGATTAAATCAACAACCAAAACCACTTCGATGTGAGCAAACACTAAACAGATAAATGCAATCCAAGCTTGCGTCTTTGCATGCCCAACTTCCAGTCGTCGTTTAGATCAAGACTACCTATCCATAAACAGCTAACAACAAATTACTACAATATACCACATAATACTCTATAGCTATAGCCAACTTACCATGCTTACCAAAAAAAAAAACAAAAGAGAAAAGAAATACAAACAAAAATACAGCAAATATATATATACATAGATACAATACTTGATATCCAATTGAAAAAAAAAAAACAAGAACAACCGCTGAACAGCTCTAAATGAAAACAAAACGCTAACCAAAAACAATAACTGCAATAAAACTCAATAAACAAAAGGAATATTTTTTATATAAATGCAAAAAGGAAACAGACTTACATATACCAAAAAAACGTAAAAAATGCAAGAATATGAAATGAAATGATGAATGAATGAAATGAAAGGCATAAAACAATAACCGAAATAAAGTGCAAACACTTCGTGCAAGTGAAAACGTAATTTACTGTTCAAATACATAGCATTTTTTGAGATTAACGATAAAGTAAAGTAAAAGGTGTAAACAAAATACCAATATACGTTTTATCATATGATGTACCATGCATACATATTTACATATAGTTATACGAAAGCTTCAAACTAATATACATAAATACAAATACAAATAATGGTTTGTGTTATCCTTTATTATCCTGTTCCTTTATATTAAATGCCACACACAAATGACCGCTGGCCACAAAGTTAATTACTGAAACTGAAACTTTGTGTCCATTGCATCATTTGAAACAAATGCAGAGATTGTTTTGCGTTTTGGTTTCTGACCATATACCCTATATAATTGATGTAGTCATACTTTTGTGTAGTTATCAATGTGCTACATACGCAGTTTTTTCTTTCTATATGATATGAATATGTGCACGATATTCAAAGCGAACAGAAATCGTTGGCTTTATGCGTTGCTTTGAATACAGAAAGTTATTGAAATACTTACAGTAAAGTACAAATACAACAAACACTCTCAAACACACATACATTAAATGAAAACGAAAAATAAAAACAAAAAGAGAAGCACCCAGAATACAAGAAGTAAGCCACAAAAAGTATTAGCCAAAAGTTACATATAATAAATACCATAGAAATGAAAGGAAGCTTAAAGTACTACTACAGTTACTACAATTTAGTATGGCACATTTTGGAAAACGTTTTCAAATAATAGTTTAACCAAAATGTGTCTCCGAGTGCCACACAGAGTCAGAGTAGACGGCAACTATCCAAAGTTGTAATCCGATCCCCAATAAATCTATAAAGTAAAGTAATAAGCAACCTTCAAAGCCCACGCAAACTTTTCTAAAAATTCGCAATTTTTTGTTTAGCATACTTAATATAAATCACATAAGAAAATATAAAACAATAAGTTTATAAAGAAAAAAATTGCAATAAATGACAAACAAAGGAAATTAAATCACTCAGGGATGAAGCCTCCAAACAAACAAAACAAAAAGAAAAGAAAAACAAAAAACAAAAAACGAAAAACGAAAACATAAAGTAAAAATGCAATATTTTAAATGAAACTAAATGAAACGAACAAAAAAGTAAACTAAATTTATAAATAAAAGAAAAAAAATGGTACGTTTTAAAGTTAAATATTTTAGTGTAAAGAAAAACAAAAAACGAAAGATAACAAAAAAAGTATAAAAAAACTCATTAGAAATTTGCACAAATTTTTGGCATTTTATAAAAAACAAAAACAGCATAAAACAGCAAACAAACCATAACTTTAATAAACATCAATAAAAACATACATATTTTTCCAAATATTCAAAGAATTGGTTTAGCGAAGGTATAACAGGCAAAAATGTAAAACAAATGATTTAAATTATTGAATTAAAACCAACAAAACAAAAAAAAAAAAACAGTCCGTGCAACTCTTAGTGAATTTAAATGAAATGTATTACAATTTACATATTTACAAAACAGGAAAACTAACAGAAGGATGGACATACAACGGTGGCCAAAAGTATTTTGGCACCTTTTAAAGTCAGTTCTAGTCAAATTTTGAACTACTTCATGTAATGTTTGGCATCAATGGAAAGGTCTTTTGAATTCCTTTTAAATGATACAATACTTTCCTTAACCCATTAGGGTCTACTTTTAAGGTCTACTTTTTCAACTTTTTTCCTCGATTTGAAAAAAAAAAATGTTTTGATGCAGAAAGTTTCTTTAAACAATTTAAATAGTGACAGCAAAATATTTTTTCAAATATCTCTTCGCTAGTATTTTTTATAATTTTTTGAAAATGGCGAAAAAGGCACTTTTTGTATAAAAAAGAAGGAATTCAAAAGACCTGCCAAACATCACATGAAGTAAGTTAAAAATTTGACTAGAACGGACTTTAAAAGGTGCCAAAATACTTTTGGCCACCGCTCCATGTGCGTAGGAAGTGTGCGGCCAAAGATGAAGATTAGAATTGTAGTTAGAAGTACAGCAAAAATTTGAATTGACGAAGGAACATTTTTGAAGCAGTCAGAGGAAGGTAGGATCGCAGGCAGGAAGGCGGCAAGGGAAGATAGGCGAAGTAAAGTTTATATATAATTAAACACACTTTTTATATACCAATTAAAGGAAATCGGAAATACAAATACCGTATATATGTATTGTACTGTATTTACGTTTAGTGTCAGCAGCAACTAAATAAAAACGAAAAGGAATATAAATAAAAAATGAATAAATTTGAAAAGCTTAGTACATTTTAAGGTTAGGTTTTCTGCGAAAGGACTGAAGTTAAGGCAACGTAGCGTTTAAAAACAAAATTGCGAGTGTTATGGACATGGACGTGAACGAAACAAAACAAAAACAAACACAAAAAAAAGAGAAGAAAAGAAAAGCCCGCGCGGTTGGAGACAACATTGGTTTAAGGTTAGGCATACTTATGTATTTTCGAGCTAAACACAAAAAAGAGAAAATAGTAAAAAAAAACAAGTTACCAGAGAAGCAGCTACAATTATTTTTTTATAATTACCAAACTAAACTAAAACTTTGTTTTAACCTTGTTTAATTCAAATACAATTTTGACTCGTTTATACATACATATTTACATTTACTGTTTGTGATCTAAATTCAATGAAAAAACGCGATAAAAATAATAATCAAATGAAATGAATGATAACTAAGTTGAAAGATCTGCTGTTGTATGGCAAGAGTAGAGCAAGAACAGTAAATTGTACTTACCTAATATAGCAACAAAAAAAGAAAAAACAAAATCACACACTTTGAATTATATTTACTTGAATTAAATAATAATAATGAGTATATATAACTTTGTACTTGAATAATATTTTATTTATATATATATATACCTTAAGTCAATAAAAATTCTAATAAATTATAATCACCTAAAAGAAATTTGTTTTTTATTAAATTTTTACTTTTACTAAGCAATCGGCAGTGAAAAAAAAGCAAATCACATTTTAAAGCGAAGTACGCTCTAGCTGAAAACATTTTGGGCGCTCGAAATGTTCGATGTTTTGAAGTCCGGCCATACAAACTTCAGTCTGACAGCATAATACCAAAAAGGACTAAAACGTTGAGAGATTATAGGTGTTATGCTGCTGTGGTCACACTGTTGCGTCAGCGGTGCACAACAAACAAATAAATAACATTGAGCACAACAAAATAGAGAAAATGGACTAAATGGACTGGATTAAATAAAAAATTATTAATTTTGAAAATTCCATCAAAATGTTTTTTGTCGGTCAAATCCCTCAATATTGGCCCCTGTTGCACCTCTTCAATCAGTCTTATTCGCTCTTTCTGTTAAAAGATCTTAATTCGGCTAATATTTTGCTGCTTATTGGTCGCCATTTCTGTTCAAAAAGATTTCGACTAGTCGAAACACTGATTCAATTGATGTTTTGAAAGGTCAAAAAAAAAGCTGCCATCTGTTTACCAAACAGTGTTGTAAACGCTCTAAAATTTTCTGAGCTGCCCATATTTAGGTACAGCGTACATAGGTTTAGAAATGGCCTTACAAAATAATTTCGAGCATGTTTGCAACCCTTTTTTTTTATATGGAGCTTTGGCCTTGCAAACATATTTTCGGCTAGAGCGTACTATGCTTAAGGAATCACCAAAATTTGAAACTATAGAGCGCCATTTCTTGTCTCTTTGGGAAAACGTAACCCCTTTGAAAATAGCGCGACACTAATCGATATAAAGCGCAATTTCAGAAATGAATATATTTAATAAAGGTTTAATTTGCCAAAAGCTTATAAATAATGAAACCATTTAAATTGTAAAAAAAGCTGGTGTTGGATATACCACCTCAGCTTTTGCACCTTGTGGCGCTGCCTAATGTCTGCATTGTGAAACATAAATACGCCACCTATGGTCTGGTTTTAAAAGTAGATTGCGTCGTTACCATACATTTTTATTTAGATTTTTTTCTAAGAACCAAGGCTGCCACTGTTTTCTAGAAACCAGGGCGCCACATCGCTTGTTGGAAGAGATAGATGTGCGTTTTTTAAATATTTTAAAAAATTTAAATAAATTTAAAAATATATACAATAAAATTTAAAAAACCAAAAAAATGATCATTTTTCTAAAATAATAACTCATTTTCTAAAATATTAAACAGTGAGTAACAAACAAACGTGACAGACAGACACAGTAAAGTAATAAAAACAAATTCAAATTTCAGAGCTATTCCATTTTATTAATATATATAATTAGGCCAAGGAGGCCATCACAGAAGGATGGTTGGTGAGTTGTTTATGGAACAACGATGGAAGAGCGTTGTGAATAGGCTGACTACAACTTTTTTTTATATAGTGTAACGGGAAATGTATTTTATGTTTTTGAATAAATTAAATGACAAATACCAATTAGTTTCAGGATTAACATTTATTTTTTGTGTTGTACCTTTATAACATTGCATATTGAAAATGTTGCTTTCTTGAATCCAATCGCGGAACATCATGAATATAATTAGAGAAGAAAGTTAAAATTATTTGAATTTAATTACTGACCAACTGCGAAATGAACGATATAGTTCAGAATTAACTGAATAAGTTCATTCGTTCATCTTAATGACCCGTTCAGAACGAAACGACACAACTCTACTCTACAACACTGACTTAATAGTGCTGGGACTTTACGATTTTTTTAAAAATCGATTTAATTCGATTTCTCAATCAGAAAAAATCGATTTAAAATCGATTTTTTTTTAAATTAAACAGAACATTTTTAACTTAATTTTTTTTATTACTTTATTTGGATTTTATTATTATTTTTTTTTGTTTTTTAGTATTTATATTATTTATCACAATTTTTGTATGTTATTTAACAGTCATCATTAATAAAAAAAAGGAAAACATTACCAAAATTAAAATAAATTCAGATTTTATTGACTAAAATTAAACTCGTTTAAATCATATGAGAGATGGAAAAACAGCTATTCTTTAGAACATTTTGTGTACTCAAACATACGCGCCTTTATATTCCAAGTCACAAGTAGCATTTCACAGGACTGTTCCTTTTAAAAAAAATCGATTTTCCTTAAAACAAAATCGATTTTGGCTTCACAACAGAAAAAATCGATTTAAATCGATTTAAAATCGATTTTATTAAAATCGGTCCCAGCACTATGACTTAATGTTTGTTGATTGTTAGCGGCAGACGGACGTGTTTTCAATTTGGGTCTGACTTACACACGTGTGTAATAAACGTGGCTGCTGACTTAAGTATAGGTTAAACATTTGCTTAAACTAAAACGAAGAATAGCCAAAATGCTCGCCAATAACTCTGATCAAATAAAGGCGCTTGCGCTCAAACTGTTTGAAATCAATGCATTCAAATTTGGTGATTTTAAAATGAAGGTCGGCATTAATTCGCCCGTTTACTTTGATTTACGTGTGATTGTCAGCTATCCAGATGTTATGGTGAGTTGTTAAAGGTTTATAAAACAGTTGGCATGCTTACACCGACAACTGCTATCTATCTTTTTATTACTTTAGCAAACAGTCTCCGATCTGTTGGTTGCGCACATCAAAGGGCTGCAGCTGAGCTCAAAGCACGTCTGCGGAGTCCCGTACACCGCGTTGCCACTTGCCACAATTGTGTCGCTGCAGCAGAACACGCCGATGCTTGTCCGACGCAAGGAGGCCAAGGCCTATGGCACCAAGAAGCTCATCGAGGGCATCTACAATGCCGGCGACACCTGTCTGATTGTCGAGGATGTGGTCACTTCCGGCTCCAGTATTCTGGACACCGTGCGGGATCTGCAGAGCGAGGGAATTGTTGTCACCGATGCCGTCGTTGTCGTGGATCGTGAACAAGGCGGTGTCGCCAATATAGCCAAGCACGGCGTGCGCATGCATTCACTATTTACGCTCTCATTCCTGCTGAACACGCTGCTTGAGGCGGGACGTATCGAGAAGACAACGGTGGATGCGGTGGCTAAGTATATTGCGGCGGTGCAGATAAACAGCGATGGGACGTTTATAGGCGGCGATAAGCGCGATCCCGTTGAAGGTAAGTGGAGCAGAGCAGCCACAAAAGCCCTCAGATATAAAACGATAATGGAAACATGACACATGTGCGTTCTAATTTAAGTAAAGCCCGTTGAATTTGATTAGATGTAGCCCCCATTTTCCAGGCGCTGATATGAGAGCTGCTCCAATTAAGGCAGCTCCATTCATTTTGTTGTTGGGTTGCTAGGCCCATGTCGTAAATCCGCTAATTTGCTTTAATTTGGCACAGCTCAAAATGATAATCATATCATTTATTGGGCCACATATCGATCAGATACAACTGTTTAGATAGCTTAACAACTTTCTGTCAGCCTTTCAATATGTGTATGAATGATTGTGAATAAATTGCCCATCTATCTATTCTATTCGAAACTTGGATTGCTTCAAGTGATATCATAAAAATAGATCTAATGTGTCAATGTCTAATTGAAAGACAACATACCTCAGTATTTGGCTAATAATAAGTATCTCTTCTTTTTGCCAGCCAATGAGTTTGCTCGCACTAAACTGACCTACGAGAGTCGTGCCAACTTGGCCAAAAGTGCGATTGCGAAGCGGCTTTTCAATCTGATGGCCAGCAAGCAAACGAATCTTTGTCTGGCTGCTGATCTGACCAAATCGGATGACATTTTGGACATGGCCGACAAGTGTGGACCGTACATTTGTGTGCTCAAGACACATGTGGACATTGTGGAGGATTTCAGTGAGAGCTTCATTAGCAATCTTCAAGCGCTGGCCAAGCGTCATAACTTTTTGCTCATGGAGGATCGCAAGTTCGTGGACATTGGCAACACAGTATCACTGCAGTACAGCAAAGGCATCTACAAGATATCAAGCTGGGCTGATCTGGTCACGGCGCACACGCTGCCTGGTCGCAGTATTGTACAGGGACTGAAGACAGCACTCAATGGTGATGATGCTGTCAAGGAGCGAGGTGTTTTCCTCTTGGCTGAAATGTCGTCCAGTGGAAATCTTATCGACGACAAGTACAAAGAAAGCAGCAATAAAATTGCCACTGAGGGAGGCGATGTGAATTTTGTAGCTGGCATCGTTTGCCAGTCTGCCAATTGCTTTGCCTTCCCCGGTCTGATCCAGTTGACGCCAGGGATAAAGATCGACGAGAGTGTGGATAAACTAGGTCAGCAGTATCAATCCCCCGAGTCGGCGGTCAAGGAGCGTGGTGCTGACATTGGCGTTGTTGGACGTGGCATTTTGCAGGCAAATAATGTGCAACAGGCGGCGATCAACTATCGCGATCGTCTTTGGGCCGCCTACACTGAACGTGTTGCCAAGTAGGCGTGGTATCTGTTATCGAAGTATAACTTACCTCAAATTGTATTGCTTCCAAATTTTGATAGACATTTAATTAGAGTCTAAATTTATGGTTTTGGTCTTCAGTTAAGCGCAAAAAGACAGGCGAATTTTGTATTGATTTAAAAGACAAATAGTTACGAATTTTCAAAAACAACTTTATATATTAAGTTAAAAAGTTTGCTAAAATACAAAAAATTATGTAGTTTTTTGCAACTTCATTTGAAAAAGTTGCAATTTAATTTAGTAAGAAGCCAAACACTGCAAAACGTAGCTATAATCGCCGGATATATCATCCTGTAAATGAAACGAAAGAAATATGTGTTGTTTTTTTAACTATAAACTTGAAACTGATCGTTCCTTTGGCTTTGACTAAATTTTATTTGTTAATAGCAAGCACAAAATACTACGAGAAATAATTTACAAGTAAAATGTATACAAAATAAAAGACGTTACAATAAATTAATTTCCCAAGTTAAAGAGAAATGGATAGACATTAAACGTTATTACAGAAAAATTAAAATTGGAAATTTTGCACATCACAACATTAATAATTTCAGAGTATGTTTTGTTCTTGTTGTCATCTACAATGCAACTTTTTGGCATTTGCAATTGCACAATTGATCTTTAACTGATCAACATTTACATATGTAAGTGTGGATGCTGGATAATCGGCCTCATCATCTACCAAGCGACCATGGTCACAAGCAAATATCCAATTTCAGAGTTTGCATCCTCCTGTGTAGTTGTTGTTGTAAATTGCGAGGAGAAGCGTAAAGAGAGCAGAGAGCATTAAACGCGTTATTTTGTATACATTTTCAGTTGTTGGTGTAGTATTTAGTTGGTTTTAGTTAACCGCTGGCCCGTGTTAGAGTTATGTTAAGCGGTAACAGACCGCTGTTAGTAACATAGAAAAGCTTTGCAGAAGCAGCTTTTGCAACGGCGAAAACAATTCAAATATTTACAATACAAAATGGTGCCTAATTTGTTTTGCTTTTATTTTATTGTTTCACTTTTTATTTTTTAACAATATTATAAATGAGACTCGAGAAATAATAAAAGAAAAATCAATCGTAACATATATAGCAAGGCATATTATATATATGTATAGTTGTATTTAAAATTGAGATAAAACTAGGTGCAATGAGTATGCATAATTATGTATAATTAACATGTGATGCGACTGCTATTTTGACGGCCTTAAATGCACTTCGTTGCTTCTTAAAAATTGTTTCACTTTTGCATTTGTACAGAATATATAATAAAAGAGATTTATATATACTTTAGCTATTCGATAGTCGAACTTTTGTACAATTTGTGTTTATCATTTAAAAAATAGCTTAAGGCATGGAACAGACACAACAGTGACAATTGATTGTTGGATGGATAAGTTGAGTTCTTTTAGAATCCAACAATAGCCAATAGGGCACGCTTATAATCGCCAGATGTATCGCCCTAAAAATATAGAATATTGCAAGTTTTAATGTTTTATGCACACAATGAAAGTATTAATACAGAAAAAAGCAAGTGTGTGTTTAACCGATAATTTCTAATTCTGTGTTAAGGGGAAACGTATCATATTGATTAAAAGTAGAGAGCGAATCGAAACTATTTGTGAGCTGTGTCAACTGTACACAGAGCTGACTGTTAACTTATCAATCAGCAAGCTTTTTAAGAGTTGTATTATGGCATTGAAGCTTTTAAGCTGTTAAATGAACTTATTTCCCGGGTATGTTATGATATTGAAATAGAGCTTGAATGGATTATTCTACGAGTGAATCATACTACGAGTGCAACACTAAATGAATCTTAACTTATTTAAAATGAGTACTCGTACGAGTATTTGTGCCAAACACCAGAAATGTAAGAAGCATGCTTTTTAGTATACACAGACAGATGGATAGTAAATCGAAAGGGTATTTACCTTGATCCACGATTCCAAGCTCTTGCCATATTTGTTTTGGAATGCTTCCTTGATATCGCCCAAATCGATCTCAGAGCGGCTGACAATGATGCGAATCAGCGTCTTATCCTTGGTGCCCATACCGGCCATGGAGTCGTGCAGACGCTCGGAGAAGTAATCGATCTTGGACTTGCAGCACTTGACTGAGTAACAAAACAAACACAATGAGTAAACTTCTCAACATCATCATCTCTTTATACAATAATGACTCACCGATGGCTAGGAAACCCTTCTCGACGGATCCGCTGAACTCACGCTTGATCGCCTTCTCGATGTCATTGCCGGCCAGGTTCTCGTATTCGAGGAAAATCTGACGCAGCTGCTGGTACGAGCGGGTGATCAGAATCGAGTTGAAAGTTGACTCATCGGTACCCCACTGACCCTCGCCGGCTTCGTGCAAGGCCTGGGCATCGGCAATGGCAGCTGCCTCGTCCACACCCTGGTTCTCATCGCGATTGCCCTGAACGAGGGAAACGCACAGGCGCTTGAAATGACCGCTGGTATCGCCCTTCAGATCGGACTCCAGGGGCTTGCCAAAGCTCTGCTCGTAAAACTGGGCAATGGTCTTGATGCCATAGTTGGACAATGTGCACAGAATTTCAATGATGGCCTCCTCATCGGTGCCCAAGCCAGAGATGGCATCGTGCAACTCCTGAGCATAGAACTGAGGCAGTGGGGTCATCAGTGCTACAATAACATCCTCGAACTTGCCACCCAATTCAGACTTCAAGTCCGAAATCAAGTCCTTGCCGTAGGAGGTCTTGAAGGCCTCGGCAATTTCCAGACGCTGAACAATACCGCGACGGGCCAAGATTTCAATGATGGCCTTCTCATCGGTGCCAAAACCCTTCATGGCCTTGCGCAGAATAGCGGCATCCTCGACGGGGTCAAAGGGATCCGCGGGGTAGACGGTGGGTGTGCACTGTAATTGTGATTGCCAGTTGCAATGAATGCATCATGAATAATCTATTCATACTCTATACCCAACTACGGGTCTACTTAGTATATATTGACTCAGATTCACGGAATTTCAGTTGCTTTCTCATGCAAATTCATTTGCCCAATTACATACTTCCGATAAGACGACATATAGTATATGTACGTGTATTGATTATATATATATATATATCTGATACTTGATTATTACACTTGAAGCAAGCTGATAAAAGCTTGATGACTTATAATTATCAATAATTAACCGATTATATGTAGTACACTCTTGAAGACTGTTTTTCCATCAATCAATGTGTGGACTCTTTCTTACCTTGAATGGATAGTACTCAGCGGAGCTCATGATTATTTATTGTATTGTTTGTTTGGTAACTGATCAAATCTGTAAAGGGGAAACAAAAAATATAATTTATGATGGCTTTATTATTACCGTCAGATTTGACGAGATGAGGCTGGAAGTTTGAATTTTGACTGTTAGAAGGTCAGAGCAATGGAAACATACATATGAATGTATGTGAACCTGCCGCCCGGATGACATCACCAAGCATTGGGTTGGGAAAACATAGCATGTTTTATAGCTGCGTCATTACGCATACGCCTCGTAGTATTTGTGGCGCCACTGCCCAAGTGGGCTGTTTGGAAAGCGAGACATAAATACGGCAACAAAACGACAAGTTTTCTATGGGCTTATTTCCTCGTGCAGCTGTTTTAGCCGAGTTCAACGCACAGCGTAAAAGTGAAAGTTTGTAATAAATTTGTGGTTAGGCTTGGTCAGTTGATAAGCTGGATAGCTTTGGGAGCAGCCAAAGGTGCGTATGTGTAATATAGAAGAAGAAATAATTGACATTGAATGAGCTCATTGGGCTGTGTTATAAAACAAATCGACAAGAATTGAGTTCCCTTATGAATTACCTTTTTTTAAGTGGTTAAGCACAGCAAATGGCTTTAAAAAAAAACCCTCATTCCTAATGAACGTTTTTTGGCCTTACACAATACCAAAAATCAATAGGCTGCAATATTTCGATGATAAATTACAAATACAAATTCTTCTATCAAGCCAACAACATATGTATGCAGTGCCAAACATAGAAAGTCAACAAAAAAGAAAGAAAGAAAAGAGCATGACGTGGCGGTGTTCCAAGCAACTACAACAACGCCTCTTCATACTCATATACATAAACAAAATTGTTGTACCCGTTAGCACTACCAAAAGCTATCGCTGGAACCGGTTGAAATGTGTAGTAGAGTGTATAGTATATCCATACACAAACATAGACTTTTGTTTTGTTATTTCTCTTGAGCCATAAATTATCATTCTTTTTGTGGAACACGCAACAACAGAATTTGGAAGTGGACAAACAGCTAGAAAATCCAGTAAAATTATGGGAATGCAAGCAACTAGACTTTTCTGTTCCACTTCCAGAAAATTGTCACATTTGAAATAACAACTATTAATAGTTGTAGAATCAGTGCTCTTTCAATTGAAACTCAGATCATGAATCATAATGTAAATAATCATCATACATGAGCTGAATTTCAAGACCGCTTAATTTGTGACGTCAATCGTGGGCTGCTGGGTTGAACTCTATCATGGACAGTGACGTTGCACAGAGAGCGTCGAAAGAGAAAAGAAACTGGAATTTCTGGAAAGTCAGTTATGTTAAGTTAGCCCCAATGTTCAGCAGAGCCTTACTTTCTGATGGTAATGATTTTTATATCTATCTCGAACTCGTGACAGTATAATGTGTGAATAAATTGGAAGCGTAGCTAAATTAAAAATACTTGTTCAAACTTCTTCAAGTGCTGAGCTATATTAAAAAGTGACTGACTGTACCTTGAAAAGCTTTGTTTTATAATTTTTTTTTGTTTTGTTTCATAGTAACTCAACTAATAGCTCTGTAATGAACCTTGATGACGCACCCTATAAATGTGGGCATACAATTATATACATATCATCAGAATGCGGTCGAGTTGCATATGAAATAGTTTTTACTGTAATCGCCACAGATTCGTTAAAAGTAATTGAGTTGATTGGCAGACCAGCACATGAGATAGATATCAAGTTGAGTGCTTATACTTAGAGAAGATGGAACAGAGAATACATTCATATGTATACTTGCATATACATATGTACATGGTTGCATATATATATTTTTGAGCTTAACCACTTGCAAAGTTTGCCTGGAAAAGTCACACGCGTCTGCGAATGAGAAGAGAGCGTTGAGAGAGCGCAGTAAAGTTTTTATGCAGCTTCATTTGAACATTGATGATGTCATCTTCTGCTAGCGAACTTTGCCAAAAGAACATTTACAGATGTGTGTGTGGGTGTTTTGTATTGAAATAAAGACAACAATTGATATGGCGACACGTATGTACGAGTATAATTCAATAAAATATATGCTTCTACTGCCGCACCCAAAAATTATAATGCGAAAATTCTCTTGTATACAATTTGTTTGCACTTCTGATTACTTTTCACTTAAATTTGTTGTTGACTGCGGTCTCAACACATGCGAAAGTCTGGCACTTTATATACGATTATGTATGTTCACATGCACGTATGTAAGGTATGTATGTATATACATTTATGCGAAAAGCACAACGAAAATAAACAAAATATAAACTAGAGAGGAATTCTAAAAATTTACCAAGTGATATTCTCACAATACGTACAAAGTCTTCCGCTAAGCGATGTGGACTCTTTGCGATTAAATAAATACTAAACGCTATTCGCGCTCGACATCTAGTTTTATATGTGCTGAAAAAGCCGGTGTATTGAGTCTGAGAGTGGCGAGAGTGTAATGGGTGTTGGAATGAAGAGAACAGGGCTTCAACATTCGAATAGCGGAACAGTAGACAATGGTGTAGGTAGTTCTCAATAAATATAATTCATAAGTTTGTATTAATATTTTAAAATTTTTGCCTTTATCCTCGGACTGTTTATACTTTTATAAAATTTAATATATAATTCTAATTCTAAATTCACTCATATAATTAAATATAAAAACAAGTGTTCGTAAATATAATTGTGAAGCTAACAGCTCCACAGCCCTGGAGTCTATGTAAGTCTGAGAGAGCTTTCTAGTCATAGCTTACGTCATGATTCAGTCGAGACTCGTGGAAAGCTCTCTCACTCATATAGCTGCACTTACATTTGTGGAAGACATACAAAGTTCGTTTGTCTACGTTGTTTTTGATCTTAACTTGAGTAATTTTATGACGTACTACACACATGTGGATCTTTTGGTCAACATGAATCATCACAATGGAAGCTGCGTGATACAGATACAAAAAAATTATCGCTTTGAGATAAAAATGTATTTCTTAATAGCATAGTGACTATAGGAGCAATAAAAAAAACCAACAACTTAAACTTAGACAACAAAGATTTGAAAAAGTGTTGGGAGCCATCCAACCGTTATTATTATTTTAAGTTGCGCAGTTGTTCAACACTTGATTTTGATAAGCGATGCAGTTCACTTGAACAATGGTAATCGATTTCATGAGTTCGATTAGTCGACCGGTTCATTGACAACAACTCTGGAGAACTCTGCAGCTGCATTGCATTTAAATTAATTGTTTTAGTTTTTACACCATAGAAAAAAGTGTTTAACAAATTTACATAGATTCCCTGTTATAAATTCTTCATTTATAAGTCGTTACAAGAATGTAAGTATAGTTACAAAGGTTATAGTTCACTTTCGGCGTATGGGCCCCTCCCTTCACTATCAAATATTTTCAACGAATGAAAAAAAACCTGTCATTGTTTTTATCTTTGGCTCCCACTCTGAAAGCAGATAAGAGAATAAGTCAGTATGTGGAAAGCAACAGCCGGACACCAAATACAGGCCACAAACGCTGCTGAAGACGACGATTGGGAAACGGATCCTGATTTTGTCAACGATGTTAGCGAAGAAGAACAACGCTGGGGCTCAAAGACAATTGATGGCAGCGGACGCGATGGAGGCGGAGCCATTGAGTGAGTCATTATTGGGTCAGCCCAGTTTGATAAGTGAGTGTAACATGTTTAATGTCTTACAATCAACTACAACAACAACAGCATGGACAAACTGCGCGAGGAGACGGAGAAATCGGATTTGAACAAGAAGAAGCAATTATTGAAAGATCAAAATGCTGGCTATGGCTACGGGGGCAAGTTTGGCGTTGAAAAGGATCGCATGGATAAGTCGGCGGTGGGCCATGACTACCAGGGCAAAGTGGACAAGCATGCTTCGCAAAAGGATTATAGCGATGGCTTCGGTGGAAAATACGGCGTGCAAACGAATCGCGTGGACAAATCTGCTGTAGGCTGGGATCACATTGAGAAGGTGGAAAAGCACGAGTCGCAAAAAGGTTGTTGATACCGTTAGTCCTTAAAGCATCAATTATAATTTGTTATTTGCAGATTACTCCAAGGGATTTGGTGGTAAATTTGGAGTGCAGGAAGACCGTAAGGATAAGTCAGCTGTGGGTTGGGATCACATCGAAAAAGTTGAGAAGCATGAGTCCCAGAAGGGTGAGCGCAAACTTGAAAATGATCTTTAAACATGCCACTAAACAGAATCATTTACAGATTACTCCAAAGGATTTGGTGGCAAGTTTGGCGTGCAGGAGGATCGCAAAGATAAATCAGCCGTAGGTTGGGATCACATTGAGGCGCCTCAAAAACACGCCAGCCAGGTGGATCACAAGGTGAAGCCAATCATTGAGGGTGCCAAGCCCTCGAATTTGCGTGCCAAGTTTGAGAATTTAGCAAAGAACTCTGAGGAGGAGTCCCGAAAGCGTGCTGAGGAGCAGAAGCGATTGCGCGAGGCCAAGGATAAACGGGATCGAGAGGAGGCCGCTAAGCAGACGATTGTGGAAAACACACCGTTACCTTCTGCCGAAGAGGCACGTACGGCCCCGGCTAAGGGAAGTCGCACAGCAATACAAACGGGTCGTTCAGGAGGCATTGGAAATGCCATTAGCGCGTTCAATCAAATGCAGTCGCCAGTGACAGAGACGCCACCGGCGCGCAAGGAACCCATTGTCATACCGAAGGAGCCAGCGCTTGCCGAACCAGCCAAGCCGGCTGTGGTTGAGCAGGAGCAGAAACCCGCCACGCCACCACCTGCTGTGGTTAAAGAAACTGCGGCTCCACTGCCGAAAGTCAGTGCACCGCCCGATGTTGTGCCCCAAATTGAGATTGATACTGTTGCCACGCCACCTCCCAGCGAGCCGCAATCGCCGGTGCATGCCCAAATAGTTAAGTCTACACCCGAGCCGGAGCCACAGCCACAGCCAGAGCCGCAGCATCAACCAGAGCCGGAACCTGAACCACTATATCAAAACCAAGCAGAGGTGAAGTCTGCATCGCCCTTGCCAGCTGCCGCATCACCAACTCCAGCTGCAAATGGCTCAAATGCTGCCATCGAGGAGGGAATCTACGCTAATTCTGGTAACTTGGCTGACTATCTGGAGGACACTGGCACTCATGCGATTGCACTATATGATTATCAGGCGGCTGACGATGATGAGATTTCTTTCGATCCCGACGATGTGGTCACCCACATTGAGAAAATCGATGATGGATGGTGGCGTGGTCTGTGTAAGAATCGCTACGGACTCTTCCCGGCAAACTATGTGCAAGTTATTAATCAAGCCTCCTAATTCCTGGCAATGCCAGTAAGCAAATGTTTCCGTTTGAACAAAATCAAATAACATTAAATGGGTAACTGCAAGATAATGGATTGCCAATGTTAAATCTTAATACTGAATCATAATTCATCAAAACATAACAATCATGATTATAATTATTTTCTACTTACAACGAAGAGACGTTAACGTTAACACTATTATTGTAATTTGTTACACTTACAACGCTCTCTCATGCCACACGCAATATTCATATGTATTCCATTTTTTATATCATTCATATTCGATTTTAAAAATTGTAATTTATATTCTATTCTTGTTTTTAAGAGCGTATTTTTTTAAAAATATGCCTAATCTATTTATGCTTACGTAGACAGATGTTTTTATTGATTGATTGTGCAAAATTGAATATATTTAATTATGTGTTTTGTATTGTCTGCAATTGTATTTGTTAAATCTAAAGTTAATGTGTCAAAAGTGAGCTCACTTGTAATTTGTATAAAGTTTATAAATGTTTTCAAGAAAAATGTTAAAGGCAATGAAAACAAAAGGTCTGTTCTTTTGATAAAGAAAATCATAATAAAAATTTATCAATAACTTAAATATTCTCTTTTTCTCCAATTGACATGATATACAATATACATATGTATATGTAAGTTTTTATACCCGTTACTTATTAAAAATAAGTAAAAGGGGATATTGTATTCGTTGCAATGTATGTAACAGGGAGAAGGAAGCATCTCTGACCCTATAAAGTATATATATTCTTGATCAGCATCAACAGCAGAGTCGATATAGCCATGTCCGTCTGTCCGTCCGTCCGTCTGTGTGAGCGCCTAGATCTCAGAGACTATAAGAGCTAGAGCAACCAAATTTGGCACACAGATTTCTATAAACCCCACGCAGGTCAAGTTTGCCACGCCCCTTTCCGCCTCCGTAAATCGCGAAAATCCACCACACGCACAGTTTTCAAGGTATTAGGTTTTTTTAAACGGTGAACGTTAGCTATTGTTATTACCTATCATCCTACTAAATCCCAACAAGATCCGACAAATAGAAAGGTGGTACTGGCTGATTAAGGCTTTTAAGCAATTAAAGTGCCTAAAAAGCATGCAATAAAAAAATTTTAATTTGTTTATGTAAGTAACGGGTATCCTATAGTCGGGAGCTCGACTTTCCCACTTGTTGTAAGTACAATCATAGAATGGCATGCAAAACGATATGGAAGCACTTCCCCTTTGTGTGGACACATTCCGGTGTTAATCAGTTGTAATGTGTATGAATCATATCTTGGGTCGGAATTAGAGATGGGCACGGGCCTCCTTCTCAAGGCCCGGCCCGGCCCGGGCCCGAAATAAATCTTTCTGGCCCGGTCCAGGCCCGGCCCGGTCAAATTTTCAAGAGGCCCGGCCCGGCCCGAGCCCGGTCAAATTTCAAGAGGCCCGGCCCGGCCCGAGCCTGGCCCGATACAACTAAATAAAATTTTTTATATTCATAATTTTTTAATGTTAAAAATAGTGTTTATTTTATTTACTAAAATCTAACAATTAATTTTAATAATTCAACAAAATTAATATTTACACAATTTTATGTAAACAATATTTTTTGTTATCTTCATTATTAAGTTTGTTCTGGCCTACCGGGCTTCGGGCTTTTTGCTTAGGCCCGGGCCCGCACGAAAAAAAGCCCGTTTTCGATTTTTATGCACGAAGCCCGGTGATTTTTTGAAGAGGCCCGCGGGACACGAAGCCCGGCCCGGCCCGTGCCCATCTCTAGTCGGAATGAACTTCCAGTTGGTAAAGAAACATCTGACTCTGCTGCTTAAGTGTAAGATTTAGTATTTTGTAAATTGAAATATTACATTTTAATAGAACCATAGCAACAGACGGCGTCTTGATAGCGATCTTAATTTATTGAATCCCAAAATTGTCTTTTAAAATAATTACTAGCTGTTACTGAGTCGATGTTGGGCCTTAACAGTTAACAGGGGATTATGATAACGTGTGCGTGAAGCGGACAACGTTTGAAATACCGATTCGCACTGTCTGTCAAAATGATTGTGAACTGTCCAGACACTTATGTACATAATATGTGCTAGCCAATACATCACAAAGATACTTCTGATACGAGAACCTCTGAGACAGAGAGCGAGAGAGTGATAGCAATGAATACTATCTGAGTGCTGTAGATAGCGGTGGCGGCATGATTGTAACGGCATTGTTGCCAGAACATTAAGCAGTTTTGACAACGTACATACAAATGTGGTTTTTTTATTGTCCTTCCCACAGGGCGTGCTTAAAAGAACATATCGAAGCATTATCAGAAAATCCCTCATCAAAATGTAGAGTATGCTCTCAACAACGCTATCAGTGCCTTTAGGGAGCGGATTTTACGCTCATTTCTAATTTATTTATGTGTATATATATAGCGGCAATGAATGCCATTGTCAGTCACTCGACGTCCAACGACAACACTCGACGACGACGCTCAACGGATAAACAGCTGTTCGGCAGGAATAGCTTCGACGAAATTAAAAATATCGATATATCGATTAATTTATTTCGGAACCATACCACGTCGGATTTTTTCAACGAACAGCTGTTGGGTGTAAATAGCTTGCCCGTGAGTGCGAATGAAAAAGAAAGCAGCTGGGTGCGTTAAAGAAGAAGCAACCATCACAATATTTATTGCTCAGAAATAATTAACAAAGAGAAAAAGTAAAATAAAAACAAACATTTAAACGTGACACGGATGTTGGCTTAATTGATATACGCGCGTGCAATTTGATTGAAGACAACTCGCAAAATTTAACAATTGCTGAGAGTAGTGTGTGGCAGACGATGCTCAAGCTCTGACGCTGGCAATTCGTCCAAAAAGTTGATCCGAATTGAACGAACGGTCAACGTCACCGAACGTGTAATTGGTTCAACAAAGGAATTACGTACATAAAGCAATGTATTTATAATACAAATTCTTACATATGCCTGAAGGCTGTAGTTCGGTTTTCTTGTGTTGGTGTGATAAACTAATAATAACCGAATTTTAAACAATATTCGCTTCGCAGAGCTCTACAAATAGTTAATTTTTTAATTGTACGGTCGCCTACCAATCATCGAGCTGTTACAAGTATGTGTAGTTTAACTAAATTTCGAAACTTATTGTCGTAAACAGATAGAACAAATTAACTTAAATGTACTTTGCAGAATTATTGCTTTTTCCGCCATCAGCCATCATGTATATGTGTGTGAGTGCGCAGACAGGTGCGCCAAAAACGATAAACACACACACCGGCTAAGAGAGTGTTACAAAGAGAAAGAGATAGATAGAGAGAGGGAGAAGTGGAGGAAGGAGAGATGATAGATGATAGATTTTCGTCTGTTGTGGCGGGCAGTTGCCAAGCATTCGTCGCTTGCAATTGTTTTAATATGTTGTATCATTCTCGAACAATAGAAAAATTCTCAAATGAATTACATTAATTAGCTGAATTATTTATTGAATATGAATGAAAAGTCGCATTTTAAAGTGATTTGTTTGAACACACTTCGAAAGCATCATTTTCCGTTATTGTTAAGAGTACAAAAGTAGTTCTCAAGTGCAGGAAATTAGCAATAAAATAATTGTCTATAATTAACTGAGATTATTACTACGTATTTTTGTGTTTTGATGTATATAAATCAGCCTATAATTATTCCTTTTTTTTGTTTGTGTCCATTATTTATGGAACAACAATTTTAGCGACGCATTTTTCTCTCTTTATATATATTTTAAATTTAAAAGACAAATTAATTGGAAGCATACAATATTTGAAATGCGCAGTATTTCACAGTGTACACTCGAAAAGTTAAAAATTTGAAAAATTATTCTAAATCAAAATGTGTACTAGCAGTGAGGAATAATCATTCCAAGTGTTTCCACTGTACTTCAAGTTTAACATTGTTGAGACGAACAGCTCTCATATATTTCATGTCCGTTTGATACTTTGAAAATAGGCATAAATATGCCCATAAAATTGGTACTTAAACCGTTTGTTTGTTAAAGCAATTATCGCTATTTACGAACGCTAAATTATTCTTAACAATTTCGTAGCTGATTGTGTATGGAACTAGAAGTAGAGATATGGCACAGTTAGTGCGATATGTGTTAACTGTTGTTCCTGCAACTGAATAAACAATACTCTATACTTATGGCATAGCAGGCCTTCCATAGAATACAAATAAGCAGTCGGTGCTTGAACTCTGCGAAATTGCCATAAAATGAAAATCAATACTCAATTGAGAGCACATTGAGGCCTCCAAATGGCACCAACAAAATTCGATTGCGGGTCTTTAGAGAGATCCAACATCACTGAACCGATGTGGAAATTGAGTGTCGTTGCGTTTGTCAAGGTAAACCAGACACCGGTATTTCCAAGCAGTCCGCTGCTGCCTTAACTCCATACCTGCCTATGCACGCTTGCGATGCGAAGAGTTTACATTAATGCCACAGGGCACAACAAATCAGCAATAAAGATATACAAAAGAAATCATCAATACAGTTCGCACCTTAAAGCAACGAAACGTTGAATTATGACTGGGTACTTAATATAAAAAAAGTAAAGGTAAAATAAACAAATATTTGCCAACGCAGCAGGTTATTCACCTGCATTTTGTGGAAACTTTAATTTTGTCTGATTAATCGCAAAACATAAATGTGTTTCCATGCTCGATTTTAAACATTATTTTTAAATTTTTCGATCCACAACATATACAATTTCTATCAAACAGATCAAAGTAGAATTTATTTTTAATACGTTATTTTTATGGCTTTGTTTATAAGCTAATATTTGTTTAACAAAAATAATAAAATAATCTCATCTACAGATTGTTTATATTTATTTTACTGCCGACTAACAAAGTTGACGAAATTGTTATCAAATTATTTTATGAATTACAGTGAAAGCTCTACGAACAGACAGATTTGACTGCATCAAGCTTAGAACAATGTGATTTAATTGACGTATCCTCTTTTTTAATAGGAATTAATTGCTTATTGTGAAAAAACAATAGCAATTGCACAATCTTTTGTTTAGGGAACTTTAATTAAATTTTACTGTATATCTGTAAAAAAATGGTATTTAATTTTAGGTAGAAAATAAACAAATTATCTAGATTGATAGCTAAACAACTTAATGCTCTGGGAAAGCCATCTCTTCTTTAGAAGTAACTATTATTATAATGTCAACTGATAGTATGTACTATTATTAAGCCTTATCAATCCAACTACGGTTGACTAAGTAATTTTAATTTTGCAAGAGATAATATGTTCGAGTTCTATGAAATTACTGTTTCGTAGTCTGTGTATCCCACAGGTCTCTTACTAGATTCGCTATTTGTATAATAAAAATAATAACACAATAATAGATTATTTCTTAATAATTGTTTATGTATTTGCTTGCTCACATTTTGATAATGCTAACGACGAGTTGAAAAATAGATTTTAATGATGTGCAAATTATATGTAGTCATCAAAATTACAGGGCAAAAAACTCAATCAACGTTATATTTATGATAATTAAGAGTCTGAATTGTGATAACTGTTTAGTCGTTATGTCCAAGTATCACGTGCTTAGCTTTTGCTGAGATACAGATAAAGATACAAATGCAAATAGTTTATTTCGAACTGCGTTCAAATTGAATTGTTGTACAATTTATTGTTTGTCACACGCAGCTTGCAAACACGTTAATTGTCACAGAGTGTTAAATAATTAACGACTTTTTGTTAACTTCCAGCATGTCGTTAAACGAGGGATATCACAATAAATTTGAGCCCGGTGCTGGCAGCGCTGGAGATGATCAGGCATCCGGATCTGGCAGCGGTAGCGCCAGGGGCAGCACAGCCGGCGATGGTCCTAATCATAGCAAGCAACTGCACCAACAGATACTCAATGAGACCACATATTTGAAACCCTCGAAACAGGCCTACTTCAGTGATGAAAAGGTGCTTATACCTGATGACGATCGCACAAATGTGAGTTTGCTTGAATGATTTAATTCAGATCGATTACAGATTATTAACTATTTCAATATTTGTACACAGATCGGTTTCAGTTTTCGCAAGCTGTGGGCCTTCACGGGCCCCGGTTTTCTCATGTCCATTGCGTATCTAGATCCGGGCAATATTGAATCCGATTTGCAATCTGGTGCAGCAGCCAAGTACAAAATTCTATGGGTACTCTTATGGGCCACGGTTTTGGGCCTGCTCATGCAACGCTTGGCTGCAAGGTGAGTTGCTCTTTTAATCCCTGCCAGAAACATTGTATACATATGTACATTTATACTTAGATTGGGCGTCGTGACGGGTCTGCATTTGGCGGAGATGTGCTATCGCCAGTACAAACGCCTGCCACGTTGGATACTCTGGATAATGATTGAGATTGCCATCATTGGCTCCGATATGCAGGAGGTAATTGGCACAGCCATTGCCATATATCTACTATCCAACAAAGTGTAAGTCGGCATACGTTATATTATCCAATCCTACGGCTCATCTTCGCCTCTTTTACAGTGTGCCTTTGTGGGGTGGTGTACTGATCACCATCGTTGATACATTTACGTTCCTATTTCTGGATAAGTATGGATTGCGTAAGCTGGAGTTCCTATTTGGTTTCTTAATCACTGTTATGGCCATCACGTTTGGCTATCAGGTATGCTATACTTGTACAAAAAACTCCCCAAAGCCAAAAAATCACCCAGAAAGTTCCCCGGCTTAAAAATTAAACAAAAACAATTATTTGTTTACCAGACCACGTTCATCCTACAGATAAAAACAAAAGCGAATTTGTTTTCTGTCCCAACAATATAACAATTTGATTTAAACAGGTTTTAATGATTTTTTTTTTGTGTACTGTCGCCAATTGTCAATTGTTGTCGGGGGCGTTTTACAATCCCATTCCTCGTCTCCGCTCCCGTCACCCGATGGTATGCGTTTTTAATACCCTTTGGTGAAGATTCAAAAGCGGTAATGTCACTTTGTGAAACTTTGTGCTACAGGAAAATTTAGAAATTTAGATAGAATATAAAATATTAAATCTAAGACATTATTGGCGCTTAGAGTACTAGTGACTAGACCTTCGACTCTACGGTATGCTTATATACAGGCAGCTTTAACAGAGTCAACTAAATGTGAAGCAAAAGTTTTGAAATGCAGAGTATCTTTTAGTTGAGCTCTTTAGAGCGCAACGCATTCAATTGTTGTTATTTGCAGTTGCCAGTTTGCAGTTGATTCCGCGAATGCAGCTGAGTGATAATAAGTAAACTATTTGTTTAGCTGGTGGCCGTAAACAATTGCTTCCATGTAATTAGTCTGTCGGTGCGTCGTGATGATAAGATAAGATGCTCTACAGAATTCGATCTGCCAGCAAACTGCTTAGGTGTCCAAAAGTATTTATGATAATGAGGATATTTGTTTCAGTGTTTATCTGACAGTTGAAAAAATTTGTTATTTGTGTAGTCATTTCTTAAAGTCATTTGAATTTTAAAAAGCATATAAATGCAATTAATTATTCACTGTTTGCCTGCGACCAAGCACATCATTAATTATTGATAAATCAATTACAATTTATTAATTTATTATTTCATCAACATTTAAGTGTATCTCCGTTATTGTTTTAATTACAATTTGATTGTTTCTTTGTTATTCGCAGTACATTGTCTCAGCACCTAATCAAGGAGATGTTATGAAGGGCATGTTTATACCTTGGTGCACCGATTGCAACTCGGATGTATTGCTGCAGGCGGTGGGCGTGGTTGGTGCTGTTATCATGCCGCACAATCTGTATTTGCACTCTGCCTTGGTTAAGGTAAGACAAACATACATATACATATATCTTTTCTTTAATGATGATTTCATTCAACATATTCCTTTACAGTCTCGCGATGTGGATCGTCGGCAGCCAAAGAAAGTTAGCGAAGCGAATTTCTATTTCTTTATTGAGGCCTCCATTGCGCTGTTTGTTTCCTTTATCATCAATTTGTTTGTTGTTGCCGTATTTGCCCATGGCATGTATGGAAAGACCAATCAGGATGTTGTGAGTAGTTCAAGTTTGAGTTCATCTATGTCACGATACTAATTATATTTAATATTTAGCTGGATGTGTGCACCAACAAGTCCATGTACGAGGATGCCAAGGTGTCCTTCACTGACAATCACAATCTAACCGATATCATCAATGCGGATCTATATAAGGGCGGTCTCTTTCTGGGCTGCACTTTCGGAGCGGCTGCCATGTACATTTGGGGCGTGGGCATCTTGGCGGCTGGCCAGAGTTCCACAATGACGGGCACGTATGCGGGTCAGTTCTCGATGGAGGGATTCCTCAATCTGCAGTGGCCGCGCTGGTGTCGCGTGCTGGTCACGCGTTGCATTGCCATCATACCCACGTTCTGCCTTGCCATGTTCAGCCAAATGGAAGATCTAACCAATATGAATGACATTCTGAATGCTGTCATGTCACTGCAGTTGCCATTTGCAGCTATACCTACCATAGCATTCACCTCGAGCGCTGCCATAATGGGCGAGTTTGTCAATGGAATGTGAGTATTGGAATTATATCTGACATGTAATGGGTTTATATAAATCATAATGTCTCCCTGTCAATTGCAGCGGCAACAAAATCGTTTCCATATTGCTAACCATTCTGGTTATTGGTGTTAATTTGTATTTTGTGGTCGCTCAAGTGGAAACACTGAGCATTAAAGGCGGACTGTTGGCTCTTGTCTGTAAGTATTGCATATCGCTGATGGCGCTGATTGGCCTGATTGATTAATGACACTGTCTCTGCATTTCAGGCATATTCGCTGCATTATACCTACTCTTTAATTTATATCTTGTGATACACATGGCCGCCTGCATGGGCAATAAGCGTCTGATGAACAGCCGAGTAAGTAACATGGACAGCATTCGTCTACCGTACTGTATGCGTCACGTTCCAGAAACTGGCGGCACTTATCAATCGCCGTGACAAAGACAAAGTAGTCTGTCATAAATTGAAATTGACACAAGTGTTAAGACGAGCGAAACTTTATCTTTTTACGTGACTTGTCGCATACAGTTTGGGCGGCTTTAATTGTCATACATTGTAGTAAATATGAAGACAGCTTCATCTACAAGTGTCCAACTTATTATTCTACTTATTTACAGTGGGTGCAACGTTGGGTGTTACCAAGCCAGAATAGTTTCTCGATAAAGAACGCGAACTCAACGTATGCCAGGTATGTTAAAGCACATTTCGCACACAATCACAATCAACATTTGCTACACACACACACACACACACACATACTCACACCAATGCACACTACACTTTGGTCTCTAACTGCCTGCAAATTTGGTAAACTAACTTAACTATCTTACTATCTGTAACTATATTACTATCAGCTGTCTTCTACTTCCCCAGCACTCTCAATGCTGTCTACTCTTTAATATACTAATCTTCAGCTTGTTTTTCTTCTTCGTCTTGTGCCATCCGGTTATCCTTGTTTAATTCTCATGTACTAATACTTAATCAAAAACCTATTGCTATGCTCTTCTTTAATTCTTCACAGTGATGTTACCTTAGTTGTAGGCGATAAAACTAACACTGCCAAAGGTCTCGAGACTATTTCGGAAAAGGTTGCTAAGTGATTCTAATTGAATCATTAGCTTAATCATTTACCTAGCTCATACAGGAGACCACCACATTTGTGATATTAACCCTAAATCACTAACAATTCTATAAATATGTATAATGATAACTGTAGAGTCCTAAGATATAAACCATTAGAATTTATAATGCCCATTTAAGCCGCATGACTTTAGAGGATTTCAGTACATATCTATTAAGTATCAGTAGGTAAGTCTAAGTGGAGCATTTATTTGGAATTATAATACTCGCACATGGCTATTATCAGGCACGGTATTCTGTTAGCTTTATTCAATAAATAAACTACATTTATTAGTATTAAATTGAAAAGTGTTTCTTTTAAATCTATCATCCGAAGCATAAGTTAGTTTTTAAGTGGATTCCAAACACACTATGCGAAAGCGGCTTCTTTGCTTGGGAACTACAATGGATTTATCTGCGCTGATGATGGAGATGCTGAACTTTGTAGTTTTTAAGTAAAGGTTTTATTTTGGAAATACAACCAAACTGGACTCTGGTGCACTCTTTTTTTTGATATAACAATTTGATCATTTTTTGCATTCATTCATTTGGCGTGGCTAACTCAAAACAATCAATCTTTAAAGTAATTAATACCAAACGACAATGTGTTCTACATACTGTTTTTTTATATTTGTATTATAAATTCTCTTTTATTATATGTTTGTGCGACTACTCCATTTGCTTTCCACTCTACTCTGTGTATCTAATGACAATACACGTTCTTGAACACATTTTACTCTCTGTATTATTTTTGTGTGACATTGGCTTCAACTCCAAAATATTTTATAAATGTAATTAAAATAAAACCACAAATATATGTTTATATATCTCACTCTAATCTAATTGTTGGCTAATTGAAAAACTGTAAAATTGACACACGACCATCCAAAAACCACAAATTCAATTAAATGCAAATGTTTCTTTTGGCATTGATACAAAATATAAAAAGTTTTCAATTGTCATGCACGAAATAGAAAATCGACTTCCAAGAGTTGATCAAAAAAGATATTCAAACCAGCGATACAAATATTTTTGGATCACGAAACCAAAATTGAAAAGCCAACAAAATAGATTAGCATATTGACAGTTTAACGCACCTCACCTAAATTAAGAAGAAAAAAAAACAAATTGCCAAAAAAATAAACTGAATTGAAAATTTCCAATTGTTTATTTAAACTTGCAAATGCGCTGCTGCACGTGCCGCCAATTTGCTTGTGTTTTTTTATTGGGGCAACAATAACCTGCGGTACAACAACAACTAAACCACCAAACCATCGAACCACCGAACTGCCAACCAACCCGCCAACAACATATGAATCTATCCAGTGAGCTGACACTGAATGAAAATGGAATTTCAATAAACGCCTTTAATAATCCACAAAGAGTTGACGACTCCTAAGTCTCTTAAATGTATAATTTAAATATATTTTTTTTATTTCTTTTAATTATTATAAATGTTTTGTATTAGTTAGCTTAATTAAGTATTTATAAATGAATTTACGTATTACATTTTAAGTAAAGATAAATAACATTTTGTGTAATTAGACAATCAATTTTGTATATACTTCTGTGTCTGTGTATAGGATAAATAAATGAAACTAGCAAGAACAATTCCACTTTCCACTCGAAATAAAGATAAATTTCTGTGTATATACGATTAGATCCTTATTGCCAGACCCAACATCTGGTTTTTGTCTTTTATTTCCATTTGCGCGCTGTATTTATACTGCTTAATGTATCTTTACTGATGCTGATTCCATATGATAGTACTAAGTTTGGCTAACTAGTCAGTCAGTGTTTGTAAAGTTGGTTTATTTGGAGAATTTATGTAAAAAAATTTTTGTAAAATCTCTGTATGCGCCTTTTAAATTTTATACATTTCTTTTGGATCTATGCTCAACACTTACTTATTGCTAGCTCCAACTCTGTCACTACACACATTTACACTTACAAAAGCATTCTCCATTTATCAGTCTGTCATCAATCATTCATCGCATATTCATACTCTGCTCCACTTACAGAATTGCCACCAATACCGACACAGATGCGGAAATCATGGATGATGGTGAGGATGCGTAGCCATTACTGTTCTGCACTGATTCCGACGGCAGTGAGGAGATTTGTTTTAGCAGCAACAACAATGAGCTGAATTGTCACAGCAGTAACTTGGAAAGTGGCACTGGCAATTCCAATGGACATGTGGTCATCAGCTAGCATTGGCTTCACGTCTGCCCTAACAAATCGTCTGTCAAAATTCAATCAAATGTTGCAAAGCCACCTGCGGTCCAGGTCTCATCATATCATCAACCTCGCTATGGATACGCAGTGTGTTTGTTATTGCAACGTATGGATTTTTGGGCTTACCTGAACGGGATGAGAGAATTCTTGGGAATTAGTGTAACACTTTTATAGCATAGTTATTCGAGCATTATGCACGATTATACCAAAAATGAAAAGAAAGGATTTCATAGAATCAAACAACAACTAAATTATATACATATGTAAAATGTCCCAATAACATAGCATTTTAACTTTACGATTAGTATGTAATAGTGTCTATATAATAAGGCTGTGAGCATTCAACATATTTAAATTGTGTGACATGTTTCTTCAAACTGTCTTCAGATCTTAATGCGTTATTTAATAGAATGTATTTAACATATACAATATTTTATTTAAAAATAAGCACATTTTAATCACAGTTCAAGCAAATAGTCAAAATCTTCCAATAGTTCTCTTATTGCTACTTACGTAAATCTGTGTTTTCTTTTAATGTTGTTCTGTATTGAACCTGAAATAAATTACAATAAATATTATCTTAAGTATGTACAAGTGATGTGTTTTTTATTGTTTATCGTAAGTCACTGCTACCTCCCAGAGGCATTTCTATTAAGTAATAATTTAATTATGTCATAAACTTAATTGAATAATTAATGGACTTAGCGATTTCCATATGAAGCACTTGGCGGCACGTTTATTTCTCTAATGACTTATTGGCCCATGACGTATTAGACGATGTCTATCCAAGCTTTGGGTACTTGACAGTAATTGATATTTAAATTGATGCTGTGAAAACGAAAGGGAAATCAATGGAATGAGTAAATTAATTCAACGAAGGCGTCAACTGCTAATTGCTGTGTAGGTGATGGAATAATTAAACGCTTTGTTAACTTTTATGTGCAATTTCCGGCTTCCGTCATAGATCTAGGTAATTGGATTATAAATACAGAGAGCCACCCATTAGAACATTTTAGACAGAAGGTGAGGATCTGTAAAGATGGCCAAAATGTGGAGGAGCATAACTGTGTTAATTCTTTATGTTACGAGAATTATTAACTATTTTGTGAACAGTGAGCTACGTAAGTAATCTATACTCTGCCGATTGGCAATAAAGGATAATGCTGTCCTTTTGGGTAACAACGTGTTGGAATATGTTGCCTCCAAGTCAGTTAGAAGCAGAGATTAATATACAAAATTCTTGAAAAGTCGTTTAAATTAAAGGTTATTTTATTTCGAGGTTTTCAGAGTAAATTATAGCTACTTAAAAGAAAATTTCATAATTAATTACAGCTACAGACATAGAAAAATGCATTGCGGGAGATGTGAATTGCATTGTGGAGACAACAAATCACATTATACAGAACTATCCAAAAGGTATACCTGAAATTGGTCTGGATGCACTTAATGCCATCAGCTTCAATGACATCGTTGTTAGTCAAGCTGTTGCAAATTCGCCTTTACAAATGAATTTAAAATTCAACACGTTGACGGTGCGCGGCTTTGAGAATACGACAATCCTTCGAGCCAAAGGATTCGACACGGAAATGCAACGTGGCTTCGAGCTAAGCGGCTGGACGCCCCTGATCCGATTGGATGGAATCTATGAGTCAGATGGCAAGCTGATGCTGCTGCCCATCCAGGGCAAGGGACTGGCCGAAGTGCTTCTGACCAATTGCCAATTCACGTGCCGGGCGAAGGCAATCGCATATCTTCGAACGGACGGCAAGCGTTATGCCAAGATAACAAAGGTCAAGTGTCTGGTTGACATTCACGGGTAAGACCCCAAATATATATGACAAAAAGTAGCTTGAAATGTTAAGCTTTCCTTTACAGACTTCATGTCAACTTTGAGAATCTGGGGGATAACAAGGAGCTGAGCGATTCGATAAATCAACTTATCAATAACAATTGGCAGGATGTTTGGCATACCTTCCGTAAAGGCATCAGCTCGGCTGTAGATAACGTGGCCGAGACCATTCTGAAGCGTGTGGTCAATAAATTACCCTATGATGACTTTTATAAGCATCTTTAAAAAAAGATTCACAGGAAATTATTGGATCTTTGTTCTTATTAGAAAGAACGACAATAATTCCAATAGAATTATTAACAAAGTTGCTTTTGAAGTTAATCAGTTGTGAAATGTAAGAAACTTTTAAGTAGTTGCTAGTGTCATTGGAAAACCAATCAGCTGTGAAATGAGAAAAGCTTTCAGCCCGCAAAGCTTTCAAAGCACATGCAACTACTTCTAAACTTACCATGATAAGTTGATCTGAAATTAGATACAATATAAAATATATTCAACGATTCAAGTATTATATGGTGAATTTGAGAAATCGTGTTGTGAGTATAAGTTATAAGTATTAGTTGAATTTGTCCAGTTACTACAACTGGTTCTGCAAGGTGCATCGCTCTAAGATGAGGGAAATGTTTTTAATAGTGTTGTGTCTGCAGTTTTGTGTAATTTTAGAGTGCGCAATATTACGTGGGTAACTTTATGTCATGTTGTTTTATTACAATGGTAATATTAACTCTATTATTTCATAGCTAAAAGCGTGAAAAAATGTCATTTTGGTGACTCGGAATGCATTAAAAACTCGGCAAATGAGCTGATACGGAACTATCCACAAGGTATACCCGCCATCGGATTAAAACCTTTCGATGTTGTTCCAGTTAAAGATGTTGTTCTAGTCAATGACTCGCAAGTTGGAGTGGCATGGTATTTCTTTCAGTTGGTAGACCAAATTAATTATGGTTTCGAGAACACAACGATAACGGAAATTAATGGATTCGATGAAGATCCAACATCCTCAAAGATCGTAGTTAAAGGAGTAATACCCAGAGTTATATACAAGGGTAACTATAATGCCAAAGGACGTATGCTCTGGATGGTAGATATTAATTCCAGTGGCAAATCTGAATCGGAATTCTTAAACTTCTTTTTTGAATTCACTTTAAAAGTTCTAACGGAATATCGTAATAATAAACGATATCTCAAAATCTATCAACTAGTACCCAATATTGGCCTAGATCGGTGAGTTATTTATTTCAACAATTCTATGTTTTCATATAAACTTATGGCTTTTTATTACAGTTGGGTTCAGTGGTTGGAGAATTTCTTTCCGGAAAACACGGATCTAACCATTGCGATTAATAAATTATTTAATGCGAACTGGGTTGAGTTTTGGAATGAGCTAGAAAAGCCCATATTGGAAGTATTCACAGGTGTGTTTCTGAGCTTAATCAATGACACATTACAAAATGTTTCGTACGATGACATGTTCCTTTCGGATAAGGATATCAACTAATTATTATTAAAATCAATGCAATTTTCTTGCAATATATATAGAGATTAATTCAGCTTTATATATATGATATAAATATACAAATATATTAATTAAGCGACATTTTGAAAACTAGAAATTCAACATGCTTTCAACTCGTAGCACATATCAACTCAACCATAGTTATTTACGTATTGCATACTCCCCTCTAATTGAATTGAATTAAAACTAAGAAAAGCTCGAGTAAGTTTACAAAGAAAACTGGTTATGCAACTGTGAGAACACCTTATCAGCTTTATAAATGTTCAATTGACAATATCATAAGAGCAAGATTTTATTTAGCGAGACACTGTCGACGTTTAAGCAAGTGCAAACTAACAATTTAATTGTATTTTAGAATTAAATATATTCAAGTACAAAACTTAGAAAAATGCGAAAGATTCTTATCGTCGCGATCATTTTTCAGTTTTTGATCGAGTCAAAATGCCAAATAATACGTAAGTAGTCAACATAAATATTTCCAAGCGGTTACTATTGATTATTTTACTCTTATTTAGCGAAGAGCATTAAGAAATGCCATTATGGAGACTCAAAATGCATTGTAGAGTCCATGAATAGTGTTATTAAGCACTATCCCAAAGGTATACCTGCAATTGGATTTAAACCCACGGATGTTGTGGACATTCAAGATCTTGAGTTGTGGAATAATAACGGCGGATTTTGGTTTCAATTTAAACTTTTTAATCAAGTGAATTACGGATTTGAGAATACGACGATAACTCAAATCAAAGGCTTTACTAGAGAGCCGACAGCCACCACGATGGAAATACATGGCCGAATACCCAGTCTTATTCATAAGGGTAACTATATAGCCAATGGACGTCTTTGGCTTCTTGAACTCAATTCTACGGGAGAATCGTACTCGGATTTTCAAAATTTTCGTTTCACTTTGAAATTGAAAGTGATCATGGAATATCGTAACAATACCCGTTACTTGAAAATCTATGAACTTGTGCCTATTGTCAATATGAAACGGTAAGTGATCCAAAAGCACTAAAACACCTAAAAACACTACAAAAAAGTCCGACTTACAGTTGGATATTATGGCTGGAAGACATTTTCAAGGAAAATACGGACTTAACTTTATTTGTTAATAAAGTGTTTAATGAAAATTGGTTAGAGTTTTATAATGAAATGGAACCAACAATTTTAAATGCATTTAAAGGTGTATTTACCAATATGATTGGAGGAATTTTTGATAAAATTCCGTACGACGAACTGTTTCTCCAAAGTGATATTGAGACTGAAATAACAAATTAACGGATATGACAATGTTTTCATATAAATATAAGTCAATATGTATATGTATATAAACATATGTGTTGTCTGTAGCAAACCTGTTTTGAAAATAGTTAATAAACTTATCATACAAATCGTGCAAAACGGAGAAAAATCTCGTGTAAGTTTTCAGAGAACCGGTTCTTAAATATGTGAATTTTTATAAGGTGTTCAAGTGTTCGTTTGAAACAATTGTAACGTTTTATTCGACGAGTAGCTGCTGAGATCTGCACCAGAAAACACTAACTAGCTGTTGACAATCACGCTTAGAGTATACATATATCTTTAATGCGTTCAATATCCCTTATCGTTGTAGTTGGTCTGCAGTTGATATGCTCCTCAACGAGTCAAACTTTACGTACGTAGAGAGTGCATATAGATTATTCGTATATACAAATCAATTTATTTTCTAGCTAAAGACATTCAAATATGCCGTTATGGGGACTTGAAATGCATTAAAGATGTGCTCAATAGTTTTATCAGACGTTTTCCCAAAGGCTTACCCGATATCGGACTGGATCCGATTGAAAAAATAAAATTGAAAGATTATCAATTTTGGAGTCGCTCTGTTTACAATGCGATTGGGTTTAAGCTTAAGCTGTACAGTCAGAAAATCTATGGAATCGAAAATACAACAATAACAAAAGTTATGGGTTTTGGAAGGAATCCCGAAGTCAGCCCTTTGGAGATTCACGGTCGAATACCAAGCCTAGTTCATAAGTGCAGCTTTAATTCGAACGGACGTGTCCATTTACTTAACTATAACTCCACTGGCAAGTCAAACTCGGACTTTCAGAACATGAACTTCATTTTAAAACTCAAAGTCCTGGTGGAATATCATAATAACACGCGCTATTTGAAAATCTACGATCTGGAGCCGATTGTTACCACAACTCGGTAAGTTACTAGAGTAATAAATGTATTAAGTAATTATAAAATATTAATTTAAAATAAATAAAATCTAATTTAATACTATTTTCGTAGTTGGATTTTTAAGCTGGATAACTTATTTAAGGATAACACGGACATGACATTGATATTCAATAGGCTGATGAATGATAATTGGCTAACTTTCTGGAATGTAACGGAATCAAGGATTTTGGATATCGCTCGACGGCTTCTCAAACCTCTACTTCAAAAAATTCTTGATAAGATACCTTATGATCAGCTGTTTATCAAGGATTCAATGGATATGGAATGAATGATTAATTCTTCTATTCTATTTATATTGTTACAGGCAGACCTTAATGAATAATATATACAAGCAAGTAAATTGGAAGTGCAATGTTGAGTACAGATTAAATCAGGTTTTGTAGTTTCATTAAGATTCATTCACGATGTGCAAATTATTCTCACAGTATATTTAGTTATTTATTTTATTGAGCGTTTGGCATTTGTTGGAGCAGGTTTACTTTGGAGTCATTCACGCGCAATTTATTGAAGTTAAGCAGTTCAAACTTGCAGTTGGTTGAAAACAAAGACATTGTCAAGAAAAATGTTCTTAGCTTTAATGTATAATGTATAATGAATTGCAACAAACAATTTTGAGAAAGTCTTAAGTTGTAGTTACCAATATGATTAAAGGAATTTATGATAAAATACCTGTCGATGTAGTGTTTCTCTAATGATAATTTTGAGACTGAAATAAAAAATGAACGAAAATTATAATTTTGGTCTTTCTTATTTGATGAATATTATACATATATACATATATAAGTAAATATTGTATATGTATGTATACAAAAAACAAATCGTTCAAAACAGAGTAAGTTCGTGTGAGTTTTCACGAGTTTTCTGCTTTAAAACTATCTGAATTTTAATTAGGTTTGTACTATTGACATATTTGCAAAGCTCTTATTGGCGAGTAACTGCTGAGTTCATTACGAAACGACGATCATCGGTCTATTTAAAAATACTTACCATAATACTACTTACCAAATAAGATACCATATGATCAGCTGTTTATCAAGGAATCAGTGGATATGAAATGAATTAATAATAAAAAACTGCTTTTATGATTTTTCTTCTATTCATTTATTAATATAGTTACTGGCAGACCTCAATGAGTTGAGTTAGAATTAAATCAGGTTTTGTAGACAGTTATTAAAATTCAAACGATGTGGAAATTATTCTCACAGTCCATTTGTTTGTTTTATTAAGCTTTTGACTTTCGTTGAAGCAGGTTTACTTTGGATTCATTTACATGCATGCTGAACTTATTGCAGTTAATCCGAGTTCCAAAGTCAACATGAAAAAGGTTTATATATTAATCGCCATTTATTACACTGATTTATTACACTCTGTGAGATGCGCTTTACTACGTAAGTATCAACAAATCGCCAAAATAAAATTGTGGTCAGTTATCTGGATATAATTTCAGCTAGTGACATAGAGAAATGTCATTTCGGGGATTCGTCTTGCATCGTGAAAAGCATCAATGACTTAATTCGGAGCTATCCCAAGGGCATACCTGAGATTGGGCTGCCACCGTTGGATGCGACGGCGCTGAATGATATCCCAATACTGGATTCTCCGTATCGCGGTCCGATCTGGCTAACATTTCACATGAGGGACACGGTAAACAGGGGCTTTAATAATGCAACGGTAACGCATGTTGCGGGATTCAACCGAGATCCAAGAAAGGAAAAAATTGTGATCAAAGCTCGCATTCCAAGGATTGTCCATGAGGCGACCTACGATATGCAGGGCCAGGTTATGTTGCTGAGAGCAAATACAACCGGAAAACTGCAGTCGGATTTTCAGAATTTTCACGTGACGCTCACCTTCAAGATTATACTGGAGTATCGCAACCAAAAGCGATATCTAAGGATATATGACCTAATGCCATTAGTTTCATTAGATCGGTGAGTTTTTGGTCAAATGCCCTGTCAAATATTGGAATTGTTATCTATTTGTAGCTGGATCATTCGGCTAGATAACCTATATAAGGAAAACATTGATCTAACGTTTGTTCTTAATCGTGTATTCAATGAACACTGGGTGGAGTTCTGGAATGATCTTGAGCCTGGTCTGATGAAGGCCTTCGCCTTGTCATTTTCCAGCATGCTCAACAAGGTGTTTGAGAATGTCGCCTATGACGATATGTTTCTACCAGATTGAGCACGTATTGACTAAGTTCAAACATCTAGCTTATTGTGTATCCACATTTAATTACTGTATTTTACAACAATACACTCAATACAATCAATTACAAATCTCTAGAGACTGTGATGACAATTGCTTTTCAAAAATACAGATTAAAATATCAGAGACTTTGTTTTTCAGTCACAAAAATTCAACAATGTTATGAAATATTGTATATTTTATATAACAAATATAAATGTTTAAATGACATTTTGTTCAATTTAAACACGAATTAAACATAAGTCAATAATTTTTAAGTTGAATAAAATTTCTCAAGAAATCTGTGACATTTAAATAAAAATAAGTTGATTTGGGCCATCAGAGATTTGTGGCGCATATCTGCTCAACTGGAATCTGAGTCTTTGTTTTCGCCGCGATTCTTAAATTTCCCGTCCGATTCGAGCTCGTCGTAGAAGATGTGATCGTTGTAGCTCTCGTCGCGATGATACATGTGCTGAAAGCCCTTGGTACGACTACCCCGATGGAATTTCCGATGATCGGCAGACAGTTTGAGCAGCTTCTGCCTGCGATGCGGCTGGCCGAGATGCTTCAAGGGCGTGTCCTCATCCTGCGATAGTCTTGCCTCCTGGTTGTGCCGCTTGGTGCGTCGCTGGCGCCAACCCCATTGCATGCGTTTAACGGCTGGAGGCGATAGTGGACTCACCATCATGCGAGATGGACGTCGCTTGGGATTCTTCTTGGATTTTTGCTTAGACCGCCAGATGTCCTTGTATTGATCCACCACGGTGCATGTTTGCATGTCCCTCGGCTTGGGTATGCTGTCATCAAGCTTGGGCGGACACTGCAGCACATAGTACAGGTTGGATAAGGACTTGTCCGTAAGCCTTGTCTCCGTATCCAGCATTCTTAGTGGTAATTTGTAGTAGGCAAACATATTGCGTTCGACAACAATGGCAGGTGTGGCACTCAGGTGCTGCAACAGGCCCAACACTAACTGCCACATTTTCAAGTGCAACCTCAACTGATAAGCAATGCCACATTTATTTATAATGCCGAAATTTTCGGCTTGACTGAACTTTGCATAACTTGCGGTTGCCAACATTAACTTGGCTTTAATTTGCATTACGGCATTACAGCGCTTTAATCCGGCAACAGGTTTTCCTAGCAACCAGCAAGTTGAATGAACCACAGTACACAGCTAGACCTAGGTCAATCAATAAACGTAATTATGGTATATAAATAGAAATAGAAACAGCTAAACTTTAACAGCGGAAGTCATGCAAGAAACTGTTGCTCACAGCTGATGAATATAAACAATGTTGCCCGTTGGCTTAGCAACAATGATGCGCCAGCAACAGCTGCAACAGTTGTTTGTTTCCAGTTACTGTTGGCGCCTGCGCCTGAGTTTCCTATAAATCTGCTGGGGAAGTGACTGGAGCAGGGACTCCCTAACTGTTGCGCATATGCAACAGTTCTTGGCGTGACTTGATTACATTTGTATATTCGTTTATTTCCATCGGAATTCTAAGCATTTAGTGGCTTAGTTGTTGACGTGTTGCTGGCAACTTGCCATGCAAAAAATTCAACCACTTATTCGATTGGCAAGTGACAAGTGCTTCTAATTAGACTATGATTGAGTTTGCAAATAAAGCTAATGACTTTATTAAGAGACTTCAAAACACCTGGTAAAGGGGGAGTTGATTGTTCCAAGAATGTCTCACAGCTGGGTATATAGAAGGATATCTAATATTTGGACACATTTGACTAAGTTTAATTATAAAGGTTTTTTGAACACATAATTCTTTCTAGGATGCTGAATTCAAACAATTATCACTGCAAATTAGCGTTTAGAAGTAGATTCGTAATAACGGATAAATCCTTAAAATATTTACAGGGTATCTTCAGGCCAGCTACAGTACATTAATTAATAATTAAATTGTGCATATTTTTGAATCATTATATTATAAAATTTTTGTTCTTTCTTTAATATAATATTTTATTATTGTTAATCCTTCCTTCCAACAAATGTTGGGTCAATAAATTTAGATTAGTCAAAGACTATTTTTTATCTGTTATGCTTTCATTTGAAATTCATATTTATGTTCTTATACAATAATATTTATATTAGTTATAAATGTTAAATTCAAAATAAATGTGTATAATTTTATTTTGATTCTAAGTTTTATATTTTCTATTCAACCATATGATGGGGAAAATTAATTAACAAAAGCCCCGTCGTTCTGAAGTATTTAGGGTATCTTTCAGTCAGCCTATTTCGCAAGCTTCAACTAATTGAATTAAGTTGCCTATCAACCTAAGAATCATTTCAATTAGCGCCTAATCAAATCATCGCGAAAACTGCAATATTCCAAGTTTATTAGGAAACACGCCAAAACAGAGAAAACTTTGTCGTGCGGTTTGACGTTGCATGCAACGCGAACATTAAACAGTTGCAACAGTTGGCCAGGAGCATGGCAACGGCAGGTGTTTGGTTGGCAACCAAGGATTATGGCAGAGGGGAAATAACAATGGTCAAGCCCAAAAATCAACAAACTGCCTAGCAACCGGGTGATGCCACGATCAGTTTTTGCCACCCGGTTGACTCTTGTTAACAATTTTGGTAACAATTGCTTTTAGTCAGCTAACACTAGCGCAGGTGAGCAGTCGCATTTCGGGAATTTAAACCCAAGACACAAATTATTCAAGAAGTAGCTGAAAATTAAATGGAACTTAATAAACTAGACAAACATTAAGAAATAATAAGAAATTAAATTATGTGCAATTTTCATAATTTGTGAAATGATTTTATTTGAATATTGTGTTTAAAATACAAAAAATAAAGAGTTGCATAATTTTTTCAAGTTACATAAGAGATGAAAACTGTGAGAGTGCAAATGCTATTGCGCAATCAGAAAATTTTATGGGTACAAAAGAAGTAAAGAAATAAAATAAATAAATAAATTTGTGAAAAATAAAACTTTGAAAATCTGAAATATATTTTATGCAAAATATTGATTTCTTAGTGAATATTGATTATGTAGTTGTTACTGGTAACAAGGTCAATCAAACACAAGCACATCCATTTCCATTTTCAACACACACACAGCGACAGAAAACAACAGCAACAATAACAAAGGAGGAACATCTGTGGTAACACCACCAAACAAAGCCGGGCCTATTGATGGAGCAGCCCTCCACTAGCGCCGAGGCGGCCGCTGCCGCTGCAGGCGGTGGCCCGGATCCACGTCTGGAGTTGATGGGCTCGTTTGTTATTAAGTCTCTCAAACTCAAACCGGAGAAATGGACACGTGTCATCACTGTGGAGGAGCACAAGGGGATTATTAAGGAGTTCCTGGATCGCAATGTGCCCGTCGTGTTGATTATCATCTTAACACCCGCTGCCCAGCTGGTGCCCTCCACAACCTTCCCATTGTCGCAGCTGAAGAGCAAGGGTGTTTACTTCATTAAGAGGTATGCCCAGCCTGTGCCACGTGAGAACTGCGGCAATTTCATCATCTTTGGCGATTTGGCCACACGCACCATTGATCAGCTGTCGGCCCTGGTTGAGGAGGTGCTTGTGCCTCTGCTCTCCAATGAGGATAACTATAGAAGCTGGCCCATTATGGTGGCCCAGGATGTGCAGAAACACGTCCACAGTCTGAAGAGCACTGTGCACCAGGTGAAGGGACAGGTGAGCGGCGAAACAATTCTGGCCATGCCGGTGGGCGTTGAGAAAATTGTTAAGGCCGCCAAGGAGTTGACCGAAACGCGGCATTGTCAGTTCGATTTGTATCTGAAGAGTGCCATTGAGGGCGTCGTCATCAAGTGGGCCACACAGATACACGAGGTCATCAAGGAGAGTCCAACGAATGCCTTTGCCAACGGACAGAATCCGACACCACACACGGGTGAGTTTCGAATACAAGAGGTCAGAGGTTACAGTCTACAACACAGGCATTTCATTATATTAGTTATTTTTGGCACAGCTTTATTTATTATTTATTGATAAAATTCAAGTTTCACAGTTGTCGTTTGTTTGACATATCCTAGCAACCGCCCGAATTCGCATGTTTATGCCTATATCCATACAGATATATACACATAAATAAAAGCATATGAACAATGTCTTCAAAAGTTTCATTCACTTATTATCTGTTTGGCGAATGGCGACTTTCGTGACTGCAACAACATTTCTTTTGTTACAACTTTTGTTATTGGGTTTCGTGACGGGTTGACATCCTCTCCATTTGAATTGAGTGACATGAGCACAAATTTATTTCGAGCCCCTTATGGTGGGTTCTTTAAAAGCAATCGTAGCCTAAAGTTAAAGCGATTTTCATTATTTTATCCTTAAAGCCAACAGAAACATTTCAGTGGAATGTATTTAACTGCACCCAGAAAATAGAGTACCTACCATAGAGTACCTACATACCAAATTTACTGCCTGTAGTAATTATTATTACATTTTTACAATTTCCTTTTCAGTCCATATTTAATAGTTAGGGTATTCAGAAACTATGATAACTGATAAAGTGATAAATTTATTACCCTCTTTTTAATGCTTCTGCAACTGTAAAAAATCAATTAAATAAACTAAAATTGTCATTTGTGTTATTCGAACCATAGTTATTTAACTGAAAGTTCTGATTCTGGCAGGTCGGCTACTCTAGCCATAGAGGCAATGGTCCAAGAAAATTACTTACTTTTACAACCAATACCAATACCAACTTTAGAGTGACCTTTTTTTTTGTTAGATATTTTTAACAGTTTGACATCCATTTTATATTTATCACTTAATCTCAATACGACGAATTTTGTATATAGTACATTCCCCAGGGCATGTTTAGTTTGATAAACTTTTTTCTGTGTGTTTGTTGTCATTACAACATATATCACTTTATCATATAAAACAAATATTATAGTTTCTGAATACCCTAAGTGAATTTGTAAGGAGCCAGAAAATAATCAGGGGTGCCTTAGGAATCGCTTATGCTTGAAAAATGAAAAATTTAAGTCAAATTCAAGTGGAAGAGATTTCTGTAGAACACCTTTATATAAATATTGCAAGAAATTTTGTCAGAAAATTTTGGTGTGAAAATTTCAGCCTTTTAGCTTTAACCGTTTGGTCTACACATTGATTCTCAGTCAGTCAACCAGAAACTGAGTTAGTCAGGACAAAGAGTTATATAAGATATACAAGCTACATAAAACAGTTATGCCACAATTTTGCGATATTGTGGCTGTCCAAATGGTTCATAAAAATAATTTCTTCTACTTCCTGTTTATATTTACCTTTTCTCCATAAATTGTTACTAATATAAAGAACATTAAATTTCCAATAGCAAAATTTATTAATAATTCACTACACAGAATCGTTCCGATTCAGATTATCAATTCAAATTGTGTATACTTTAATCATAATCACACAATTTCCATCTCTGATTTATGCAAACATTTTCTTCTATAAATGTAATGCATTGATTGATTTTAATGCGTTTATCTGCTCAATTTCTTTGACAGAATTTACATTTTGGAATAATCGACTGAAAAATCTATCTTTTATCTATGACCAATTGCGCAATGAGCGTATACGAGCCATGGCCCTAATATTGGAGTACTCGATGAGTGCCTATTATCCGTGCTTTCAGACGCTCTTCAAGAACGTTGTTACGGGTGAGTGAAGGCAATTTAATGGCTGCAAATCATGCCATTGAACGAACGAATGTATCTACTATATGTACGCCATTTGCATGCCAACAAATTGTGTTTTGGGACTTGATTGAACAATCCCCAGCACTTGCCGAGGCAAAGGATATAACACTCTATTTGAACCCTTTGAAACGGCCGTTGCATCAACTGGAGGAAATTGATTTTGCTGAATTCAAACCACTGCTAATACCCTTCATGCACACTGTCTGCACGCTTTGGGGCAACTCACGCTACTATTGCCAGTCGGCGAAGATAACAGTTCTATTGCAGGAGATTTGCAACTTGATTATCCATCAGGTATGATTACTGTTTACTTTATACTGTTCTCTGGGAATCGATTTAAGCTTTTGATTGCTTGCAATGCCAGGCGAAACGTTATTTGGATCCATCGTCCATATTTCACAGCGATATTGATGAGGCCATGCAACGTCTGACACTCTCCATACAAATACTTAAGTTCTTTCGGGAACTCTTCGATTACTATAAGGAAAGTTTGGCCGCATTTTTCACGGAACCCGAGGAGCGGCCACCGATTTTATGGACTTTTCATCCAAATTCAGTTTTCAAGCGCTTTAATGCATTTCTAGAGCGTCTAACAACAATTCAATGGTACCCTAATCTTTGCTCAATAAATTGATAAACTATTACTTAAATATTATATCGTTTAGGTTCTTCTTTACTGTGATTGAATTCCTGAAATTAGAGAAAGTCGAAATCGGTGGGCTGCGTGGGAGACAGCTTAGCACTCGCATCACAGATGTCTATGTGGAGTTTAATCAATATTTTACGGCGTTTGCCTCCAAAAGCTACGATGTCCTGGATCCAGATGATCATGAGTTCGACGAGGACTTTAGAGGTTTTCAAACGCGCATTCTTGAGTTGGACATGAAACTAGCTGCCATTTTGTGTCAGGCCTTCGACGATTGTCATAATCTAGAGAGTATTTTCAAAGTAAGTATAAAATTTATATTATTTATAGCAGGGATTAAAACCCTAACCGAAACCGTAACCTTTAACCGGTAAAAACCGATTGAAATTTAAAACCGTAACTGAAACCGTAACCGAAAAGAAAAATTTTCATTTGACCGAAACCTTAAAACCGAAATTCTGTAAACCGAAATAACCGTTTAGTAACCGTTTCATTTATAAGGGTTAATTTCGGTTTTTTATACATTCAAAAAAAATTATTTCTCATTTTTTATTTTGATTTTTGATTTTAATTTTCTTATGTTTAATTTTTAATTCTTATTTTTGATCGAATTTTCATAGCACTGAATAAGCGCAAATAAAATAAATTCAAAAAAAAAACTGAAGAATATGTGAAAGAAATGTGTGAATGAAAATTTAAGAAAGTAATACCTTTTTAATTATTATTATTATTATATTAATATAACTATATTTTTTGCAAACAAATTTTTTTTTGTGAACCGAAACCGTACCGGTATTTCAAAACCGAAACATACAAAAACCGGTTCACCGTTACGAAACCTTTATTCAAAGATTTTGCGTAACCGATAACCGAAAACCGAAATGCGAACATAACCGAAACCGTAACTGAAACCGATATTCGTTTTGGTTTTAATCCCTGATTTATAGTAACTATAGGGAACGCACAGCGATTTACAGCAAAACAACAAGAGCAGAACAGCAGCAGCAGAACAATAACAGCAGAACAATAACAGCAGAATGTTAACAGCAGTTTAACAACAGAGAGCTAACAGCCGAAATTCTTATTAACAGCAGAAAAAAGAGGACAACACTGGACACTTGAAAAAGAGCCGACGCCGAAGGAAGAATCAGAAAAACCACGCGGGTTAGAGCTGAAAGAAAACCGAGACAATTAGAATCAGCTTGTAACTTTTCATTTCATTTAATTATAATAAACTTAGGAGTTAAACACCTAACTCACATAAATATTCGAGTGCGTGTTACGCATTCAAAATCAAAATTTGATATTTTATCCCATTTTTGCTTTATTATGAACAATTATCCTACTTAATATCATCAAGATCGGATAAATATTACTGAAGTTATGGCTATTTTGAGTTTATAAGCATTTGCGACTCCTAAAATCATACAGTAATTTGTATACCGTTTGAGTTCCGATTTCACAGAAGTGAATTATAGTACTTATAATAAAACTAAATGTAGTTACGAGTATCACATAGCAGAACTAAATTTACTAATAAATTTATTTCAGCTAGATTTAACAACTGGATAATTAATAACTAAAAATTATTATCTTAAGTTAAAATTTTGGAGGTTTACAGCACATTTAAAATTGTTATTGATATTCTCTGCTTGTTCCTTAGCTTATAAGTATTGTGGGCAGCGTTCTCGATCGTCCAAAGATCAAGGAGGAATTCACTCAGCGGTATGCAGAAATTGTGCGCATGCTCGATGACGAGATGACTGTCTGCGAGGGAATATACGACAAGCAGATGCAACTCATCATAGATGGTGATGCCCTTTATCCCGACTACAACTGTCCACCTGTAGCTGCCTTTATACGCTGGTGTCATCAGCTGGAGACGCGTATAACGGCGCCAGTAAAGCACTTCAAGGCGCTGCAGCATGAGTATGCCACAAAATGCTTTAGATTCACTACACATAATATCGATCTGTCTATTAAAACGTTTTCAGCATTACCAAAACGGAGAAATCTCTGGAAATTATTGAACGTTATGAGCGTTTAATCGCCAAGTTGGGCGTCTGTAAAACCCAATTTTTTGACGAATGGTCCTTGAAATTGGCCGCCCAAATTGAGGAGGATCTGAAGAAGTCACTGATCGCTCGAGATCAGCACAGTAATTCATTGATCCTCAACTTTAGTGTTACCCTGTTCTCGATTTTAAGAGAGGTGCACTACATGCAACAGATGAAAATTGAAGGAATTCCTGAGATTGCAATCGATTTTGCTGAGAATAGCGATGTCTTTCGATCGTATACATTGAATCTGGAGAAGACCATTGATTGGTATAACAGCATACAGGAGGGCAGCTCACCTGTGGAGCTTCGACTGATTGAGCCAGAGATCAAAATGATTGATGATTTGGTCGAAATTGGTGTGGATCATCTCGTATGGAATTCATCTGGTATGAACAAACGATTGAAATAAATTTATTATACTTACTTATATTTATCTTGTTCTCTTCTTAGATATTATGAGCTACCTGGAGAAGTTGCGTAATCCTGTGGCTGCTCTGCGCAATCGCATGAATCACACCCAGGAGAATCTACGGCAAATACGCAAAATAATGGAGGTCTGGGCGAAGCAGCCGCTGTTCGAGCGTCGTGACTGTAAGAAGGACAGTGTCCTCTCAATCGATGAGCGGCCGGATCGGACTGCCAAGCGCTATTCAGAGATTCAAGCTGCCTCGCTGGAGATACATAAGCTCCTGCAGGATAATATGCTGCAGTTCGATATGGAGCAGAAACAAAACGATGCCGTCTGGTTGAGTTACGTGGACTTTGTGGACAATATTGTATATGAAAACATATTGCGCACTGTGGGCGTGAGTGTCGGGTATCTGGCGGAGAACATGGATCCGGACAACAACTATGCACCGCTATTTGAGTCACGCCTGGAACTGGTTGAGCCGAATCTGGTGTTTGTCCCTTCGCTGGATCCCGACGATCCCATGGGCTTCAACAATATGCTGATCGAGCTCATGCGGGATATTATGAAAATGGGATCACTTGTAAAGCGATTGAAACCCAATGAGAAGCGCAACTATGTGGAACTTATCAAGGAGAATCAGGACATTATTGATATGCGTCGCGAGATCCTCAATGGCGTCGACCTGGTCATGGAGGAGGCATCTCGATTCTGTCGTCAGTTCGAACGCTACTCGTATCTCTGGTTGGATGATCGCTTGGAGTGCATGGAATACTTTCTAGAATATGGACGCATTTTGGATCCCGATGAAATCGAGTTAATACAAATGAATGATCCAACTGCTCCACCTCCCCCTCAGCCCTGTCAGCCAACGATCGAGGCATTCAGAGAGCAAATCGACAACTACGAGTCGCTGTTCAGTGAGATCGAGGACATTTCATCGTTCCAGGTGTTCAGCTCTTGGTTCCAAGTGGACGTGAGACCCTTTCGACAGGCCCTGCTGAACACCGTCTGCAAGTGGGGCAACATGTTCAAGGAGCATCTGGTGACCACAGTCACGTCCAGCCTCATGGATCTCAGCCACTTCATACGCAAGGCAGACGAGGGTCTCCTGCAGACGGTGAAGGAGAAGGACTACGCGGGTCTGGTCAGCATCATGGCATATCTGATGCAGGTCAAGGAGCGCGCCGCCAACACTGACGAGATGTTCGAGCCGATGCAGGAGACCATTCAGCTCCTCAAATACTACGACATGGATATTCCCGAGGAGGTGAATGTCCTGCTGCAGGAACTGCCCGAACAGTGGGCCAACACCAAGAAGATTGCCACCACGGTGAAGCAACAGGTCTCCCCACTCCAGGCCACCGAAGTGGTCAGCATCCGGCACAAGATAACCCTCTTCGAGGCCCACATCCAACTATTCCGGGAGGTCTTCAAGCAGTACGACTTTTTCCGTTTCGATTGCTTCAAGCCCTATTTGTTGATGGATCGCATCAACGACGACATGTATCTGTGCGAGCGGGAAATGGGCGAGATCCAGAAGTCAGGGAGTCTATTCGAAGTCAATATACCAGAGTTTAAGGTTCTCAAGCAATGTCGCAAGGAGCTGCGGATGCTCAAGGTATTCAGAAGTCTCCGAATTATTTTGAGATTGTTTTTCTTTTTAACAGTTAAGCTTTTGCATGTTTTATAATCTACTATACCTACTAAATTCTTATCAAACTTATTACTGCATGCAACATGTGGAATTTTTGAGATTTTACTTTACTTTTTATGATACCCAAATATTTACTAACCTCTTTAAAATAACAACAACTATGACTTTACTAAATCAATCTCTTATATGTATGTATTTTGTGATCATTCCTGATTAATCACAGCAACTCTGGGATTATGTGAACATTGTTCAAACAAGCATCGAGGACTGGAAGACGACTCCTTGGCGTAAAGTTGATGTGGAGAACATGGATATTGAGTGCAAGAAATTTGCCAAGGATATTCGTCTATTGGATAAGGAAATGCGTGTCTGGGATACGTTCATCAATCTAGAGTCGACCGTAAAAAATATGTTGACCTCACTGCGAGCTGTCGGAGAACTTCAGAATCCGGCGATACGGGAACGTCATTGGAATCAGCTAATGAACTCAACAAAGGTTTACTTTTTGTTTTATTTCCAAATTTGAACAGATCTCAAATGCGGACTATTTAATTGATTATAATCTATTTGGCAATTGTAAATAATTCATGAAAGTCTTTAATTTCTTACTTTCCTAGCACCTGAGCTTTCTTTATCCTAGCTAACAGGCTGAGGGATGCTCAATTGTATAGCAAAAAAAAACCATTTAAATCTTTTCTTTTGAATACTTTTCGTATTTTGAGGCCCAAAGATTTAGTTGTGCCTCGACTGTACAGTTCTTGTAAATACCATTTCATTCCAGAGTCTGGCCGCCTTGCCCAAGGAAGTGACCGTAAGTGCTTTGCATGTGATAACGAATCTCAAGTAGCATTGTTAGAAATATAGTTTAGCTTCAATAACAATTAATTGATTTAAATTTGAAGAAAATTAATGTATGATAATTATCATAAACTTTTCAGGTGAAATTTATAATGGATCATGAGACGACATTGGCGGAATTGTTGGGCTTGAATCTGCACGAGTGCGAGGAGGAGGTCAAGAATATTGTGGATAAGGCTGTTAAGGAAATGTCAATGGAGAAAATATTGAGAGACTTGAACTCGACATGGTCGGCAATGGAGTTCGATAATGAGCTGCATCCGCGCACTGGCTGCAAACTCCTTAAGGCATCGGAAGAACTCATAGAGACGCTTGAAGAGAACCAGGTTTGCCTACAAAATTTAATAACATCCAAGTACATCGCTCATTTCCTCGAAGAAGTTTCAACTTGGCAAAACAAATTGATGATTGCCGATCAAGTGATAACCGTTTGGTTTGAGGTGCAACGCACTTGGACCCATCTTGAGAGTATCTTCATGAGTTCGGAAGACATACGCAAACAGCTCCCCGTCGATTCGGACCGTTTCGATAATATCGATGCCGAATTTCGTATACTCATGGATGAGATGTCCGTCTCATCGAATGTGGTGGCATCAACAAATCGATCTGGGCTAATCGAACGTTTGGAGCATTTGCAAAAGGAGCTTACGCTTTGCGAAAAGGCACTGGCAGAGTACTTGGAAACAAAACGTTTGGCTTTTCCTCGTTTCTATTTTGTATCATCGGCCGATTTGCTCGATGTCCTCAGCAATGGCATACAACCGGAGATGGTCACCAAGCATCTGACCAAGCTATTCGATTCGATAGCCCGCCTTAAATTCAATCGTGATGACGCCAATGAGATAGAGACAGCTTCGGGCATGTATGCCAAAGATGGTGAATACGTTGAGTTTAATGAACTGGCCAGCATTCGTGGCCCAGTCGAGGTGTGGCTAAATCGCATACAAGCGGCGATGCGAGCCTCCCTCCGACATTATATCACCGAAGCTGTCGTCGCTTATGAGGAAAAGCAACGTGAACAATGGTTATTCGATTATCCTGCCCAGGTGTCGCTCTGCGGCTCACAGATCTGGTGGTCAACGGAGGTGAACATTGCGTTTAGCCGTTTGGAGGAGGGCTACGATAATGCGATCAAGGATTATTACAAGAAACAAATCTCACAACTCAGTTTACTCATAACACTGCTGCTCGGCGAGCTGACCAAGGGGGATCGTCAGAAAATAATGACGATATGCACGATTGATGTGCACTCGAGAGATGTGGTCGCTAAGATGATTCAGGCCAAATTGGATTCAGGTTCGGCTTTTATGTGGCAATCGCAGCTGCGACATCGATTCGATGATGTCGAGAAGGATTGCTTTGCCAATATTTGCGACGCTGAGTTCCAGTATTGTCACGAATACTTAGGCAATACCCCACGCCTGGTCATAACGCCGCTCACAGATCGCTGTTACATAACACTCACACAGAGCTTACACTTGGTAATGGGCGGCGGGCCGGCTGGTCCCGCCGGCACCGGCAAAACGGAGACAACCAAAGATCTGGGACGTGCCATCGGCATCATGGTCTACGTCTTCAACTGCTCCGAGCAGATGGACTATCAGTCCTGTGGCAACATCTACAAGGGTCTCGCCCAAACTGGCGCCTGGGGCTGCTTCGATGAATTCAATCGCATTACGGTCGAGGTACTCTCCGTCGTGGCGGTTCAGGTGAAGTCCGTCCAGGATGCTATCCGTGACAAGAAGGATAAGTTCAATTTTATGGGCGAGATGATCACGTGCATTCCAACCGTCGGCATATTTATCACCATGAATCCGGGCTATGCCGGACGCACTGAGCTGCCGGAGAACTTAAAGGCCCTGTTCCGTCCCTGCGCCATGGTGGTGCCTGATTTCGAGCTGATCTGCGAGATTATGCTCGTCGCCGAGGGCTTCCAGGATGCCCGTGTCCTGGCCCGCAAATTCATTACACTCTACACGCTCTGCAAGGAGCTGCTCTCCAAGCAGGATCACTACGATTGGGGCTTGCGGGCCATCAAGTCCGTGCTGGTGGTCGCCGGGTCACTCAAGGTGAGTTCAAGTTTCCCCAAACGGATTTTGACAAATAATATCCAGAAAGTAAAATTGTAAAACTTCTAATTAGGAAATCAAAATATGGAATCCAACGTAAATAATTTTGAATAATGAAATAAAAATTAGAGATATATCGGAAGAGATAAGATTATCTAGGTATTAGTTATGCCATTTATTTGGAAAATCTACAAACATTGCAGTGTGCATTGTATTGTAATAGAAAATAATCGCGCAGTAAAATAAATAAATTAAATAATTTAAAAAGAAAATTTAACCAGAGTTGAAAAAATTAAAATATTTAATTAATTTAAAATAATTGAATTTAATTAATGAGCTAAATTACAAATATTTCTGCTCTTTGAACTCTGAATATATATTCTTTTTATGAATAATATACGCCAACATTATTTTGTTTAAATTATATTTAATTCCATGTTTTTATTCTTGTCAACAATTTTGAAATATTCAATAACTACAGTTATGATACAATTCTTTTACCACAGCGCGGTGATCCCGGGCGTCCGGAGGAGGAGGTGCTGATGCGTGCATTGAGAGATTTCAATATACCGAAAATAGTCACAGACGATATGCCAGTGTTCATGGGGCTCATCAGCGATCTATTTCCCGCTTTGGATGTGCCCCGCAAACGTGATCAGGACTTTGAACGCACCGTAAAACAAGCTGCCTCCGATTTGCTACTACAACCGGAAGATAACTTCATATTGAAAGTAGTGCAACTGGAGGAACTGTTGGAGGTACGTCATTCTGTATTCATTGTTGGCAATGCGGGCACTGGCAAAACACAAGTGTGGAAGACGCTGTTGCGCACCTATCAGAACATCAAACGGAAGCCCATATTCAATGACTTGAATCCAAAAGCGGTGACCAATGATGAACTTTTCGGCATTATCAACCCGGCGACACGCGAGTGGAAGGACGGGCTGTTCTCAGTTCTAATGCGGGACCAGGCAAACATAACGGGTGATCAACCCAAGTGGATTGTGCTCGATGGCGATATCGATCCCATGTGGATCGAGAGCTTGAATACCGTTATGGATGACAACAAAGTGCTAACTTTGGCCAGCAATGAGCGCATTGCGTTGACACCTTCGATGCGTTTGCTCTTTGAGATCTCCAACCTGAGAACAGCGACGCCGGCAACCGTATCCAGGGCTGGCATATTGTACATTAATCCGCAGGACTTGGGTTGGAATCCGTAAGTAAAACCAGTAATACAAACTGCAAACTGAATATTGGATACAATTGTTATATTAATCGTAAATTAGATTCCTTAAAAAATTAATAACTGTATTATTAAAAATTGATTTGTCTTAGAGAATTTAGAAATATGCAATGGAATTAAGAATATTTAGACCCCATACATAAAAAAAGTACAGGGGTCTATTGGCAGTCCCCATAGAGTATAAATATTCTTGATCAGCATCAACAGCCGATTCGATATAGCCATGTCCGTCTGTCCGTCTTCAAGAGTGCCTAGATCTCAGAGACTAAAAGAGCTAGAGACTCCAAACTTGGAATGTAGGTTCGTCTATATTGCAAGCAGATCGAGTTTGTTTTAGATTTTGGATCCGACCACTATATCATATGGCTGCCATAGGAACGATCAGTCGAAAATCAAGTCTTAGTAAGAAAAACTTTTTCTGTTGTTTGAGATAACCTAACCAAATCGACAGAATATGTATACAGGATGGTCGAATACATCCTGACCAAATATGGTAAAATTGCACCACTTTATCATATAGCTGCCATAGGAACGATCAGTCGAACATCAAGTCTTAGTATGAAAAACTTATTTGTTGTTTAAGATATCTGAACCAATAGCGATTTAAGTAAATTTATTTTAATCAGTGTTTGCTTTTCCATAGTAAGTACGGGGTCACCGACAGTCGAGTATGCTCGACTGTAGCACCGTCCACTAATTTTTGTAAAAAATTGAACCCAAACTTAAAATAACCAGTTTTCGGTCTTACTTTTAACACTTAGTAAACTTAAATATTTATCTTAACATTAATATTATATACAAATATCTTATTTTACTAAATTTCACGTTCTTTTGTGTATTCAGCTATGTGACCAGTTGGGTTGAAACGCGCAAAATTCCAGCCGAAAAGTCCAATTTGGTCATGTTATTCGACAAGTACATACCGCCTTCATTGGAGACGATTCGCGTGCGTTTCAAAAAGATCACGCCTGTCGCTGAAATGGCCCACATACAAATGCTGTGCCATCTACTAAACTGTTTTCTAATCCCAGCGAATACGCCGGCCGATTGTCCAAAAGAATGGCACGAGCTGTACTTTGTTTTTGCCTGTATTTGGGCATTCGGTTCGGCCATGTTCCAGGATCAAGCCATTGATTATCGCGTGGAGTTCAGCAAATGGTGGGTAAATGAGTTCAAAACTGTTAAGTTTCCAGCAGGTAAGTAGTAAATTATATAAAAAGAAGGATCAATTCTTTACCTCCTTCAATTGAATCCCAAAAGGCGGCACAGTTTTCGATTACTTTTTGGATAGCGAGACAAAAACATTTACGCCGTGGACAGAGAAGACACCCAAGTTTGAGCTGGACTCGGATCTGCCGTTGCAAGCTGTGCTCGTGCATACCTCCGAGTCAATACGACTGCGCTTTTTCCTGGATCTGCTGATGGATAAGAAGCACCCGGTGATGCTAGTGGGCAATGCTGGTTGCGGTAAGACCGTGCTGGTCAATGAGAAGCTTCAATCGCTTTCTGAGAATTACGCTGTCACCACAATACCATTCAATTTCTATACCACGTCCGAAATGTTGCAAAAGATACTCGAGAAGCCGCTGGAGAAGAAAGCGGGTCGCAACTACGGACCGCCCGGCAACAAGACCTTGATCTACTTTGTGGACGACATCAACATGCCCGAGGTGGACTGCTATGGCACCGTCCAGCCGCACACTCTGATGCGACAGCACCTGGACTACGGCCATTGGTATGATCGCAACAAGTTGACCCTCAAGGACATCCATAACTGTCAATACGTGGCCTGCATGAATCCCACCTCGGGCAGTTTTACCATCAATCCACGTCTACAGCGACACTTCTGCGTCCTGGCCGTCAGTTTTCCCGGCGTCGACTCCATAACGGTCATGTATTCGGCGATATTGTCCCAACATTTCGCCAATGCCGAGCAGAAGTTCACACCGATCGTCACACGAATGACGCCCAACATTGTGGCAGCCACAATTGCGCTGCACAACAAATGTCTTCAGGTGTTTCTACCCACAGCCATCAAATCGCATTATATCTTCAATTTGCGAGATATCAGCAATGTTTTTCAAGTGAGTAGACAGTAGCATATGAGAGTTCTTCAATCATACATTTCTCTATTCTACTGTTTTCAAAAGGGTCTACTATTCAGTTCGACGGAGTGCTTGACGGGCTCAACAGATCTTATACGTTTGTGGCAACATGAGACACAGCGTGTGTACTCGGATAAGCTAACGGATGATAAGGATATCGATAGCTTTACCAAAATGCAGCATGACATTGTCAAGAAGTCGTTCGAAGAAATTGACGAATCCGTTATATTCGACAAGCCGAATATTTACTGTCATTTCGCTGGAGGAATTGGTGATCCTAAGTACATGCCCATCAAGGGTTGGCCTGAGCTTCACAAACTCCTTCAGGAAGCAATGTCATCGTATAATGATCTCGTCGCTGCCATGAATCTGGTGTTATTCGAGGATGCGATGATGCATGTCTGCAGGTAAGATCTACATGTATAATTGCAACAGATACAAGTATTTAAAAGTATCTCATTCTTTTAGAATCAATCGCATTTTAGAATCGCCGCGTGGCAGCGCCTTATTGGTTGGTGTTGGTGGCAGTGGCAAACAATCTCTAGCGCGCTTGGCAGCATTCATATCCAGCTTGGAGGTGGTGCAGATACAGCTAAAGAAGGGCTATGGTGTCAACGACTTGAAGGTTAGTCCAGTCACAGCCCAATTGAATTTCTTATTAATGTATTAAAACTTCATTCGCACTTAGAGCGAGTTCTCCGGTTTGTATCTGAAGGCCGGTCTGAAGAATGTTAGCATCATGTTTCTAATGACGGATGCACAGATACCGAGCGAGGATTTTCTTGTCTTAATCAACGATTTGTTAGCCACTGGCGAGATTCCAGATCTATTCCCGGATGACGAGATCGAGAATATAATCGCTGGCGTGCGTAATGAGGTCAAAGGTGCGGGACTGGTTGATACGCGAGAAAACTGCTGGAAATTCTTCATCGATCGTGTACGCAAGCAACTGAAGATAGTTCTGTGTTTTTCACCAGTGGGTTCAACATTGCGTGTTCGGTCGAGAAAATTCCCTGCCATCATCAATGCAACGTCCATCAATTGGTTCCACGAATGGCCTCAGGAGGCACTCATATCGGTTGCCATGAACTTTTTGGCACAAAACCAAGTGCTGCCCGAGAATCATCGCGATTCTGTGGCCAAGTTCATGGCCTATGTCCACACGTCGGTCAATTCGACGTCCAAGGTTTATTTACAGAATGAGCGTCGCTACAATTACACAACACCCAAGAGTTATCTCGAACAGATCAATCTATATCTGAAACTACTCAATCAGAAGCACGAAGACTTACGGAGTAAAATCGAACGTCTGGAGAATGGTCTGGAGAAGCTGCGGTCCACAGCTGTGCAGGTGGCTGACCTCAAAGTCAAACTGGCCGTCCAGGAGGTCGAGCTGAAGGAGAAGAACGATGCGGCCGATGCCCTGATCGAAATTGTGGGCATTGAAACGGAGAAAGTGCAAACGGAAAAAGCCGTGGCCGATGAGGAGGAAATGAAGGTTGCTTTGATAGCCGACGAAGTGAGCAAAAAGCAGCGCGATTGCGAGGAAGATCTCCTTAAAGCCGAGCCAGCCCTATCAGCTGCCCAAGAGGCCCTAAACACTCTTAACAAGGCCAACTTGACAGAGCTCAAGAGTTTCGGTTCTCCGCCTGGTGCAGTTACCAATGTAACTGCTGCCGTTATGGTCCTACTTGCACCTGGCGGCAAGCTGCCCAAAGATCGCTCCTGGAAGGCAGCCAAAATCTCCATGGCCAAGGTAGATGCCTTCCTGGATGCACTCATTAACTACGACAAGGAGAACATACATCCCGAAATTATCAAAGCCATCCAACCCTATTTAAAAGATCCCGAATTCGAGCCTGAATTTGTGCGCTCCAAATCCGGCGCTGCAGCCGGATTGTGTGCGTGGGTCATCAACATTATCAAGTTCTACGAGGTCTACTGCGATGTAGAGCCCAAAAGGAAGGCTCTGGCAGCAGCCAATGCCGAGCTAGCTGCCGCCCAGGATAAACTGGCCGGCATCAAGCGCAAAGTGATAGTAAGTCCATTGATCCTCTTAGCATAAATAAAAGATACAGTAATTAATAAACTCTAAAATAAGTTGAGCTACAAAATCACAATATAAATGCCACTTTTTACGCTAAAATTCTCTATAAGAAAGTTACGATATTCACTCAATTTGAGGAATTTTGGAAGTAAAATTAAAAAGGGTTTCTTTAAATTCTAAGGTAGTTTTTTACATACTATCCAAATATTAGACAGACTTTCCTACTCCTATAGCGAGGAATTGTAAGAATAGGAGCGCAAATGAGTTCGAGTTTCTCATATTAAAGAAAGCTTTTCTTAGTTCTAAGGCCCAAAATGTATGACATTTTTCCCATGTATCATATCAGAGTCTTGAGGAGCAACTGGCCAAGTTAACGGCGGACTTCGAAAAGGCCATTGCAGATAAACTACGTTGTCAGCAGGAAGCGGATGCCACACAGGCAACTATTGCCTTGGCCAATCGCCTTGTGGGTGGTCTGGCCAGCGAGAATGTGCGCTGGGCTGAAGCAGTCAATAAGTAAGACAAACTCTTAACAAAGTAACGAAATAAATTCAAAATTCTTTTTTTGAACAGCTTCGTCAAGCAGGGAATTACTTTACCCGGCGATATTCTACTCATAACCGCCTTCATTTCCTATGTCGGTTGTTTCACAAAGGGATTTCGCATTGACCTAATGCAAAAGATGTGGACACCCTTTCTCAAGAGCATTGATCCACCCATTCCCACAACTGAAAATCTTGATCCACTTACCCTGCTCACGGATGACACGACCATCGCCATCTGGACAAATGAGGGACTTCCCAGTGATCGCATGTCCATTGAGAATGCCACAATTCTATCCAATTCGGATCGTTGGCCCCTCATGATTGATCCCCAATTGCAGGGCATCAAGTGGATTAAGCAAAAGTACGGGGAGGAGCTGACAGTCATAAGGCTGGGGCAACGCAACTGTTTGGACGTTATTGAGAAATCCATTAATACCGGCATCACAGTGCTGATCGAGAATATTGATGAGAACTTGGATCCGGTTTTGGACTCCTTGCTCGGCCGTAATCTTATCAAGAAGGGCAAGTAAGTGAATCGCTTGAGCTTCTTCTTTCTGTCACCTCTCGCTTATATGTTGTGGCTCATTTTTGTAGAGCTATCAAAATCGGAGACAAGGAAATTGAGTACAATTCCACATTCCGTTTGATTCTGCACACGAAACTGGCCAATCCGCACTATAAGCCAGAGATGCAAGCACAGACAACACTTATTAACTTCACCGTAACACGGGATGGCTTAGAGGATCAACTGCTCGCGGAGGTGGTCAAAGCCGAACGTCCTGATCTGGAGGATCTGAAAGCCGAGTTAACCAAGCAACAGAATGATTTTAAGATAATGCTCAAGAAGCTGGAGGATGATCTTCTATCACGTCTATCATCGGCGGGTGAGAATATTTTAGGTGACACGGCACTGGTGGAGAATCTGGAGACAACCAAGAGCACAGCCTCTGACATTGAGGAGAAGGTGGCCGAGGCGAAGATTACGTCCAAGGAAATCGATAAGGCCCGTGAATACTATAGGCCAGCGGCAGCCAGAGCGAGTCTTCTGTACTTTATCCTCAACGAACTGAACACGATTAATCCCATCTATCAGTTCTCCCTGAAGGTTCGTCCCATTCTCATCTAAATGAACAATCATACTTATAACTATAATATCTTTTATGGCTTACAGGCTTTCAGTGTAGTGTTCCAAAAGGCCATAGCCAAGGCTGAACCGGGCGAAACTTTGGATTTGCGTGTTTCAAATCTGATCGATTGCATAACGTATTCGGTCTTTCAGTATACTTCGCGTGGTCTTTTCGAATGCGACAAACTCATCTTCGCCTCGCAAATGACTTTTCAGGTAAGACATGACAACTTCAAAAAAGGAATTTCTCTAGAGTTCAGGCTTTTAGATACCTTAAAACTAACTTATGAAAATTTCAATAAATTACAATAAATTCGCACTCCTTCTTGAATATCTTTTAAGTTTATTATCCGATCGTGTTGAAATTTTAACGGCAGATCCTTATATGAAGCAAATGCTTCGAAATTGCTCTTATAATTTATTTTTATTGAGTTGCGGGAAAGGTATACAATAAATAAATTTGATCTACACACATACCAAGTTGGACCTGTTAACTCTTAGAATCTTTAAGGTGTGTTTTATTAAACAGATAGACTCGACAAAGAAAATATAAATCTTATAGGGTCTTTATTCTACTATCTATTACATACTCTGCTCAGTTCGGCGCAGGACATACAAATAATTTGCAACTTCTTGTAACTTGAAATTGCTATTTCCTTTCCTTCTTTTTAGATACTGCTGATGAACGAGGAGGTCTCATCTGCGGAACTGGACTTCCTACTCCGCTTCCCGATAAAGCCACATGTGACAAGTCCTGTGGACTTTTTGAGTAATCAATCGTGGGGCGGAATTTGCAGTCTGGCGTCCAAAGATGAGTTTCGGAACTTGGATCGTGACATTGAAACATCGTCGAAGCGCTGGAAGAAACTCGTCGAATCAGAGCTGCCGGAGAAGGAGAAATTTCCACAGGAATGGAAGAACAAGACCGCACTACAACGCCTCTGCATGATCAGGGCCCTGAGACCCGATCGTATGACGTATGCTTTAGCGTAAGTATTAAAAATAATAAAAATACATATTATAGCTTACTTGCGCCATATTTTTAGTGACTTTATTGAAGAGAAACTGGGCTCCAAATATGTGGAAAGTCGTGCCATGGAGTTTGCCAAGTCGTATGAGGAAGCCAGTCCCTCCACGCCCATTTTCTTTATACTCTCCCCTGGTGTGAATCCCCTGAAGGATGTGGAAGCTTTGGGCAAACAATTGGGCTTTTCCCAGGACCTTGCCAACTTTCATAACGTTTCTCTGGGTCAGGGCCAGGAATCTATTGCCGAGTTGGCCATGGATACGGCAGCCAAAAGTGGTCACTGGGTGGTATTACAAAATATACATTTGGTAAGAAAGTGGCTGCCGGTTCTTGAAAAGAAATTGGAACACTATGCCGATGGCTCGCATCCGGACTATCGCATGTTCCTGAGCGCAGAGCCAGCCTCAACCCCATCCGCACATATAATACCACAAGTGAGTTGAATAATAAATTGTAAAAAGTATGTTTAATTTTAATTTTTAAACTTTTTAGGGCATCTTAGAGTCCTCGATAAAGATCACCAATGAGCCGCCAACGGGCATGTTGGCCAATTTGCACAAAGCACTTGACAATTTCACACAGGAAACCCTTGAAATGTCCGGCAAGGAGGCAGAGTTCAAGGCCATCCTCTTCTCCCTGTGCTACTTCCACGCCGTGGTCGCCGAACGTCGTAAATTCGGACCACAGGGCTGGAACAAGATATATCCCTTCAACGTGGGCGACTTGAATATCAGTGTCTCGGTGCTGTACAACTATTTGGAGGCGAATGCCAAGGTGCCCTGGGAGGATCTGCGCTATCTATTTGGCGAAATTATGTACGGCGGCCATATAACCGATGACTGGGACAGACGCTTGTGTATCACCTACTTGGAGGAGTACATGCAACCCGACTTGGTCGATGGCGAACTGTTCCTGGCGCCCTCGTTTCCCGCACCGCCCAACACCGACTATTTGGGCTACCACACCTATGTGGACGAAATGATGCCAGCCGAGTCGCCCTATTTGTATGGCCTGCATCCCAATGCGGAGGTGGGATTCCTAACCACACGAGCGGAGAACGTCTTCCGCACCGTCTTCGAAATGCAGCCCCGAGATGCGGGTGCCGGAGGAGGAGCGACAGTGACACGCGAGGATAAGGTTAAGCAAATTGTGGATGAGATTATTGAGAAGCTGCCGGAGGAGTTCAACATGGTGGAAATCATGAACAAGGTGGAGGAGCGTACTCCATATGTGATTGTGGCATTTCAGGAATGCGAACGCATGAATTTCCTGACCAGCGAAATGAAGCGAAGCTTAAAGGAGCTCGATCTGGGCCTAAAGGGCGAATTGACAATTACCTCCGATATGGAGGTGCTGGAGAATTCATTATTTTTGGACCAAGTGCCGCCCATTTGGACGCAACGTGCCTATCCCTCACTGTTGGGGCTCAACAACTGGTTCATCGATTTGTGTCTGCGTCTGCGAGAGCTGGAAACTTGGTCCACCGATTTTGTGGTACGTTATTGGCATCTTGAAGTTGCCAACAAGAAGTTTGCAAACAAACTTATTTGATTTACTCGCACTGCAGTTACCCTCCTGCGTCTGGCTGGCTGGCTTCTTCAACCCCCAATCCCTGCTAACGGCCATCATGCAGAGCACCGCCCGTCGCAACGAGTTGCCGCTGGACAAGATGTGCCTGCAGTGTGACGTGACCAAGAAACAGAAGGAGGAATTTACGTGAGTGGCGTCAGATCAAACAAACCAGGCAAACCTGGTCTACACACACTCCACATTAACACGCAATTTTAATTGACTTTTGCGCTGACCCTTTCCATAAATGTATCTGTATCTGTTATTGTATCTGTATCTGTATCTGTATCTGTATCTGTATCTGTGTCTTTTGACTTTGACTGATTTAACGCATTGCAAGTTGTCTCACATTTGGCGTAGTTAGTGAAGAGCGAGACAGGGCGAGATCCTTTTCACAGCTCCTTAGTCAAGCGTATTCTAAGGCATCAACATTTGGCTTGAATCAGCTAAACGCTCATCACTGACAACCCAATTAGGCGCATTTATACACTCGTCACATCACATCACATAGCTCCGAGAATCGTGATGACTTGCGTCAATACTTACAGACAAAGATAGATAGTGTAAAGTAAAGATTGGCTCATCCGCGCGGAGATCGGGCAACGGCTTCGACAGAATCTAATAATAGCCGCAATGTTATTCAATGAGAGCTAATTTTAAACCATCATATGTGGAAGTGTGTGTGTGTGTGCTTGTGTGTTGTCTATAAATACACATTATTAAAAGCATGTAATTAACAATTGTCTATTTGCCAATTGTCTATACTTGATTCTTGATTGTTTATTAAGTGGCGCCTGGTCTCGCCTCTATCTCTTTCTATCTGACTCTTTCCCTCTCTTTGAACGACAAAACGTTGATTTGTCGTGACTTTAAGCAAACAATAGCTCAGACACAGACTGAGACTCAGACATGGATAACAACTAAAGATGATCAGATATTGATCTTTGATAATTTTTATAATTACAGCACGGCACCGCGGGACGGCTGCTGTGTTCATGGCATCTATATGGAGGGCGCCAGATGGGATATACAGCAGGGTATTATTATGGAGTCGCGCCTTAAAGAACTTTATCCATCAATGCCAGTGATCAATATTCGAGTGAGTTTCAAATGCAAATATTCCCCTTGTAGCGAATTCTAATCTAAATTCTAGATCAAAAACATTGAATTTGAAATGGATCGGTGGCGTCTAAAAATCGCGCGCATGTTTGCATAAATTTATCCAATCGCTTGAACTGACACGTTTCTATAGCATCTGATTTGTATCTCATTCTGCAGGCCATTACCCAAGACAAGCAGGACTTGAGGAACATGTACGAGTGCCCCGTCTATAAGACACGCACCCGAGGTCCAACCTACGTTTGGACCTTCAACTTGAAGACCAAAGACAAGCCAGGCAAATGGACACTGGCGGGTGTTGCCCTGCTCTTACAGACCTAAGATCGACACACAGAGCACACAAGATTTTAATTATAATTTTAGTAGAATATCGAATTTTATTCTTGTCAAAAACCCCTTTAAATATTTATGCAAAATATCCCACTGTTTTCCCTAATCTAAGCACATTTTTTTCTCAAATAAAATCACCTTCTTGGTAGATTTGCCTTAGGCGCACTAGCATAAAACAAAAAAAATGATTATACTGTCTACATTTAATTGGGCATCTAATTTTTATGGGTACAGCAGAAGAATCAACAAATATGTTGATTGTTTACATTTAATTTGAAACGTGTAAAGCCCCAAGAAAAGTCATAAAACAAATAAGACGAACCTTGTGCGATTAGTCAGAATATGCTGATAATAATAAATAAATAATATTGTATTTTTTTAATTTGACTCTTGAATGAGTTATACGATAATCGTTATATATGTCAATATGCTTTTATATACATATATAGGACATGATATATATGTCAACTGATTGACTGAAATCGAGCATAGAAAGCAGACGCACAAAAATGTGAGTGAAAAATCTAAATCAAAAATCAAATGCGTCGCGCTTCCATAAATAACGACTTGCACGTACATATACCATATACAATTTATACATATACGCGCAAACATACTATATATAATAAAAATTGCCAAAATATTTGATCATCAAAGGAAATTCATAGACGACGCTCATGATGTTGGAGTGGATTGAACTCGTGGCCGTCGTCGCTAATGAAAATAAAGCAAAATTTCAAAAATATATGTATGTATACATAAATAAAAAAAGTTTATTTTCTGACGAAATTTCAAATATGCCAAACGGCTGTGGACAGTCTTGAGCGAAACGTGAACGTGAACCAATTAACGAAAGCGGCAGCATCATTTTAGCAAACATACAAAAATAAAAAAGATAAGAAAACTGTTCAAAAATTTCAGATGTGATGACTGACTGCATAAAATACATAAATAATTCAAATGTAATACAGAAAGAGTAAAACCAAAAAATAAAAAAATCAGCAAGAAGCTGGACAAAGTGACGCGTGACCCGCCTACAGAGCTATCGATCAAGCGATCAAACGATCGATCCGTTCCGTTCCGATCCCACCGACCGATCGAGTAGCCAACCAGCTAACAGCGCGCATACAAAAAAGAGGAGAAAAAATATACAGACACACACACACACACACACCACAGAACAATACAGCAAAAACAAAAATTATAATAAAAAGAAATAAAACAAAAGGCAAAATGTACAAAGCAACGAAAAGAAAACTGAAGACGACGACACGAGCGTAAATCATTTTAGCATGAAAAAATTCTATAAAACTAACAGACACTGTGTGGTCGAACATCATTCATGTGCGCTACACTGAGAAGCAGCCCAAAGCCAAAAGCAAAACCAAAACCAAAGCCAAGATAGCACAACCTGTCAGTCAGTTAGTCAGTTAGCCAGTGAGTCGGTTGGACGGGCAGTCAGACACTGATTTTGATTGATTATTGGTACCCAAACTCGAAACTGAAACTGAAAATTCAAACAACGTGCAGTGTCCAGTGCTCGATTCCCAGTGCCCAGTGCCCAGTGCCCAGTGCCCAGTTCCCAGTGCCCAGCATACACACGTACTACACACATATTGAGTTATCTGTATCTGTATCTAACAGCGGCCGGCAGATAGCAGACAGCAATCAGCAATCAGCGAGCAGCAGCAGCAAAAGCAAAAGCAACAGCAACAGCAACCGCAGCATCAGCATCCATTCAGTCAGTCACTCAGTCAGTCTCATCAGTCAGTCTCGTCACAAGAGTCAGAGTCAGAGTCAGCTCACTCTCCCGCTGGTTGGAGGATATCTTTGCGCGGCGCTTTAGTTTCAGTTCGCATTTGGACGCGTGCTGGTGCGGCCTCGCCGAGAGAGAGAACGATTAAAAAAAAATATAAAAGAAAATAAATACACGGAACACTGTGCCAATACTTATAGAAGCGATTGTGTCGCGTATTAAGCAATACATTTTTAACAAATAACTCATACATACTTACATTCAAGTACAAGTACTTGATTTATACACGTGTCTGAAGTTCAGTGACAAACCTCAATTTGTAATAATACATACATACATATAAATTGAAAATATACACAAAAAATATAAATAATATATAAACAAATGTGTGTATAGAAATCGTGTAATATTCGATCAACGACGAAATCAAGCAACATTTATCAATATTTACATATGACCCGAAAAGTTCAAGCGACGTAAATCATTTAATTATTGTGCGACCGAGTTTTAGTTGCCGTTGTTGTAAAAGATCACAGCAAACTCAACTTTATTCACAACTTTACTAACATATATTTTATATATATCTATAACAACAAAATGAAGCTGTTTGCAGTATTCTTGGCATGTACGTATCCGATTTTATTACATATGCATCAATTAATAAAAGTGAATTTCCCTTTAAAGATTTTATTGTATTTTTTCTAAATATTCCATTAATTAAATTAAATACAATCTAAATATTTAATTTGCAAATTCCCAGAAATTCAGATTGCTATTTAAATTATAGCAAGAAAATTGTGTTCACAGATTGCCTTTACACTGTGCAACAAGCTGCAAAAATTTAAATTTATTGACTAACTATAGTATATTCTTGATATTCAACAATCAAATGCATTTACTTTAAAATAACACAAAGTAAATGTATTATTCTTAAATCGATGATCTCGTTGTATAGTGTCATGATTAATTTATTTGTTTACAATAGCAATATTTGCAATCATTTTTTGATTTAAAAATAATAAGGAAACTGACCTATTTAAATTGTAATATTAAAATTACCGTTGCATAAATTCATTGAATAAGTCGAAAAGTGGAAAGTTTTCTCAATTGTTTGGTTTAATAAAGCCCAATTAAAATGGATGGTAACTGGGCTTATTAGCTATGCAATGTGAATTGCCCACAATAAAATTGTCAACACCATTCGCAGCTCGTAAACCCAGTTTCGTACCTGGCAATCAGGTGTACAATTTTATAGAATTTCCGACCGGCCAATGACCATGCCAGACGCGCTGGCGTCGTGAATCGATGGGCGTACGATTTACCAACAGACTGTAGAGATTGAGGGTGTTGACGTTGATAATAGTGTTGATGATATCATATTGAATTGATCACTCGTATTTAGTATGCAAGGCAGGATTGGGTTTGAAATAACTAACAATAATGCGATTGTGTCTATTTATAGTAACGCTCTATGCTCTGACGCTGGTGCAGTGCCTCAGCCTACCCGATCCCAATGTGAAGTGTGCCATGGAGTGTGATATGCAGGAAACCAAATACTTATGCGCCGCCGATGACAAAGGAACCACCAAAACCTATCGCAATGTTTGTGTTATGAAAACGGAGAATTGTCTGCAGAATGCAAGTGAGTAATCTACAGGAATATTATACAACGATCATTTTTTTACTATATATTTATTTATCTCTTTAGACTTTCAAAAGATCAGTGACAAGGAGTGTCCATAGATGCTAAACAAAGTTTGTTTTGACAGTGCGCAGTATCAGAATCAGATGGAGAACTTAAAAAATGACGATGGCTCTTTAAGTTGTTGGTTTCTTTTCTTGCGTGGTATTTGTGTGTGATATTTTTAAGTTGTACTTCAGCAGAATACAAAACACGCCCCCAACCCTCCCCCCCCCTCCACTTCCACTACCTTCACCTCCTCCTCGGCATCACCTGCAAACGTAATGCATAATGATATATACATATATTTTGTAATTATTAATTTTAAATATTTAATAAAGTAATATACAAATACATACAGTAAATAAATAGATGATTTGGCAATATTCAAGATTTCTACTTCGCACATACATATATTAAATTTAAACTATTCGCTTACAACCCCGCGCAGAGTCTATAAAAAACGATGACTTCATTTCTTAACCCAACACATCAGCTCGTACTCGTACCAGCCGTTCTTATCTATCGGCTCAGTGTCGTAGTGCTAAATATTTAATTAAATCATCTGCCTTGTTTAGCAAATCATTTACTGATAATCCCCATGCACCACACACCACACACAGACACCCTACACACACCCGTATATAGTCGGTTTGTTGCTACGCATCACGTGTTGGAAAAAACTGAATGGAATCGACGTCAGAGCTTTCTTACTATTGGGATCCAAAGTCTCAACAAATATGCTAACTATTTGTATATTTAAATGTGCGAAAATCTAAGTACAATATTAATCTAAGTACAAGTATACATAACAAAATCAATTTGAATTCGGATGCAACTAAAATTCTTAAGAGATATTGATAATGATATGTTTCAATGCAATTATTTGGATTCGTATTTCAGTTCTGAGTAAAGAAAGATAATTCTAGAAACACCTACATTTACTTTTTATTATTCAACTGAACTTTTTATTATAAAAATTGCAAATAAGAGTTATGGTTTAACTTTAAAATAAAAATTTAAAAATAAGCCAATTGATAAAATTAAGTATTTTTTGTTTCAAAAATTGATTCAAGGCTTCGAGCCTTTTTCAAAACTTTGCAGTCTTTAAGCCTTGTTTCTAGCTATCAAAATTAGTACACAGCACTTTGACTTTGTTCGAGCACCAGAAACAAAGCTTAATGTGTCGTGGGGGTTGGCAAGTGCCACCCCCTAAAAAAGCTCGACGCGTAGTAAAGCTCCGAAGCTGTGCATCTGTGTTAGTGAGCGTGGCGTCTATGGTTCTTGCTACGCGCAAACTTTTCACATCTTTCACCGACAATGCAAAGTTGTTTGGCAATTTTTTGGTTCATTCATATGGCAGCTGTCGCTGGGCATCCAGTACAACAAATACCGTTAGATGGCACAGTCGGAGCTGCAACGCATCGGTCGCGCATCAGTAAGAACCAAACAAATCATAACGTCGGCAACTTCGACGTGGATGCCGCATCATTTGGCGCCATATTAAAGTGCGTGGTCCGGGTTCAAGTCGAGTTCGGGTTGTTGTATATGCGTGTGAGCAAGCGTGTGTGCGTCTGTCTGTGAGTATCTAAGTGTCTCTGTGGTTGTGTGTGATTTCGCGCGCTTTTGTGTCGCCTGTTTTCGTGTTTATCTTGGCCAATGCCTTAGACCCGGACCAATGGTTTAGGCAAACAAAGGCATCAGGACAAAGGAAAAACGCCCAAAGGACTTCTCTCGCTCTCTGTCTGCTCCAGATTTGTGGCCATATTGATCAACTGCTGGCAGTTAAATTCAATTGAAGCATTAATTAGGCATTTAATGGACTCCAGACAACAAAAGCTTCGCACAACTTAAACCACAAACTGCTGTGCCGGGTTAAGCGGGGTAAGTGTTAACCCTCAAGATGGGACCAACTAATACGTTCGTCCATATGGCCGTATAAATCAATTATGGAGTCACTTAAAGCCTGGCAGCTGCCAGCTTTCAGTCCAGATAGATGGGCAAAGCATTCAAAGTGCCCTTTTTTTATCTTATTAAAGGTGTTTTTATGCCCTGTAGCCATAAAATGGCAAAAGAGATAAAACAAAGTTGTTCAAATAGATAGCAGCGAGGTTGCCACGTTACTTTGTGTGAAATACTCTTAACCTTCTGTCAATGGATTCACGTCATGCTATCCAAGCTGTAAACCCATTTTTCCTATTTTTCACTATCAAAGGACATTCAAAATGGTCTTTAAAATGGCCAAGTCACGTCAATTCTTTTTTTATTTCCAATCAAGAGTCGCGACGCTACTGACTCGAAATATTTTCAATTGAATGATTGATTGATGACATCATTACAGTTGAAATCGTACTGTCGCCCAGTCGTCCAGATCCTTTATTTTCTTTTTGAAAAAAAACTTTCTTTATTGTGCTAGATTTACAAGGTATCCCAGTTCGACTAAATACAACAAAAACAATTGTTTTCAACTTCCGGCTTAACATTTTGTTTTTATATTTTTATTCCTTTACGGTCAGTTTCCGGTAAGTAAATAACATTGAGTCCCTCATTCTCTTGCCATAAAGAGTGGACTCGTTTTGTGGCATTTGCCACAATATTTGCCATGCATTTAACATATATCCTGTAATCTGTAAAAAGAGTAGAAAGAGTATGCATAACATATGTATGTAAAAAAATATATAAAAATGTCTGAAATTATGAATAATTAATATTTGTAATGTGTATTTGCAAACAAGTCGATAGGATTCGAAAATTCCCAGTTTTGTTTTTATTAAGTAATGAAAATCTCCGATTGAGAGTTTAATAACATTATTATTATATTTCCGATATTTGTTTTAGAATTTATACAAAGCAGTTGTCGATAACTCAGGGAGGCATCAGTGCTTAAAATTCATTCGTTTGCAGAGTATATCTTTGTCGTGCACTCTTAATCCCTATTTGTTTTGTTTTTTATGTGCTTAAAGTATTTTAGCAGCAACGCCAAATTTTGAAAAAAGTTTAAGGCATTCACCGTTATTTTTATTGCACATCATTTGCATATTATGAATAAGACATTACGTTTCAATGAAATGTTTCTGCTTTTTTATGATTTTCCATAAAAGTCCAGAACCCCCGAGCTTTCTTATAATAAAGGCGAAGTTTATAAACAAATTGTCTGCTTTCGATTCAAAATACTTTTGAATTTGTTGACAAGGCATTTGATTTAATTTTCATAATGATAACTGGGATGTATTGTGAAAGTTTGAATTTATTATTGGGGCATTTGAGTAAAGAGTTGTTTAAGTGCAAGCTATCGATATTTGATGCTCAAGTCTCCTAATTGTGATATAGATAAGAGTACTTCTAATTACTAAAGTACTGCTAATTATATAAATATGTAGTGCTGAACTTTTCTTTCCAAGAAATATATATGTATTTTATATCCTTGAAGCATCTGTCTGCCTGTCTAGAATTCGACGAGATTAATTAAGAATGCTCTCGAGTAATCATCAGCACTCAAAAGTTAAGACTTCTTCCTTCATTTCCTTTTACACTTAAGAACTATTGTGCACATACGTGTATGTTATAATAAAAAGCAAAGTAAAGTACATCCAATCATCTGCTTGGCATTTTATTATATACAATTACTTTGAGTGTAAGCTGCAGTTATTGCATCAAATTTAATACACGCCTCTCAGACTTAATGCAACACTTAAGAGTTTGGTTTAATATTATAGTTGGTTCTTTATGTTTATGACTTAATTTTTAGTGCATTGCATTAGCATAAATAGCTTAAAAGGGGTTTAAAGCTGACAGCTTTTTCAGAGTGGCGAACAATTAATAAACACCTCGGTCCCTAAAACAGAAACTAATCCTAACTGGCAGCTCGAAAATCGGAAAATCTCATGAGTATACAGTATACAGAAGATTAGCAGCCATCGTGTGCAAATAGGAGTTGCATGAAAATGTGTATAAGAGTGATTATCATGCTTATGTCTATGTGAATTGGGATTAGTTTGTGGGCCAGGTCATAGGTGAGCCCTCTGGCCAGTTGAATATCCAGCTTGACAAGTGAATGATTTATTATGCACAACTATCATTCATATTCGTATAATTAGAATGATAAATGACAGCATAAGCAAAGGGTATCTTTAATTAATATAAATAGTCAATTTTGTGATACTATTATAGGTATTTACTTTATTCACACTTTTAAGCACTCGTAATTAAAATTGCCATAAAAATAAAATCGATTTATAAACAGAGAAGCCATTAACACTTCAATTAACCTTTTGAGAATACATGCACAAGCACACACACACACACACACACGAGTGTTTCTGTGCGTGTGTGTGTGTTAGCCATTACTTTGGCTGCTGTTGCCGTGTGGAAATGACTTGACTTACAATTGGGGCAATCAAGAGAAATCACTGCCGACGCGAGGACAAACACAAGGGGAAAACGTGCGTCTCCAAATTGATGCATTGTTTTTGCATGTCGGTGGCGTTTGGTGGAGGCTGTCGTTCCCTGCATGAAACACTCAAATTTAACGGAAAATGGAAAATGTTCGTCATAGAAATAATTTAGACAATGGGCCACTCGTGCGAAAATGCCATCATGCCCATTCAAAAGAAAGTGGCTGAGGATGTGAATGGATGTGGATGCGGAAAAGGATGTTGTTGCAGCCACACGGACCCAGATAACAGCACACAACTCACGCACAGATACACACACACACACACACAGTTCGTACTCAATAGAAACAAAACAACAGGCGACAATTTTAGTGCTATTTGTATACCCTGTAACGCAGCAGTGGGTGGGTATACTGTATAACAGTCAACTGAAAGCAGGTAAAAAAAAGCATCAACAGCCGAATATAAATTTTATATTTAAATAATTTATCTATACATTTTATGAATGTTTTTACCTCTCTGTAACTTTAAATTAGTTTTTTATATCTTCTATTCCTATTCACTCTTGTTCTTAAATAGTTAAATAAAACATTAAATAAAAAAGTTTTCAGTTCAAAAATGAAATCGGTAATTATTTGATAAAAATACATTTTTTGATATAAATTTGAGCACCGAAAATTTCATAAGAACCAAAAAGAACTAAGTATGTAATTGCAGGATATTTTCAAGTCAGAATTCTTGCGATTTTTTTCCACTTTTGCGGTACATCACTTGGGCGTTATATGAGAATGTAAAGGGTGGAGTGTGGAGACATTGAGACCATTGGGCAATGCCAACATTTCTGTGTCTAACACACTCATAAGCACAAGTTCGAGTATTTGTGTTAGTTTGAATGTGTGTTTGAGTGCTGTTCAACATGTGGTAATACTTGCTGCTGATCACGCACACCTCAACCACAAAACAGGTGGTACAGTCTGACATTGCTAGGTTACCCACCATCAAATTGCAAAAGTCAAACCAGACCATTTTTTTCCTGGTCCGCGCTGTGTAGTTTAACTGGCTACAAGGACCACAGAGCGAAAGATACCAAGTGGAAAAGATTGAACCCACTAGTGAGTATCATGTGAGTGCCCTGGGCGTGTGCCTTGGCCCCACAAATGGCACAGCTGTCTGAATATGCATTCCAGGAAAACTGCAGTCCTCGCATCATGTGATACGCATGCTAAAAACTTATATTAATGCCTTAACAAAGTTTTTGAGTACAGCTCGGGAGTTTCACTTCAACAATCACTTGGCGAGCACTTACAACTTTAATCTAATAGTAAGCAGAAATGTACTATTTATAATCTGTAATGTTAAAATGTTTTACGATGTATTTCCTATTATTTTAAATGGAAAGATTCTAGAAAATGCTGTCAAGTGTTATTTGATCCTCACAGTTCACAGTTTTTGCCATTAAGGACAAAGTTTTATTAGAATTTGTTTTTCAGCCTGCCAATACGAGTACATCAAAGTGCAACAGGAAGATTTGACTTTGTGGGTGTAATTGAGTTTGTTCAATACGTGCAAAAATTGTAAATTAGTTTGCAATATAAACTTTTGGGTATAATCAGATTGGTGGCCTCTTATACAGCCGGAAGTTTTGAGGTATTCTCAGAATGTATTTAAATCAAATTGAAGGAAGTTTATAGCATTTGTGGGCGTGGCGTTTCTTAACCGCCCATTCAAGCGATAATAAATGGGGCAATTAATTTTCATCGCAAAACTTTCACTTTGTGATTTTCTTTGGAAACCCACAGAAAACTTTGTTCAACTTCGAAACCAATAAGAGGATTATACACAAACTTGCCACGTTTAGTTATGGGATTTATTATTTTTACCAGTTTTATTGCCAAGTCAAATTCTCACAAAATTCGTCTGACTTTATGTATTGTTAAAGATATGAAATATAAAAAAACATAGGTGAATGTATGAGTTAATTAGGTCAAGATACTTTTTTTTAAATCAGCATACAGGTTAGCAATCGTGGGATTTATAAAAGATGCTTTCTCCGTCGACTGGCAGCAGGAAATATCCTTAATATAAGTATGCCGTTGCGTTGCAAGAAGATGCCTGGCTGGAAGATGCCACCCCACATGCCACGAACTCGTATGCGGCAAAAGGCAAAAGGTTCTGACATTCCACGTAGGCGAACTGCAATTTGAGAGTGGTTGCATTGGACATGTACAGCGAGGCAAGCGAGGAAGGCAAGGGCGACTGCCACTCATTAAGCATGCCACGCTGCAGGCATGTGAAGACTCGTGAATACTCGTAAATGCTGGATCAAATGAAGTACACTGAAAATGCAATACACAAAATTGCTTTATAAGCCCGAACCACACACAGGACTTGCGGTGTACAAATTGCAAAATGTTCCTTACATCACACAAGAAGTGCAGAAGCTACTTATACACTAATTACACTAATTGAACACAATATATGGCTTCTGGTCGTCCCCTCCATTTCCTGTTTAGGTCCTTGCCTTAACTTGTTCCTGTTCTCGTCTCAGCTGATTATACGCTCAAAGTGCCAGCCATTTTCTTAATATTTAATATGTGTTTTGGTACATGAATATTAATTATATGCATAATTACACGACAAGCTGGTAATCAGTGCGGGTGTGTGTGTGTACGCTTGTGTGGCATAATTACTACACGGCCGACGCTGCGTATACGTAACGTGACGCTGCTTATTTAGTTTTTGGCTTTCGTTAACATTTTGTGTTATGATTTTATGCTTTCTAAACGAACTCACACATATACAAACATGCATAGCAGCTCTTGGAACTTTTAAAAGTCTTTAATGTTTTTTTTAAAGAGAGTCTTCAACTTTATTCCAATAATCCAAACGTGTTTTTTCTTCTACTCTACAGCCCTGTGAATATCTAACAGAAACACCAAAAAAGAACACAAGCAAATTGAGTATTTCGCCGTGTTGGAGCAACAATAAGATTAACAGGAAGTTGCAACATCAGCAGCATCTCGCAGCAACGGTACAAAGCAACCAAACAAAATGGCTGGCGGCGGCAGGACAGCCGGAAAATACGGTTATTCGGATAACAATTATTACAGCAGTATGTATTACACACACTCACACGTACAATACACACTGTAAACATTTTCGGACGAATGCACAAAAGGTTTGACAACATCATTAGTTGGTACAGTGGTGCCAGCTCCATAAATTTTAGTTAATATGACTATTAGAAATGAAAAAAAAATGATTAAATAAATTTTAATATTTTTTACGTTTAATTATCAATAATAGAATTTTCGCATGATTTTTAAAAAGTATAAAAAAGGATACAGTATCTTAAGCTAAATACTTTATAAAGCTAGAAATCTCTTCATTAAATAAATATAATTCATTTAAAAATAAGGAAAAATTTACAAGAATTGAAAAAATACAATAATGTTTATGTATACAATTGAATTGAAGCTCAAATTTAAATCTTGGGTTTAAAAATCAAAGTTCAAACTGAGATAAATATACATTTGTTGTTATTAACATTTTTTCACAATTCATAATTTAATCAGATATTCATTTGTTAGTTATGTTCTGCGTGTTCACTTTATTTTAAGTCAAATGTGTAAAAAACTTGGTTGTTCTTGACGCCTGCCTGGAAAGCTTATTTTTATGTTTTCTTTTTCACTTTATATTTTTGGCCACTTCGCCAGACTTGTTTTTATTACATTTCAGTTTCTTTAAGTTGCACGTTTCTGTAAGTAAATTTACTGGTAACAACTGTGCGTGTGCTTGTGAGTGTGAATCTCCTTTGTATACATGCGTGAATAATACAGGGTGTCTGTCTGTATTTGGGATTTGTGTACGCTTTATGTGTCTTTTGTGCACTTGAGATATCATTTACCCTTGAAAGAAAATGGATTTTCTCAAATTCGGAACTAGTCGAAACATAAAAAGAATGAGCCCAGAGCCCCATATAATCGTAACATCCTACAACCCGGAGATAAACGCATACATAATGTGTGTGAAGTGAATGAACTTGAGGCTGAGCGACAGTCAAATACTGAGCATCTAGAATCTGCTGGCAGACGACTTTTTGCTGTGTTTGCATAAAGTTTTTGTTTCCTTTGGCTCAAAATGCCCCTAAGTGAGTTTATGCCCTTACGAACACTCTTAGGATGACGCCCACCCGCTGGCCAATCTTACTTAGACTCCAACAACAATTTTGTTGCTCCACAAAACTCAGCCCTGATGGCAGAGACTGTGGCTTGTGCATTTCTAAAGGTTTACCATAGTTTTTGATTGCCACAAATTGTGCGTAAATTATGTATTGTGATCCTGCTGGCATATATATATACTTATAACAATGTCAAACTGTGTCGCAAATCCCGCTCAAAGACAACCTGTCAAGTTGGACTATTTCCAAATGGAGTGACGGAAAGAGAAAGAGGACTTGTTAAAGTAAGCTTAATGGTGGTAAGCACGTGTTAGTAAACAGCATAAAATGAGCATGAAGCAAGTGAGTGTGCCATGCTCGAATAGAATATACCCTGTACTTAAATATCAAGTATGTGCATTCGTCTTTTGATTGATTATAAAATATTAAAAAAAAAATATCCAATCCTGTTACATACAATTGCACACGTTTGGCATACCCACTTGGCAAACATTTTGCGATTGTAAGGTATACAGTGTTGCCAGAACATATATTTGCGTGTGTTTGTGAGGATTTCGACATTTGTTGGATTTGTTGATACGAGGGCTGCTATATATATTTCTGGCCTAATAATGAAAATGCGAATATTTATCATCAAAAATTGTTTTATTGTTTTTCAAAGTATTTTCCAGCCTGATTTATACATTTTTGCATGCGCTCAAACCAATTGTCGAAGCACTTTTTCCACTCCGATTGAGACACCTCCAAAACATGGTTTTTGAACGCTTCAAAAGCATCTTCTGGGCACGAAAATCGTTGACCACGCATTTTTTTCTTGATGTGCGGGAATAAAAAGAAGTCATTGGGTGCCAAGTCAGGGCTGTACGGCGGATGACCCATCAATTCGACGTTTTGGCCGGTCAAAAAGGCGCTGGTTTGAGCCGATGTGTGAGAGCTCGCGTTGTCATGGTGAAGAATGATTCGTCATCTCTAGTTTGTTTTTCGAATTTCTCCGAAGACTTCAGGCGAACAAATTGTGGTGTACCACTCAGAATTGACCGTCCTTCGTTGCTCAAGCGGAACAGTCGCCACATGACCAGTTTTGCCGAAGAAACAGGCGACCATTTGCTTCGAAGTGCTTCTTCCACGAACAACTTTCGTTGGATTTGGCTCGTCTTCGAAGACCCACACGGTCGATTGTTGTTTTGTTTCGGGCTCATACGCATAGATCCAAGATTCGTCACCTATGACGATCTTATAAACATCTTTTGAAGCACCGCGATCGTATTTTTTCAACATTTCTTTGCACCAATCGACACGAGCCTTTTTTTGAGCGATTGTCAAATTGTGCGGGATCCAACGACAACAAACCTTTTTTACGATCAGGTGTTTATGTAATATCGAATGTATGCTGGTGGGAGAAATGCCCAAGGATGCCTCTATCTCCCGGTATGTCACATGACGATCTTGCATTATTAGTTCACGCACGGCATCAAGGTTCTCTGGCACAACGTACGTTTTTGGACGACCTTCACGGAATTCGTCGTTGAGCGAACTGCGACCACGATTAAATTCGTTATACCAGTTTTTCACGGTGCTATAGGATGGTGCTTGATCGCCATACAAAGACTTAAGTTCATCGATGCACTCTTGTCTAAATAATCCACGTCGAAAGTTGTGAAAAATTATCGCTTGAAAATGCTCACGTGTCAATTCCATTTTTTTAACGGAATTGAATTGTTCAAAGCTCTGTAAGTTTAACAATTCACGATTAAATGACAACACGTTCTGAGTGATGTTATGCTAAAAAATGTCAACCTTTCCAATGGAAATATCAGATTGCACCTGGCAACACTTATTGTTGCCTAGGCCAGAAATATATATAGCAGCCTACGTATAATTGAAAATAAACTTATGCATGGGCATATTTGATTACAATTGTTTTATTAGGGAATGATGTTTATGACTTGAACTGAATTTGTTTTAATTAAATATGAAGAACCTACTACTAATACTAAGATTTACTTTGCAACAGTTTTTTTTTTATGAATTATTGATTTGAATCTAAATTGTCAATAAATTCTTGAATGCAATTAAGCATCCTTGGCCCATTCTGGGAACTCCTTGGTACCCGGAAATACCACCAATCCCCAAGTTAAGGCATTAACCCAGAGAATAATAATGCCCCACAAGCTGGGTAATATTCCAGCTATTGCCTGAAGAGAAGTAGAAACGTCAGAGCAGTACTACATCTGGTACTAGAAAATCTCATCAAATGCTTACCAAATACTTTGACTTGATGCCAGCATAGCTACAAACAATAGCATTTGGTGGTGTGCTGACCGGCAGATGGTAGGCAAAACTCATGGCCAGCGTAGCCGGCAGTGTCAGGAGCAATGGATGCATCTTAATAGCCAGTGCCTGTGGAAGAGGTTAATAGAGATATGCCTTGGTTTATGTCATTGCTAGTGGTTACCATTTCACAGAAGACAGGTGTGAGAATATTGCACACGGCCACATTTGAACTGAACGAAGTACACCCTATTCCCAAGATGATGGTCATTCCCACCGCCAAACTACTTGGAAGTAAGGAAACAAACTTCATGGATTCGCCCAGCATTTTGGCCAGCCCGCTGACCTTGCTGCCCTCTGCGAGAACAAAGCCACCACCTAACAGTTAATAAAATTCGGGTTAAAGCTAGTAAGAAAGACTACAGTTGAGGGAGCTCAACCGTGAGAGACCCTGTACTTATTTTCTTCTTATAGATATATGTATATCTTTAATCGCAACTTACCAATCAAGAAGGTGAGACCCCAAGGCATGTTGTTTTGAAGGAACACCCATGAGATACAAGCATCCATGGTGCGGCCAGTGAATGGAGCTGCTTGCAGTAGAGTATATATATTATGTATATCACTAATAAGTACCTACGATTTTCGTTCTTACCGGAACCACAACAATACTTCAAGAATGTGTACTGAGTGGGTAAGGCAAATAGAATGACAACTGCCAAAAAGACGACCGCCGAGCTACCCACGCCTCTGAAATATACACGATATTAAATAATTAGAAAGCAACGATGTAGTCGAGAGTGCTCGAATAGATGATACCCTGAACACAAGCAGACAGAATTTCAATACCCTCTCTGTCAATTTGACGCAGGGTAACAAAAAGTACATTTTAAAAATTAAGTTACTTGAGGTTGAGTGCCTCGGTCCAACCCTTCATAAAGCCAGGCTTAGCGAAAACGAGTAATAACACCATAATTGTAAATACCAATGCAACCTGAATTTCATGACACGTCCACTTTCCCAGTTCATTGTAATGTTCTCTGATAATCTTCCGAAGCAAATCCTTGTTTTGGGCAGCTTGCTTAACTTCCTGGCCGAGTTTGCTGTTGCCCCGAAACAGAGCCATGTGAGTCAATTGCAGAGTCAGGTAAAGCATCAATAAATTGACAATCACTGCCAAGGGAATTGCATACGCCATGAAAATGGGAAAGTCAATCTTTTCCTTGGCATCCGGAAAGCGACTGCAAGACTCGTAAGTTAATGTAACTGTTAAGATTTGTCATTTCACATTCGTACGTTTCATAAATGCCCTTAAATGTTAGATTTGTTCCTGTGCCAATGAGTGTGCCACAGCCGCCAATTGAGGCAGCATAAGCAACGCCAAAATAGAAGGCCATTGAAACAGTTGAGGGATGTGGCTTTCTAATAAATAAATGTAGTTTAAGACCGATAAGCTTAAAACTCTTCGAGATTACTCACTCTCCTTCTTCGACAGGTTCTTCTTCTTGCGCCTTGTGTATCGTAAAAATCTTTTGCTATAGTAAATATATGTAGGTGAGTTTTAGCTGACTTTAGGTCTGATTAATGTCAATATGACACTTTATCAACATACAACAACACTCAAAACACTTGCAGAATGCAAGGAGCAAGCTGTTTCAGAGGATTCCAGTCTCTATCTATCTCTATCAGAACCGTTGTGCTGACGTGACCAGCGAACTTTGAGACGCTAGAACCTGTTGAGAATTCTAAGTCGCAAAATTGAAAAAATAGCTGTAAAGCTGGTCTAGCCCTTTGTGTGTTGTTGATGTTGTTATTGTGTTGAAACGCCGTCGAAAATAAATAGAAATTATTGATAGAGCTATTATATTACATACGTTATCCAGCTCGGTTAGTATAGCCTTAACTATGGGACACATCATAGCCGCTGCTGCCGAATTGGATATCCACATAGATAGAAATGCGGTGACAACTATCAACCCAAAGTGCAAACTGAAAATGATTATCAACATTGTTAAGAATATATGCTAAAATGATAGACAAATTTACCGTCGTGGACTGCAGCCGACTAATAGAATGGTTCCCAGAGCAATGCGTTCATGAAGATTACTATATTCAATTGCAAGTGCGAGTATTAGACCACCGATAAACAACACCAAAGTATCTGTGAAATACAAGCTGCAAGCGGTTTCCGAACTCTAAGCAAACAGTAAAATGAAATTAGATCAACTTGGACCAATCGAAATTCACCACATACCAAGATTCCAAAGAGTGGCATAAAAACGACTGGAAATAGGGATGTTAAATAAAGAGGTATACATTCTGTAACCCAAAAAAAGGCCATATTCGCAATTAGATAAATACATTTGAACTCCTATTTAAGACATATGCAGTTATTATATTAATCATGATTATTTTGCAGATACTACTCACAGATCTATCTTCTTTAAGTCCATACACCAAGAACGGCAACGTTATCAAAGGTATTAAAAATGTCAACTTTCCACGCCAATGAAATCTACAGCAGTCTTTTGTGCTTTTCCCCGGCGAGATTTTTCCTTCGCTAATTCCAAGAAATGAGAATAACAGGATGATGAGTAGTATTCAGAGAATTCAAAATAATTTGTACATACTCTCCCATTTTAAAACTGAAACTTATATAAAAAGGTTAGAAATATACAAAAATAATTAGGCGTACTAGCATGGTAAATTTATAAACTGTACAAATCAAATTTATGTTGGGCTACTTAGATAGTATTTAATATTTGAAAATCGAAATTCTAATAAACTGTCATCCAAATACTTTAATGGTCCTCCGGAAATATGTTTGATGCAAATTTAGAATTGTTCCTGGAAATGCCCCCAAAACATAAGCCACTGACACTGAGTCCTCCCATACTTTGAAGCTACATAATTGGCAATTTCCTTTTACACCTCCCATTGAAAAAGTCAAAGCGACACAACGGAAAATAACAACATCTAAATTGAAATTAAAGCTTGGCCCTAGCTTAAAGGCAAAAGCAAAAGCAAACGCAATATGAGAGGAGATTGTCAACGAAGCTGAAATGTAAGCTACGGGGTTTCGTTTTCGAAACCTTGTACTTGTAACGTACTCCATCTTGACTCAATTTATACATTTATATACATGTCTATAATGTTCATACATTATATACATGTATACATACATAAATATTTGTATTCTTGTGCGTTGCTTCAAAGCAATCAAAGCCAAATATACAGCAGATCCTATGAAATTCTTTAATGCTAGCCACAAACCATTCGAGACTTTGTCAGACAGACCGTCGACAGATACACAAACAGAGAAAAAAAGAGAGAGGGAGAATGAGAGAAAGAGACAGAGACAGAGATGAGAGACATGGAACAACCTATTATTATGGTAGACATCTCCCACTTAGTTAGCCTACATCCATAATAATAATAATAATACAAATAGCTTTATTGACTCTATCTACTGGGAAAACAATAAACGAAATTTAATACATAAAATCTCAGCCACGTGCATGAAATATATGAAATTTATGTATATCGTGCAGAAAATGGCGCCATAAGTCATTCTTCCTATCTAAGCCTCAGTATTTCACGCTATGGTTGTCAATTTAGATTTTAATATTTGCGATGAATTATTCAGATTTCTGATAAATATATAAGGTATCTATTCTATAGCAAACTTTAGTATGAATGGTATGATTAGTATATAATACTTACACAAGTATAACACGCTGCTTTAGATATGTATATTTGGAGATTTGCCTTTTGACAGCTCAACTTTTTGGACATCCTATAAATTATTTCATATTCGTCTGACAAAACTAAGAAATTTTTGTTATACTCTTTAAGAATAGGCACACAATGGTACCATGACTTAAAGAGAGGGTATAAACAGGATAAGACAAGGTTAATAGAACCAAACGCCATATAATTTATGCAAAAGTTATAAACTTTGTTAAAAATGGGTAAAAATATGAATTAAGATATATTCTCTAGCTTTCTGAAAGCGAACAACTTTTCAAAATATAAAATTTTAGAGTAATTATGTAAGCTTACCTCTAAAAAATGATCAAAGACTTAAAAATTGGTTTAAAAATTAAAGAGTCTATACAAAAAGATCAGAAAAAGTAGGTCTGCTAAAAATAACACAAATTAATTTGACTAGGTTAGTTTAATCATTTCAAAAAACATTCGCAGACCTGGTTATAGGGCATTTCCCAGCCGACTGCAACTCACCTAGTCGAATTTTTCGATTGCCTTTTACTTAAGGCTTTCATTTTTCACATAGTTTGACAAAGTTTAACTTTCTTATTAGGCTTTTTGCGTTAAATTGTGAATGTCTCGAAAGAACCAAGAAGATGCTAGATAAAAACTTTGCAAAGTAGCACAGAATATCAGATGAACAATTATGGAAATTGTAAGAAGCAAATTTAATAATGCAAATTTTTATTTTTCAACTTATGTATGTATATATGCGTTTGCAATATTAATCTTTAATGGGTTGTGAACAAAAACTGTTGCCTACATTTAAGGGCATTAAATGATAAATATTGTACACATTCGCATTAACCACACCACTTGGTTCCAACTTATTAGGCCGAATAGCAATAAGACCGTTAAAAAGCGAAACGAGTTCAAGTTAACAACGTTATTTAATCCCTCTAATTAACAAATCCCTCGGCGTTGACTGGCAAACAACAATAAGGCGACGCTTTGGCTGCTGTAAACATGAGTTTAATTTGCCAGATGTGCTCAAGAGTCAAATGTTTCATCGATTACGTGTTACATTACCCAGAGAGCAAACATCTTGCCAAATGAACAGCATAATACTACAAGGCTCGCTATTTGCCATTGGAATATGGGAACACCAGCGGATATTAGAACTTTCTTTATTTGTAATTGTAAGGAAAATTTTATTACCCCTTTTTTGAACAACTTTTTGTTTATTTTTTTTTTTTTATTTTATTCCTCCCTTACATCTTAAAATAATAAATTCAAAATATTTCAGTTTAAGTATTGCTCAAATAGAATCAAAAACCTTTATTACGCTATGTAGAATTTTAACTGACAAATTGTACTTCATTCGTCCTTAGCCCACTCCGGGAACTCCTTGATACCCGGGTATACCACCAATCCCCATGTCATAGCGTTTACCCATAGTAAAAGAAGGGCCCAGATGGTTGGCAATATACCAGCCACTGCCTGCAGAAGTTACAGGACCAAGTTAAAAGCAAGCGCTACTCTTGGTAATGAACGACTTTATTAAATGCTTACCAAATACTTGGTTTTGATATCAGCATAGCCACAAATGATTGCGTTTGGAGGTGTACTCACTGGCAGATGATAAGCCATGCTCATGGCCAACATAGATGGCAGTGTCAGGAGCAATGGATGCACCTTAATGGCAAGGGCCTATAAAAACAAGTATATCGGTCATAAAATGGCAAGTATGCTGCAAATATGGAGTGCTGTTACCATTTCACAGAAGATTGGTATGAGAATGTTACAGATGGCAACATTGGAGGCGAATGCCGTACAGAATAGACTAAGAATAAGTAACAGTCCTACCACCAGAAACGTAGGCAGTGAGGAGACAAATGCCAATGAGTCGCCCAACATCTTGGCCATTCCACTGGCCTTGCTGCCCTCTGCGATTGCAAAGCCACCACCTGAACCATAGTTAGAATATAATTGAAAATATTTTAAAAATAACTATAAAAATGCTTACCGAGTAAAAGACAGAGGCCCCATGGTGTGTGCTTGTGTATGTATACCCAAGAGATGCAAGCATCCATGGTGCGGCCAGTAAATGGTGCTGATTGAATTGGAGATTAAATATAAACCTCGAGTTACGTTTATTGGCCTTACCTGATCCGCAACAATACTTCCAAAATGTGTACTGAGTGGGCAGGGCAAACAACAGGAGAAGAGGTAGAAATACGGGTGCCGAACTGCCAATGGCTCTAAGACGAAATCAGAAATCAGAAGTCAAGGAGAATCAAACAATCAATTGCTTGAAGATGTGCTTACTTGGCATTGAGAAAGTCACCCCAACCAGGAATAAATCCAGGCTTTCGCGTGAAGAGTAAAACAATCATGAGTACAAAAAATAAAGCAACCTGAATTTCGTGGCAGGTCCAAGGACCCAATTCCTTATAGCGTTGCTGTACAACGGTCTTGACCACATCCTGACTCTCAGTACCTTTCTTAACTTCCTGGCCGACCTTGCTGTTCTTTCGAAACAGACCCATGTGAGTAAATTGCAGAGACAGATAAAGCAAAATAACATTGCAAATCACAACAATGGGAATCGAATACGCCATAAAAATCGGAAAGTCCACCTTTTCCTTGGATTCGGGAAAGCGACTGCAAAACTTAAAGTTGTCTTAACTGTTAATTTCTGTACGTCATTCGACTTGCTTACGTTTCATATAGGCCCTTAAATGTTAGATTTGTGCCCGTGCCAATGAGTGTTCCACATCCTCCGATAGTTGCTGCATATGCAATGCCAAAATAGAACGCCATCGAAATCTTTGAGGGATGTGGTTTTCTGGCAAGTTACGAATTAGATTAATAATCAACAATTAGGCATTTGTAAATTACTCACTCGCCCTCCTCCACTGGTTCCTCCTCTTGCGTCATGAAAACAGCGAATATTTTTTGCTACAATAATGCACTTTTTATGAAAATTCTGAATGGAGTCGTGCTAAAATTAAGGTTTACTTACGCCTTCCATTTCGTTCAGCACAGCCTTTACTATCGGGCACATCATTGCCGTGGCTGCCGAGTTCGATATCCAAAGCGATATGAAGCAGGTAACCATAACCAGACCAAAGTGCAAACTATAAATTAAACCATATTATTAAATACATTCAATAGATATACTTGTAAATAGTAAGAGAAGGTTTCACCGTCTTGGACTGCAGCCGACTAAAAGAATGGTGCCCAGCGCAATGCGATGATGCAAATTGGAGTATTCAACGGCCAGAGCCATCATCAGACCACCGATAAACATAACCAAAGTATCTGTGAAGTACAAACCGCAAACGGTCTCCGAGCTCTACAAAGATTACTTTTATAGGGATCACGCTTATCTGGAGCTCACTTACCAAAATACCCAAGAGTGGCAAAAATACTATCGGAAATACTGAAGTCAAGTAAAGCGGGATACATTCTGTGATCCAAAATAAAGCCATATTTACAACCAGATACATGCATTTGTACTCCTTTTAAATGTACAATTAGTATTTTCATTAGTCTTTTTAATTTTTAAAAATCTCACTGGCGATTTCTTAGAAAATCCATAGATTAGGATTGGCAGCGTTAGTAGAGGTATTATGACTGACGCCTTTCCCCTCCAATGAAACCCACAGCATTTTTTAAGGCTTTGTCCTGTTGTGATTTTGTCACCGCTTAAATAGAATTGAATAGGCTTAACAGAATTCCCTTAAATAGTTGCAATATCAACATACTCGCCCATTACTTAAGCCTTACAAATTAAAATTTTTTCTTTTTAAGTTCCTATTTAGTTTTTAGAAATATGTAAATTAATTACATTGTACGCCAACTGTGTGAATCGAAATTAAAACAAGCTGGAAAGGTTGTAGTCGAGTTCCAGACTATAAAATACCCGTTACTTATACAAAGAATATTTTGGTTGCATACTTTTAGGAAGTTACATTGCTTAAAGCCGATCTTTTGGCAACTGGATAGATAGCATGATAGCTTATAATAATAGATAATGTTAATTATCAAAAAATACATAATATTCTAAGAACTGTGGACTGAACTCACACGGATAGACATGGCTATATCGACTCGGCTGTTGATTCTGATCAAGAATATATATCTCCCTTCTTCCTGTTACAAACATTTCAACGAATACAATATACCCTTTTACTTATTTTTTAAGTAACAGGTTTAATTATTTCTGACATTTGGGAATCATGATATTAAATGCTAATCCACATTTTACTCTTGAGTTTAAATACAAAGGGTTTGCCTTTTAAATGGTCTGGTTATGGTTCTATTGTGTTATCTCACAACTGAAATTGTTTCAAACAATAATCTACAAGCAGTTTGCATAATTGACAATTTTCTTTATCACTTAACGTGGAAGGATTAAAATAGCTCAGTAAGTGCGAGAGGTAAATTGAAATTAAAGCTTTTTCCTGGCATACTGACATTTAAGCAAGGTTAAGCTTGGGGTTGAAGACTCTGTGGCACAATCATATTTCCACCAAGGACTTCTACTCAATAATGATTAAATAATTATGCCTTACAAATATATAATAACTAAAAAACAAGGCTTCGACAAAGAGAATCATTCATTGCATAAACCAACTGTAATTGCATTAACAATTCAAATAATCATAATAATAATAAATATCGAAATCATTCAACCTTGATACATCTGTCACAATCAAAACGAATTGCCAACTTCAATGCAATTTAACTTTTTATGTTCCATTTTATGTGCGTATTTTGTTGCCGTTGATTATGCTTTTTGTTGTGTATATGCGAATACACGGATTTTTTTGTGCACGAGTATTTACATTTGTTAGTATAGTATATGTACATTTTGATGTTGCTGTAGTCCCAACGAGATACTTGAAAATGCAGGAGACCTACAAACAAAATACACACAAAAGAATCTCTATCAGCTGTGGTCAGAATAACATTCTCCTAGATTCCCTACACGTTCCCCTACACGGACAGGCGGGAGCGAAAGAAATTATAGTCAATTTGTCAATGGCATTTCTAAAGCTGATTCTCTTTATCTTCTCTCTCTGTTTTGCAGGTCACTCCTACAAGAGCATCAACGATGAGATTATATTGGTCAGCATCATAATGGGCATTACGATTTTGGTGCTCATTACAATTGCCCTGTGCTACATTGCGTATGAGAAATGTCACAAGAAGCGTGAATATTTTATCAACGCCTAACGGGACCCCACTTCTATTTAGTATAGCACAAAAATAAGAAACAAAAAAAATACAAAATCAACAAAGTGAAAAAAAAAAATAACGTGGCGCGGCTAGATTGCAAGGTTAAATGTCAACAGCGCTGCAACTGCGACTGCAACAATGTTGACGTTGACGATTTAGTTGGCCAAAGCGGGTTATAAGGCAGGCGGCGATGGTTTGTTTTCAAAGCCAGCAGCCCGAAGTGTTTGCCCGCAGCCAACACCACATACAGACGCCATACACACACACACAGACAGCCATACATATATACATACATATATACAGAAAATAGTGCAATTTTGCGCTTTTTAAACGTTTCCCTTATTTTTATCCATGTGCATTTCGAGCTGCATTTGGGATTTTCATTGACTGAGGTAGCGGAAAGTTGCGTTCACCAAAATTGGAATATGCATGTGTGTGAAATTCATTTTACCGTGGTTCCAAATCAAGGAAAAGCTAGTTTTAGACATCTAAAATATAAATTTTGGTGAAATATGCAGTTTCAACTAGAATTAATTTCAGTGCCAATTTAGTTCAATTTAATTTTAATCAACAATCGAAAAGTAAAAGCCTTTATATGTTTCTAACCACCAGAGATTTTCCATATAAAAGTTACAATGCAATATTGCTGCTGTCAATTTCAAGTATTGACATCGTGGGAGCATTTAACCAACCAAAGGACATCCCACTCAGAAACAGACAGACAGACAGACAGACGGAGAGAGAAACGAACAAAGTTAGTGACTTTTTCCTCGTTTTGTCTTTTTTCGGTTGCTCGAGGCTATAATAATAAAAACAGTAACGGAAACTGGTTGCAATGCACACGAACAAAAGCACAAAAAAAATAAGAAAAGAAAGAAAATAAGAAAACAATGAAAAGCATCGCATACCAATTGTTTGAAAATAAAACCGAGGTATACCAACGGGAATTCAATGGCCAAATCAACTTGACATGAAATTAGTGGGAATGGGCCGCATTAAAGATTTGCACTTTGACCACAAAACACTAAATTCGTTGAGCATTCTCCGCATCGCCTAAATGTCTATAGAAAATAAATGTATTTCACACAAGTGGAAGCTCACATTCCAAAGTAAATATACACACACACACACGAATCCTTGTAGGGACTAAATGTTAATCCGCTTAGCAACAGACTATGTAGAATAGTGCTTGCATATACAGTAAGTCAAATATTTGTTTTGACAAAATAAAAAAACGAAATTTTGCAAACATGAACATTTTTTTTAAAAACAGTCATTGACTTTATACATATATTTATAAAATATAAATCAAATATCAATATTTTTGTTTGCCCTTGACCAAACAATTACTTGACATACTGTATATATTTTTAGAGCAGTGCCTAAAAACAGGCAACATGAAAAAAAACATACAAGGAAAACAAAACAGGCTGAAAAACCTGACAACACACACGAGTCAAAGCCGAAGGAAGAGTGGGCGTTATCCTGTCGCATGCTTTTAAAAATAAAGCAACTGATTAATGACAGAGTTTGCTCAGCCAAAAGTTATCGGCTGACAAATAGGTAGGACATGATGGAGTCTCATCAATTGCCGAACAACCGAAGCCAAATGGGAACAGAAAAGTTAAAATATAGACAAAACACTTAGATCGTATATACATATATAGTAATTTTACTTAATGCACAATTTTATTACCTTAATCGTAATCTTTTGAGTGCGATTTTAATTTGAATGGCAGCAGAGTAAAATAAAAGAAATTTTACAAGCATAGTAGCTAGATAATGATTATTTCCGGAGCACAATAAAAATGTCGACGCTTAAAAGGAAATGGTATAAAAGGCAACTACCAAAAAGTTCACTAATTACCCGTTAAGGAAGAAAATTCCCCATAATGCTTTAAGCACACGAAAAGCAGCAATAATTTTTATGTCAGCCATAAGAACAATACGTACATACTTACATACAAACTTAGTAGATTTAACACGCGAGGTCAAAAATTGCAACACTTGACGTGTTAGGGGTATTCCCCTTGTCCTTGTCACTTTCCTTTGTGAAACATTTTGGTGAAGCTGCGTGGGAAATACAGAAATTTATTGTGCAATTCAAAATGGACCATACACATAAATTTACACCTTCACACACCCACGCACAGCCACACAGAGCAACTCCGTCTACAATTCACAATTTACACCGTAACGTACTAAAACGAACTTTACGTCCAGTTTTATAATTTTTTTTTTAATGTTGCTGTCACCTTAATTGCCACATGTGTTGTGGGCAAACGAATTGAAACGAAGCGAAATTAATGAATTACTTTATTGTCAGTGAACGTATGTGTGTATTCTATGCATTTAATCTATTTCAAATCAATATACCGCAATAGATTTAAAGACCATTATGGGATTACATTTAAATATGTATATTCAGACAAATATATTTGTATTGCATGAGTAGTTTAATTAGAATGCAGCGCACTCTTTTTTCATGAAAAGAGGGACCAACACAACAGCAAACAAACATGAAATGAATACTTTATTTTCAAAGTGAGATCTATAAATGTTTAAAGCAGAATAACTAATCTTAAATGTTATAAGTATACAACATATACGAATTGTAGTCGAATTGTAGTCGAATTGTTAAAATTATATAATATATATTTAATTGTACAACACAATAAAAATCTGTTTATGCATGGTTAAGGTTGTATTTGTATTTTCTAATGACTTGCTATAAAAATAGCTCGCATTTAAATTGCCCGCCAGTATGTCGGCACTGCCAACATAGAATACATGCTCTTTGATTATTATGCTATTGTTGTACCGATATATTATCGATAGCATATCAACCATTTTTATTAGATTTTTCCCAATTACTTTTACAGATTGATATTTCTTTTTCGCAAATCAACAATGAGCAATACATTTTAAAAGTAATTTACTCTTGCTTGTTGTGCAAAAAAATTAAAAAAACAATGCAGCAAATGTACATGTTATCAGTGCTGCCAACTTTTGTTTGATAAAAAAGCTGTTTTTGACGGGAGGAACGATGAAAAAAAGCTGAAAAGTTAATGAAAAAAGCCATAAAAAAAGCTAGTTTTATAATTCATTAATTCCAGTATTTTCTCCTGAAAGCGGAAGAGTGAGCGCACAAAATCAGGTTGCCTAGAAAAAAACTAAACCATTTGAGCAGCAGCTGATCTTTTATTCATAAGATGTGAATAATTTCATCAATGTTGTCCTCATTCTCCTGATTTTCATTATCTTCTTCTGATAATCCCGTTCCTATCATCCACAGGAATTTATTGGGAAGCTTATGTAGCAGCACTTTTCGAGTCTGTGCAAGCCATATCAGTAAATTCATAACAAAATTAATTTTTTTTATTTAAACAATTATTCCAATTTCTCAATATTCTCAAGTGTTGTTTTTTTTCGCAGTTTTGACTTTACAAGATTGACTTTGAAATATGCGCTCCACTTCGGCGTTGGACCAAAGCAACGATAACATATCAATGGCAACCTTAGCCAGGTCTGCAAAAGTATTGTTGCTCACAGAATCCTTATAGAAATTGACTTCCATCCAAATTTTTGTAGTGCTGTCATTATTTTGCCATTTCACGAAGTGAATTTTTTGTATTGCCTTTTAATTTGCCCTATATTTGGGCATTTACCAAAAAAATCTGAAAAAAAGCCATTTAAAAAAAAAAAAAGCCAGTATTCCCGCTGGGAATGGCAATGGCAAATGGCTTTTGAAAACAGCCAGATTTGACGGGAAAAAAGCGACTCTGACAACACTGCATGTTATGTTATGTTAATAACATGTCTGTTAAGCAACAACAAACAAAATGTAAGAAGACGGAACTGTTGCAAAAATTGCTAAAAATCTCTAAATATCTTAGAAAAGCAAACGACAGTGCAGCAATATTCATATATACCTTCATAGGTACAGTGGTTAGCATACGGCCAACAAATTAAATGCGCATTAAAATGGATTGTGAAGTGCCAGAGCAACAAAAACATCAGCAGCACCATCAGCTACAGCAGCAGCAGCCACAACAACAGCAACAACAACAAAGCGCCAATAAGTTGTACGCGAGAAAGCCACAACAACAAACGTCGTCGTCGCAACAGCAACAGCAGGAAAGTAGCGATGATGACGATTTGAGCACAACGGAGCGCAAAAATCTTGAATTCGCACAGAAATTGGGCTACAGCGAGCAGTCAATACACACGGCGCTAACGCGTCTTGGCTCAGAGGCTAAACAAAACGAGCTGCTGGCCGAGCTTATCAAATTAACGGCAGACGCACCCCGACCCCCGCCACCCACCACCAGCAGCAGCGGCAGCAGCAACAACAACAATAGCTGCAGCAACCACGGATCACTGCGTCACATCGTCATCGATGGCAGCAATGTGGCATTGTCGCATGGAAACAATACAATCTTTAGTTGTCGCGGCATACGCATCTGTGTGGACTGGTTTCGTCAACGTGGTCATCGTCATATAACGGCCTTTGTGCCCAACTGGCGCAAGGAGCTGACCAACAATAATATAACCGAGCAGGAGCTGCTCTATGAGCTGGAGCATGAACGTGTCCTGGTTTTTACACCGTCTCGTCATTTGGATGGCAAACGCGTCTCTTGCTACGATGATCGGTTCATCCTTAAGCTGGCTGTGGAAACAGACGGCATTGTGGTGTCCAACGATAATTATCGCGATTTGTTGCTGGAAAGCAACGAGTTTAGGAAAGTGGTGCAGGAGCGCCTCTTGATGTACTCCTTCGTCGATGACATCTTTATGCCGCCAGACGATCCGTTGGGCAGATCTGGACCCACATTAGACATGTTTCTGCGCTCACAAACGCAGCAAAAGATGACTGATCCCCAGCAACAGTTGTGTCCCTATGGCAAGAAGTGCACCTATGGCCAAAAGTGCAAATTTCGACATCAAACAGCGCCGCTGCAGCTCCAGCGTCTGCCGCTCCAGGTCTCGCACAGCGCTCCCTTGCACAGCAATGGAGGACCGCAACTGGTGGCCAACAACAACAGCAGCAGCAGCAACAATGCCAAGCTGGCGGCCCTCGCCCGCACCAAATCGAATACAGTTGAGAAAATCTCTCAGCAACAACAACAACAACAGCAGCAGCAGCTGCTTTGTCATTCCTTCAACAGCCAGTTGGAGCTGGGGAGTAGCAGCTGTGAGGCAGAGCCGTCCCAACAGCTGAATCGCCACAAAAAACTGCAGCGGCAGGCGCCACAGCCGCCGCCCTCCGCCTTCCGACTACTTGTGCCCACGTACAGTGCGCCACAACCGCAACAGCTGAGCAATAACAGCGGCTATCATCATCAGTATCTGCAGCGTACGCCCTCGGCGCCGTTAACAGATCAACATCAGTCTGCTAAGCTGTCGCCGTCTCTCTCGATGCCCGCCCACAATTTGGCCCATCTGTCTGCCTCCGATTCGCGCATCAACGAAGAGTTGCACACGGCCCAAGCATCGCGGGAGGAACAGCGACGTTTATTGCGCTACCATTTGAGCAGCTTGTTTCCACAACATCAGGTGCACGCCGTGCTGCAATTGTATCCCGATGAGACAGATGCCAAGACAATTTGTGCAGCTATACTTAATTTATTTCCGCATAATTAGACTACAACTTAGGCTAGGCGCACTCTTAGGATTGAGATACGTCCGTAAATTATTTCAATTTCTTGTTACAGTTTAAAGTTCATCAATATAATTATGTATTGTAATTTATTCATTATTTTTTGTTGTTAATATATGTAGATATTTCTATGCGTTCGCATTTACAGCTCCAGGCCGACTGAGGCCGCTGTCTCATAGGGCGATAGTCCATCCCCATTATCTCGCACACCGCCCACGCGACGATCGTGGGTGACTCTGTGATTCCGCAACTTGTACGCTTGAGGGAAACCCTTGCCGCAAATATCGCAACTTTAAGAAAAAGATCAAATATGTCAAATTACAATCCATTACGACAGGAGCTGAGAGATTTCTATGATCTTAGGAAGTCTTTAAAGGGAGCATATTAATAGAGGATTAGCCAAGCAGTTACTTACACGTGAGGCTTCTCGCCAGTGTGTATCATCTTGTGGAACTTGAGCGTGTTGGTGTAAGTAAAGGTCTTGTGGCACACATCACACTCGTAGGGACGCTCGTTGGTGTGAATGCTGTACAAATAAGATTATTACCAAGGTGTTCAATCAGGATTTCTACTGAAACTTACCGATGATGCTTATTGCGGGTAGACAAGTCCGCAAAGGCTGCCGGGCAATAGCTGCATTTGTAGGGTCGATTTCCAGTATGCGTGTTCATGTGACGCGCCAACTGCTGCGCTTGGGCAAAGGCGTGACCACAGATTCTACAAAATATATACCACATATATGAAGAAGGATCTCTTGGACTTGCCACTGGTGCATTCGGTACTTACTCGCATTCATGTGGCTTGACACCGGAATGCACTTTAATGTGCTCTGTAAGGCGACTCTGGGATGGATACATATTGCCGCAAATGTCGCATATATACTTGTACTCTTTCTTGTCGCCGACGAGAATCTTGTGACCGCCTTTGGTTTTAATGCCAGCCGACTTGCGTACTATTGTTTCGCCAAACGTAATGGTCTCATCGGGATTTAAAATGATGTTTGTGGAGACGTTGCAATTCTCGCGCTTAATCTTCGCCACAGTTTTGCCTGCAGCTGCCGCCTTGCGGGTGTTGACGCGGCGTTTGACTCCGGCGGTTGCGGAGCGCGTGGAAATTGAACGCTTGGAAACTGCACGCGTTTTGACCGGTAAGAACTCCTCGTCCGATGAATGAGGCATTTCAATTTCATCCTCGTGCGCGCTTTCTGTTAGCTGATCCTGATCCAGTTGATCTAGATACTCAATGTCCGCCGATAGACCCGACATTGAATTTGCACCCATATCTTCCTCGCCTTCAGCTTCCTCGCCTTGTCCTTCCTCATAGTGGGCTGGCTGTTCAGCGACAATGTCACCTTCATACGCTTCGTACACATCGTACAGCTCCTCGATAATGCCATCCTCCTCCACTTGCTCGCTCTTAACATGCACCAGTCTTCCCTTGGAATCGACGACCTCTTCGTGCTCCTCATGCCCCAATATGCCATGAGCCTCGGCCAGTTCATTGCTTGCAGGCTCATTGTTCTCGTCCATCGCATTGGCATCGTACTCTCCTGGCTGTTGCTGCTCCACCACAACGGGGGCTATGAACTGTCTCAAGTGTTTATAGGATCTCTGGCATACGCGTCTGAATTTAAATGCAACGTGTAGATTTTTCAAGCATTTATCGCATATCTTGTCCGGATAATGATCGAATTTTTTTATCTGCAAGGAAAAAACACTTGACATACAAAATTAATTATGAACTGCGGGCAAATAAAAACTTACGGGCACGCCGCCGCACTCTAGTATCATATTTGTCAAGTCTTTGGATGCGTCGTCATTGAAAATGCTACCCATCGCTTCCTTGGGCTGCTGTAAGCACACGCGACATACTATCCACTTTTGTGTTGCTGCTGCTGTTGTCGTCGGCATATTTGAATTTAAACTTCCACAAGGAATGCACAATTGCTAAATTATTGCAAGGCGACGCTAAAAATGTTATAAAAAAAAGTATGGTAAAAATCCAAGCTGTTCTCGCGTTATGTGAATGACAGTGATTAGGGTGGCCATATTCCCCAAATGCATGTGGTATTTTTACACAAATATTGCAACCATATTTGTGCATGTCGTAATTGAAATTTAAATTAATTTAAAACAAATTAAAATATACGTAATAAACTATAATACTTACACACTTTTGCAAAGTTAAAAGAAAACCAAATAAAAAGTACAAGGTCTTTGAAATGCACTTAAAAATACCAAATACTTCAATGTAGTGTGTGTGCGCGCAACCTGTGAATGGAAATTATACCAAGGGACGCTTGCATTATTGTTGTAATTGTACCAATAATAATTGTCTTGCGTCGTATGATTTGCAACATTTAAGTTATGAAAACCGAACTGAACGAAAAATGGTTAGTTTGTCGAGTATGCCTGAATAACCCAAGCGATGGCGAGGATCTACTGCAAGATATATTTAGCCAAAATGCCAATACCCGCCTCGATCAAATGCTGCACATCTGTGCTGGGATTCCCGTGAGTAACAATTCCAAACTTGGCGTACCAAGATGCCTCCACTATTTAAATGCTTGCAGGTCAGCATAGATGACAATTTTCCGGATAAGATGTGCAGACAATGTGTTCAACGATTGCGAGAGGCCTACAAATTTCGGGTCACCTGTCAGCGATCGCATCAGCATATCGCGGACATGTTGGCGACGGAGTTGAGCACGACAATCGTTGTGGGCGACGAGGAGGAGGAGGAGGAGGCGGGGAGCGAGTCTATTGCACGAGCGTGGGAGGAGAATACAAGTGAAATGAATACGCAAATAAAACTGGAGGAAGATACTGAGGAGGCAACAGCCGAGTTTGTTAGTTATGTGGTTTCTGGGGAAGATGCAGATGTCGATACCATCGTTTACGATGCCACCACAGCTGAGGAAGAGCCAAATTCTGTTGTCTATGATGGCGCTAAGATTGTCACGTTGACAGAGGCTGAAATAGAGACGGAAGCGGATGCCGAGCACTTTCAAGACTATGAAGAACTGGAGGTTCTGGCAACCGAAGCACTGAACCCAACCACCACAACAGCTCTAACCAACAGAAGCACACGGCGCATTGTGTGGACCGAAGTGCCAGATAACGATATGGTAAACGATATCCTAAGCTCTGATGACGATAGCTACTTGCCAAAGACCAAGGCACAGCCTCGACTCCTGAATCGAGTGCGTCAGGCGCGAAAGGTGCAACAGAGACCCAAGTCCACTGTACCTCCAATTGATGGCATGCACGAAGAGAAGAAAACGGGTCGGAAACCGCGAGACAAGCACTCTAATTATATATGCGACGTTTGTGGCAATATTTATCCCTCTCAGGCGCGTCTCACCGAGCACATGAAGTTCCACAGTGGTATCAAACCACACGAATGCGAGTAAGATTCCCATAACTTTTATAAGAAATCATGCTTGAATAATATTGTTGTCGGATTGCAGAATCTGTGGCCGAGGATTTGTTCAGAACCAGCAGTTGGTGCGTCACATGAATACACACACTGGCAATAGACCCTACAAATGTAATTTCTGCCCAGCCTCTTTTGCTGATCGTTCCACCAAGACAAAACATCATCGGTATGTCTATCATTAATTTAGCTTTCAATGCAATCTAATTTAATCTTCAATTCGCAGCATACACACCAAGGAGCGCCCTTATGAGTGTGATGTGTGCCTTAAAACCTTTACCTATTCGGATAATTTGAAATTTCACAAGATGATACACACAGGTGAAAAACCGCACGTGTAAGTTTTTTTTGTGGGCGGTGTGACCTTGAAGTTAGCTTGCTCTACAAATAAATCATCTTTTATTCTCATTGCAGCTGCGATCTGTGTGGAAAAGGTTTCATTAAGGCGTACAAAATGCGACTGCATCGTGTGATTCACGAAAAACGAGGTCACTGGAAACCCGTCGAGATGGACATGGAGAGACAGGATCGCATTAAAGATGATATGTCCGATATGGTTATGGGCATGTAGCCATCGGCTTAGGCCGCGTACAAATTATAATTATAGCCTTATCTTATATTTGATATTAAGTTGTGTTCTTATTTGCGTTTGTCGTAGGTTTTCGTAACCTCGAATGAGTTATAATTATTATCTACGATTAGTTGTACTTCAAAGTGACTGCTTATATACTAATGGGCAGCTTATTGATGGCTATTCCTCTTCAATTGGATTCGTTGTTATATCCCATTCCTTTGCTCTGTGCACCCGCTCGTGTGTATTCTTATGATGCATCTGGGAGAAACGTCGGCCGCAGTATTGACAGCTGAAGGGTCGCTCGCCCGTGTGTACCTTGATATGTACATTGAGCACATTTGAATAGGCAAAAGATTTGCTGCAATATTTGCATTTATATGGACGTTCATTTGTGTGTATGCTATAAGAGAATTTACTCATAATTTTGGTTTTCTTTTTCTATTAATTTGAGTGTCTTACCGTTGGTGCTTAATACGCGTAGAGGGATCGGCAAAGGAGGAATCACAGTAATCACATTTGTACGGCCGTAGTCCGGTGTGGGAGTTCATGTGTCGCGCCAGTTGTGGAGTCTGACGAAAGCGCTTATGGCAGATTCTAAAACATGATACGATTAAACAAATTAGTAGAGAGTGCGTAACATAGTCTGCGTCCAGGCCATTAGATACTCTACATATGTCCGTTGTAGCCTTACTGATCTATTCTCTCTTTGTACAGTTCACTTCGAAACATGATAAATGTTCCAATGTATGTAAATACATATGTAGCAGATTGATATTTATATTTCTTTATCGAAATAGTTTCCATTAACTTACTCGCACTCGTGCGGCTTATGCACGCTGTGGAGCTTCATGTGCGCAGACAGCTTCACCTTTTCCGTGTAAACATTGTTACAGATGTTGCACGCGTACGATGCGCCCATCGACTTGTTAGCCTCGCTGCTGGTGGTGGGGGGTGCTGCAGCAGCAGCGGGTCGGCTGCGGCGCTTGGGCTTACTCACAGGTACAGTTGCGGGCGCGGGAGATGGAGGTCTGATTGTGTCAACGGCAACGTCAGCACTGCATTGGCTGCTTGTGGTGCTGTCCGTCTCCAGCGTCACCTCATAGGACTCTAAAAATTCTGAAGACATTTCGCAGTCGTTGTCCGCTTTCATTTGCTGCACCTGCTGTTCTTGTTTCAACTTTTGTAGTTGCTCCTCCGCCTGTTGGCACAGATTACGCAGTTTTAAGGCAGCGCGCAACAGTAGAGCGCAACTCGTACATATTTTATTTGGCAGATCCGCATCTTGTGTCAACTGAAAGAAAATTTACACGAGTTGCAATGGGGAATCGCAAGCAATTTTCACTGTGTTCCTTACTACAACTCCCGTGCACTGTTCAATATTTGAACAAAAATTCGAATCTGTTGGCATAAGCGTATCAATCTTGGGCTGCTGCAGGCAAATCCTGCAAATAGGCTCCGCGCTGTCCATATTTATGAATTTTAATATTTATGTTAGTTAAATAATAATATTGACATTGATCGATTTGACAACTCTTATTTGCGGCATTTCTATTGGAGATGAGCATTGTTAAGTCACTGCTACTTATCACAAATGATTATTGTAAAAAGTGATACTTGAACCTTATTTACAATCGTAGCAATGCGATTAGCAAGTGCAAAATTAGCAAACTTGTCAAGGTGAGATGTTTATTTTTAAATCAAGTAAGTACCACGCGAATTTCTTATTTAAGTCAAAGTCACTATTGTCAGTCACGAAAATAATATCCAAATCGCTCATCTCTGCTGAACATTCGGCCTTAAAGACTCATCGATAACCGATAAATAGTTGGCATAAATATCGAACATCAATATCGTAAATTTCGCGATATATTTATAAAATGTATTATTCAAATTAGCAGCATCGTTAATTCGATTTTTAACTGAAAAATATAAGCAATTGAAACCTATAACTTTGTAAATCATGGTGACAAAAGAACAAGTAATGAATATTGCATCCGTATGTCGAATTTGTCTACAGGACTGCGGCACACACATGGTCTCCATTTATGACCCCGATGAGGAGCATCGAGGCGTTTCCATTTGCGAGAAAATTGAAAACTGCAGCGGAATAAAAGTGTGTAGGTTCTTTTTTGGCCAAAGGAATTGATCTGAAAGACCATTTATTTCTTCAGATAATTCGCACCTCAGAGCTGCCCACCCGAATATGTCTAAAATGTCGCGCTTTTTTGACGCTGGCGCACAAATTTCGACAGATTTGTCGGCATTCAGATGATTTCCTAAGGGAATTCATATTTAAAGAGCTGAGCGACGAGGAGGAAACGCCTATTGTAGAAGAGAAACCAAGTCAGATATATGAACAAGTGGAGGTAGAAGTTCTGCAGGAAGGCGTTTGGTGCAATGACGAGCTCATTGAAGAAGCGCCTGTCACAGCAGTTCCCGTACAGTCAACCAGTCTAATTGTTGTGCCGGCTGCAGAGCCGGTCGTAGCTCAAGTCGTGACTGGAAGGTCCCATGTCTGCGACATTTGTGGCAACAGTTATCCGCGCAAGAGCACTCTGGACACGCACATGCGAAGGCACAACAATGAACGACCATACCAATGCGAGTACGTACTCGGTATTTTAATGAAGATCGTTTTCTAATTTTGCTGCCATTTCGAGCAGAATCTGCCAAAAGACTTTCCATGTGAACTATCAGTTGATGCGCCATATAAGACAACATACTGGCGCCCGACCCTATTCTTGTCAATATTGTCAGCGCAGTTTCGCAGATCGAACATCTCTGGTTAAGCATGAACGGTAATTATATCCATTTATATAAGAATTAGTTATTATTAATTCCATTCTTAGACTACATCGCAATGAGAGACCCTACGCATGCAATACTTGCGGCAAGACATTCACTTATGCCAGCGTGCTCAAGGTGCACTACAAGACACATACCGGTGAGAAGCCACACATATGTCGACTGTGCAACAAGAGCTTTGCACGCAATCACAATTTGGTGGCCCACCTTCAGACACAGCAGCATATCAACGATCCCCGTACAGCTGCCTATCTACAGACCCTCAAGGCCGCCGCAACTCCCGTTGTTAGTACAGAAATCAGTTGAGAAGAATAACAAGCATACATATATGTATATTATTTGATCTGGTTTTATTTCAACTTATGAATCGTTCGCTTATCAAGCATGCTTACAACTCATTACTTGTTGTATAGAAATGCCGAAAAAAATTGAAAGTGGAAAAGTGCACAAGAATCTAGTTTGATTGGTGACTATAATAAGTAGGTGGAGTGGAGAGGGACGAACGAGCTCGGCATTTATTGCCTAGTTTAAAATATTAAATAACAAACTGGGCTGGATTGATTGCTATGATGGGAGACAATTAAGACTTTGCACAGCAAAGTCGCGGGCAACTCTATTTGCCCACTATACGAATTTTGTCCTTTAACAAGTTGCGCAGTTCGGTGACCATCAGCTCATGGGACTCCTTAAATGTGGCGGATACATCGCCAATTAGCGTCGCTTCAACTTCCGGCTTTAGTGACATGTCTGCCATAAATGAACTAAGATCACGCGGCAGGGTCGGTGCTTTCCAGATACCTGAATGGGAAAATATATTTGAATTATCTTTGGATATGCTTCATATTTATACTCACGTAAGGCTGCATCGCAGGCTTCTAATTTATGCTTCAATTGACGCATCAATTCCTGCAGCATCTGACTGCGCTCCTTTTCGCTGATTGGATGTGGTGTGCCCTGTGATTTGTTATCTCCACTGGGCTTCTTTTTTGTTTTTGTCTTCGTACTGGTTTGCAGCTTGTCGTTTAGCACCGATAAGAGGAAGGCATAAAGTGAAAGTATCTGCAATTGGAGTTGAATAATAATCTTTAAGTTATCGGAACCATGTAATAATGGGCACAACTAACCTCCAAACAGGCCGCAACCTTTTGCTGGTGCGCCCGCCGTTTCCAAAGTCCGTCCACGCCATTCCATTCATTACTCTCTGTTATGGTCTGGACGCATATCTCCATCACGGAAGCTACGTTCTCGCTGACCCGCTTGCACTGCAGCGCCAGCTGCGAGGCACCCGAGTACAGGTCAAGCACCAGCTGAGCCAAGTCATCAAAGAAACGTTCATATGGCAGTTCGAGCAGCAAATGCAGACGCGTGGGCAGCAAATTGACTAGAAAACGTTGCGATAGCGGCTTATAGTTCATAAGGCGCAGACGCTGATGGAGACCAGTCCATGATTCGCGTAATAGCTCTAATGTGGCTGTATCCTCGGCCGGAACCGGGTTGATTGTCTTAGAATTCGACAAAGCCAGTTTGGCGCTGGGCGGTGCATGATACAAGTCTATGAATGAGGCAAACAAACGGAGTAGCAGGGAACGCACTTGCAGCACTTCAATCTCTTGATCATACGACTCCTTGCGTTCCGCTTCTGCATCAACCAAATGCAACGGATCCCATCGTATAATTGCCTCCAAGTCACGATTGTCGCTCAGCTCATTCCAAGCAATCCGATCATCAGCGGGTTCAATACTCATTGCCACATATGAAGACAGATTTTGCTGTACATTGCCATAACAGCTAACCAGATCGCAAATCTGCGCTTCTACCGAGCACGCCACGTACAGCAAACTGTTTGTCAGTCGCTCCTTGAAATTCATAAACTCCTCCATTTTCGAGAATGTGCAGAAGCGATAAGTCAGGGCGATGTACTCCAGTCGCTCTTTGTAGCTGTTCGTAAAGAACTTCAATGTAGAATCATAGCAATTGCGCACTCCTGAAAAACGTCCAGAAAGCGGCAACAGATTGCAATGCACATAGCCCATAGAGTCGAGCTGAATTTGCTTAATGTCCAGATAGTCATACATCTCCTGTGCGCCCAGCATGCAGCCAAACATATGATAAATCTTTAGGCTTAACAGTTTAACATGGAAATTGCTGGTGCTATTCCTCAGCACATACTGTAGCAAACACAACGCTTCGAATAGTTGATCCGACTTTTGTTCGCGCATCGAGATGTCATACATGACATTGGCCGCCAGCAAAGCATACGGATCTGATGGCCCCATTTCTGTTGACAGCAGCTGTTTTCCAAACGTACTGTATCCATGCTCATAGTGCAGCTTGAGTGCCGTATAAAGTGCCAAGAGATGATCTACGGATAACTCGATGTGAACTCCACACATACGGGAAATTTGCAATGCACAAATATGCTTCTGCATATGCTCCTTCTGTAAAAGTCACAAGTTTATGTATGTATATCAAGAAGGAAAGAATTTATACCCTTGCATATACCACTTACATTCTGAGGCAATGACGTTGAGCTAATGCCGCTCTCAACAAGCAGTCTGCCGGCCAGTGCCTGACGTTGCTCCATGCTTATTGAGGGCAAAAAGAGGGCAATGTCGTGCGTGCAACATGATTTGTCGCCAAACAGTAGAAAATATTCAACGATTAGCTGATCAAAATCACCAACCAGCTGCTGAGCAGGCAGCTGAATAGCACGCATTCGTTGATGTAGCTCCAACCGTGCCAAATAGGGACCTCGCGTCTTACGCTCTGATGATTGTATGATGTGCAACAAAAAGTCGTGGCAAGTGGTGAGCGTATAATTTTCTGTTCCCTCCTCAGAGGACGTCTTCTTTAACAGTTCAAAGCAGCTTGTCAGATACTCCTTGTAGAAATCCCATCGATCACGACTACATAGTTGAAATATTATTAAATTGAATCAGTTAACTCTTTTGTTGTTATACTCACTCAGCCTCCAACAGCTGTTGTAGCAGTTCATTTAACTCCTTCCAGTTTCCGAGCTCTTTGAGCAGCTCGAACTTCATACTAACAGGAGCACCAGGATAAAGTTTAGCACACAGCTCGCCGGTAAGAAATTCCCAAGCCTCCTGGTACTTGTTTTGCAATTTTAATATGTGCAAATACAGGAATGCCTCCTGCTCAGTTTCCATCTTGCCTTCCTTAATGTGCTTGTCGACCATGCGCTGTGCGAGTGCCAGATAAAGTTTACGCTTTTCTGGAATTGCCGATTCAGGACCTCGTATTCCCTGAAATACCACGCTTATGACGGACCAAAAGTAATAGGCATTCTTTGGTTGAGCCTTGTACAGCTGCAGTGCAACCGCCTGCTGTGCCTTGTAATCCTCAACCCGCACATGGGAGACAAACAGATGCGCCAGTAGCTCCTCATTGCCAGGATTCTGTTTTACTGCGTGCTGGTAGAGCTCAACTATTTTGTCCACTGCAATTTTAAAATCAATCATTGTTATTATTTATTGAACCAACGGCCTACTAGAATATAACTTGATAGTAACTTAACAATTTGTATAATCTTGCAGAGAAAATAATCTATTTTTCAGAAATGAGTAACACTTCAACGGAGGATTAGCAGACCCCATAAAGTAAATATGAATATATATAATTTATATAATTTAGCTTTTAGAGGATTGACCAGTAGTAAATGTAATACAGTGCTCTGCAAGGGTTTCAAATTCTATTTTCTTGTCTTAGATTAATATGTTTCAGGGTCAGTATTGTTTATCATAAACAACGCAAAACTCATAAAGCATAAATACAAATATTAACAGATTCGTATACATATACACTTGGCACGCGTTTCACACCCTAAATTTACTCGCCGCACGCTGCCAATGAAAGTGAGTGAGACAATTTTTAATTACCCGGCCATGTGCGCGTGCCAAGAAATATACACAAAATATGATATGGTCTGCAGAGTATATATATAAAGATATATATATATATATATGTATGCATGTATAAGGCTTACGTTGCTCCATTTCCCTGTAGCAGAAGGAGAGCACCTGTAGCGTGGAATCATCGACGGGCTTCTCTTCTGCGACTATCTGAAGGCAGCTATGGCTCTCTTCATAGCGACCCAAGCGCAGCAGCGACAGACCCTATAAATAATGATGGGTTGCAATGAGATTATAAGCATATTATTTTGGGGTATAGAGACCGCGCCCCCCCCCCACCCCTTTACCTTTAAAGCACGTGCGCATAGTAAATTTGGATGTTTGCGTAGCAGCTTCTCCGATTCCTGAAGGGCCTTACGATTGTTACCCACTTCCAGATTGTCTGCGAATAGGTGAAAAACCAGTTGATTGAAATCATCAATAAGAACTTATTTAACTTGCCATAGACCGGTCGCAGCCGTCTTTCGAACAATGCTGAATCCATGCCCTGCTGATGTGCCATGGTTTTTATAGATATGCAGGCTCACTCTAACCACACGCTGCTGTTATGCTTCTGCCGTTTCTTTTAACCTAATTACCACGAGCCACACACAAGCAACGCGCACGCTTTGTTTTTTTTTTCTTGTACCCAAATGCCGCCTGTATTAATCCCGGCACGTTTTGAGGTGTGTTAAGGTACAACAAGGCCCAACAGCTGCTCTCAATGGGATTTTGGGGCAGTAGAAGGCATACAAAATACACAAGAAATAACACTATTGTACAAATTATTAAACTAACAATTTTTTAAATTAAAAAATTTATAGATCCTCATTAGAGGTGGAGAAACATCGAGTGAAACATCGATGTCGTCGATGATTGGAAAACATCGGAACCATCGGTGTTTGTTAGGCAACTATCGAATGTTTTTATATACAACAAAAATAAACAATCCTGATCATTACGGCCCTCGAAGGAAAGAATTTCAAAATGTTATGAGAAATATGTTTAATACAATCCCTTAAAAGCTGTGTCCAAAGCATCGGGACACACACATCTCTTATAAATCAGCTGATTGCAGTGCCAAAAAATCAAAAATAAAAGGTGGCAATCTTGGCAGCGGTATTATATTTGACAATATTTAACTCTTTTCAGAAAAGTTGTTAATAATGGTGTATATTTTTTTTTACCTAATCTTGTAGGTAGAGTTATAACTTTTTCACAGGAGTTTTATGTTATATTTTTGTCCATTTTTAAATTTTTTTTTTTAGAATTTCTTGATAGTTTCATAATTTCTTCACCACGCTAGGGTGATATGCCTCAAATTAATTTTAAAATGAACCTTTTTATTTTGGAAAATTTATAATTTTTTGGTTTATTGAAATTGTACTTAATTGAATAATAATAAATAAATATATTTATTTATTTAAATTAATTAATTTCAATGACCCAATTTTCGATGTTTTTCGCGCACATCGACATCCACAACTATGTGGCAGCTTTAGCCTAACTTTGGAAAAAAGCGATAGTAGATTCGATAACTTGGACAGTGAACAGCTGATTGTGAACAGCTGTTGGTGATGGTAGAACCATAGTCACGATATTTATTTAAACACGTATGCACTTGCTTACGGCCCTCTAAATAACGTACGATTAGTAACACTTTGGGAATAGATCAAGCCAGGAATAGCCAAGTCTACAGGTAAACATTCATAAATAATTTAATAGTGCCAAGAACAATTATTTAGATTTCGTGTACTTGCTATTGGACACGATATATGCGGACTGGCGCTACACGCACCCATCCCTAGTAGTTGCCCCCGTCAAAAATAAAAAAAATTGCAATTTTATTAGTTTCGCCGCTGATATTGGAAAGCCGTTTAAAGTATTAAATTACACCATAAGTTGACTTGTTTTAGTGTTCATATTTAGTTTAGTATTTAGACAATTGTTTTCAACGCTTAGAAAGTTGAGCGCGACAAATAATTTACTGAGTTTTATGTCCATTTTTGGTGAACGTTTTAACCAAACGAAAATCAGCAGAACAACAGCAAACGCGATGAAATGAAATTTAACTGGCTAAGCGAATTCTTGGCCAATATTGTTAACGCTAGCGCTATTACCGAGGCCGTCACACGCCCATTCATTGGCCTGCACCAGCAACTGACACCATCAAGCATCTATTGCCGGATTAAGTCAACATCGGCTGAAGCACTGGAGCATATACTGATTGCATGTGCGGTATACTTCCTAGTATGCCTGGGACTCTACAAGCTGACCTTCTGGCTGTCGGCGTCAGCGTCGCCGTCGACGACAGTGGCTGGCGCGAACAACAACAACAACAGCGGTGACAGCACCAGCAGCAGCAGCGGCTTGCGCAATGCATTGCAAAGCGGTTTGCGTAGCGTTCATCTGCCCAAACCAGCGATAATGGGTCGTGTGCTTTTGGTCATCGCACATCCGGACGACGAGTGCATGTTCTTTGGGCCATTGATCTACACGCTTACTCAGCGCGATGGATGTCAGGTGTTCGTGCTGTGCCTATCGAATGGTGAATAAGCAATAATATTACCTACTTAGAATATTTAATAATTATCTAATTATCCATTAAAATCAATTAGGTAACTTTGAGCAAAAGGGACAAGTGCGACGAGAGGAGCTATTTCGTGCTTGCACACGACTGGGTATTTCCGAGTCGAATATCATTTTGGTGAACGCTACCAATTTGCCGGATGATCCGAACGTTGAATGGCGATCGGATGCTGTTGCCAGCTTTATATTGCATACCGTCGAGAGTCTTGATATACAGGCGATATTCACCTTCGATCGCGATGGGGTCAGCTCACATCCCAATCATTGTGCTGTTTATTATGCGGCCGCTTCATTGTGTTTAGCCAATTTATTGCCGAAGGGTGAGTCACGGCGGGTTGGCATCATCAGCCGCAGCCGCAGCAGCAGCAGCAACAACAAAAACAAATAGGCCACAAACCGAAATGCACATGTTAATTGTCATGTTAATTGTTTGTGCTTTTTTTGCTTGCTGATGCTGGTGTTGCTGCTAACGTTGCTTTTTCTAATTATAGCTTCAATAATTTTTAATATTTTGCTATAACTTTTTGCAGCATGTAAGTTTTATACGCTAGATTCGATCAACTTGGTACGGAAATATTTATCAGTCTTCGATTTGCTGTGCACATGTTTTATGTCAACGCATTGGTATGCATAACATATTATACTTATTACATGTATTATTATTTATATGCCTTGATTTGTCGTAGGTGTATACTCAGCTGGAAGGATGCGTCTGTGGTCAGAAGCGCCATGATGGAACATCAGTCGCAAATGAAGTGGTACCGATGGCTGTATATCTACACATCGCGCTATATGTTTATCAATTCGATGCGCGAAATTAACCTCTCGGATATCGAACTGGAAATGCAAATTCATGATAATTAGAAGAGATGGGGGGAAAACTTTACGATATTGTTTTTTTTAATGTTAAAGTAATACATTGTGAAAAGAATGAACACCAAAAAGACAAACTACCTTCACAACTGACCGCTTGACTAGAGCGTCTTATCATAATTTTTAACACTGACGATTCTACTATATTATATACATACTTATGTTACCATAAAATACTTTATAGCATAAGCGCTTGGATTTAGCCAAATTCAACTGCTTTTTGTGTGTGCTCGGGCATGGGCAAAAAGTTGTTTGAACATTTAAATGCAAAAACCAACCAGGGAACAAGAGTCAGACATACTTAGAAACCAAGAGACAGTCCAGTAATTAGTCAAAGCATGCGCACTCGTACATACCTAACATATCTTACATACCTTTGCTATTGTAAGTTCTATTTATATTTCCTATTTATTTATATTTAAAAACGATGCGAGCAGTTCTACAAAATTGTGCTAAAGGCAATCCAAAATTGATATCAACTTTATTATAATTGTTTTCCAATTTTTGATTATGATTATTTATGTTGTTGCGTACATTCGATTCCTTCTTTAGAATACAATTAATTTCACGACTCTATTTAGTTTTTGCGTATGTAAATTTTGTAAAATAGTTTGTTGTAAGCAGCGAAGTACAATAATTTTTATATGTCGTTAAATAGTCTATAATGAGAGAGATTCATAGATGCTGAGAAAACTAAAGAAATGTTAATTATGTATTGCATACGAATCTTGCATAATTTTATAAACCAAAAAACAAACTCATTTATTTCAATTAAAATGTTAATATGCAAAGCCATTTCTGTTGCAGCACCTACAAATACCCTGGCATTAATATTCTTGGTGTTAATTTTTTTATGATTTTTTTTATTTTATAAAACGTTTGGTCTATTTTACACAGCATAATTGGCTACTTTTTTTTTTAGCAATCTCCCAATGTTGATGCCCTCCGTGCTGTTGACAATGATTTTGCGGAGGCCAGTGTTGGATTCGTGTTGGGCACATTTAAATGCCTGCTCGAGCATGCTCCATGGATAGGTTTGGGCAATGAACCTGTGCATTGGTGCGCGTCCAGACTTCATCAGGGTTAATGCCGTTGGAAACCTGTAGAATGAATCTCGTCTAGAATATGAGATTTAGTAGTTTCTTGTACTTACATATTTGCGGAATGAAAACTAGGTATTAATCGTATGTTTTTCATTAGTACATCAAGGGCATTGAAACTGGCACATTCGGACTCGCACTCGGACAGCACACAAACACTACATGGCTGTAATGCCATCACAGCGAGATTCATGGTCATCGGTGCGATAGCACAGTTGATGGCACAGTTTGGCCAATCGTCGAAATTCTTGTAGACAGCTTCGAGTACTTCACCGAACAATGCGTTTGGATCGAAATGTATTGTATTGAAGCCAAAATCACGATTGATCATTTCCAGGGAGGAGACCATTGTACCAGCAATGGTCACCTTCTTTGCTCCAATGGCAGCAGCGCACATCGCTGCTGAAACTGCAGTAGGGGTTGAGCCAATAATTAGCACATTGCTGGTGGGCGTTATATTTGCCTTGAAGCATGCCTGACAGCCCATGGCAAGCGTCTGGGTGAGTGTGCCCTCTTCCATGCTTATGGAATCGGGCAGACGATGGCACAGATCCGCTGGATGCGATTGATGGCTGGCCAGGAAGCCATTGTAGACTAAATCGGTGCATATATTGTAAAGTCCTTGCTTGCAAAAGTCACAAATGCCGCAGGATAATGCCGATTCCATGACAACACGATCACCCACATGTAAATTTTGTACACAACATCCAATCTCTTCTACAAAGCCCGTGGCATCGTGGCCCAAGGTAATGCCCTCGATATCACGGTTTGCATTCTCGTAGACATGGATATCGGAGCCAGTTAAAGCTATGGAACCAGTGCGTATGAGCACGTCTGTATTAAGTGGAGGTTCGTTAATTAATTAACTCTATGAATTATAGTTTAGTTACCGTATTTCTTGAGATTGGGTCGCATTCTATGTTCTTTGCATATATGATAGGAAGCTGGTATTTTGATGACCTCAACGCAACCGGGGGGTACATCACTTGTGGGCAAGCTTTTTTCCATTACAGCCTGAGAAATGTAACGTTTTCTGCTATGCGATGAATCGCTTTGCATACGCATCTGGTTAAAAGTTAATGAACCCGTTCCTAAGAGCTTATTTCTTTCTACCTGAGTGGAGCAACATAGTTAGTTATTAATAAATTCCCATATGTCTTTATTCTTTAACTTTACCTTTTACATCTTTACCCTTTTTACCCTGATAGCAGATGGCGGGCAACTTCTTTTTTGGCTTGGACGCTTTCCTGGCCATCACTGGCTTATTCTTTTTCTTTTCGCACTTCTTTCTTGGGAACTGAACTTGGTCGCATTTTTGCCCGCAAGACGCCTTTGGGCATTCATCCGGATAGGAGCCATAGCAATCTGTCCTCAGGCCTTCACGTGGTTTCTGTTGCTTACGCTTAGGATGGTTGGGCTGAAGTGCACTGCACTTTGATGTCTTGGCTTCATCTTTTTTTGTCCGCTGACTTTGGATTTGTGGAATCCACGCACTCATCTGCATCTTCGAGAGCTTTCCGCCATAATGGCGACGGACAAGGGTCGAGTACACGGTGAAACGTGCAGGCTTTGGACGGCCAGATTCTACTTTTGTGAATGACTGGGCCTGCTCGGAAAACACTCCATTCAAGCGTTTCAAGGATGTGGACAGTTGGCGCTTGGGGTGCCAAAGGGAACGATTGGAATGATAGAATCTCGATACAGGGCTGGAGAAAGTCGAATACTTCTTCTTGCAGGGATCCTTTTTGTTGGCGCCATCTTTGCCGCCCTTGCCTCCCTTACCGTCCTTACCCTTCTTGAACTTGGCGCAAGGATCTTTCTTGTCCTTACCGTCCTTGCCACCTTTTCCCCCCTTGGCACAAGGGTCGTTCTTTTTACCGCCTTTGCCATCCTTTCCTTTCTTGAACTTGGCACAAGGATCTTTCTTGCCCTTGCCATCCTTTCCACCTTTGCCACCTTTACCACCTTTGCCTCCTTTACCACCTTTACCACCTTTGCCTCCTTTGCCTCCTTTTCCACATTTCTTAACTTTACCGTCCTTTCCTTTGCCATCTTTGCCCTTCTTGAACTTGGCACAAGGATCCTTCTTTCCGTCCTTTCCTTTGCCATCTTTTCCGTCTTTGCTTTTCTTGAACTTGGCACAAGGATCTTTCTTACCGTCCTTACCGCCGTCTTTACCACCTTTGCCATCCTTGCCTCCTTTTCCGCATTTATCACCTTTGCCATCTTTTCCGTCCTTACCCTTCTTAAACTTGGCACAAGGATCTTTCTTATCCTTGCCGTCTTTGCCACCTTTGCCATCCTTGCCACCTTTTCCACAAGGATCCTTCTTACCGTCCTTACCATCTTTTCCGCCTTTGCCGTCCTTTCCTTTCTTGAACTTGGCACAAGGGTCTTTCTTACCGTCCTTACCGCCGTCTTTACCGTCTTTTCCGCATCCTTTTCCTCCCTTGGCATTCTTGCCGTCCTTTTTTGCTTGGTCACCCTTGCCCTTGGCGCAGGGATCCTTAGCGCCCTTTTTACCGGCACTGGCAGTCAACTCAACTTGATTATTTTGGCTCTTTGGCTTCTGTGGCTTTTGGGACGGCTTTTGGGGACGATTACACTTGTCTTCCTTACACGGATCGTCCAGTTTACAGGGCTTGGGGCACTTCTTTTTCTTCTTGACAATGGGGTTTTTGCAGCCATCCCTTAAAGTTGGATCCAGTGGCACTGGCACAGGGACACTCGCCAGCATGGCTGTTGGACGTGAGTACTCGACTTTCATGTGCTTCTGGGCATGATGACGCTTCAGTGCCATACGCGCCTGAGCCGAAGACTTGAGAGGGGAACGATGATAGTCCGAGGTGGTGGTGTTCTCGTTGGACAGTTCAGGTGCAAAGCCCTTTTGCAGAGCAGTGCTGCATATGCTGGCAGCAATGGAGGTGACGGCATCATTGTAATCCGGAAGGTTCTCATTGGTCAGCTGCTCGGGATTCAGTTTTTCGGCATCGATATCAACGGTTCCCTTGATCAGGGCATTGAATTGCAGGGGAACTGTAATCTCTGGCTCATGGGCAGGATCCACCTTGACATGGGTTTCCAAGAACATCATGGGATCGCTGCTCAAGCTTGGAGTTTCATTCATGCATGCGTTCTCGCCATACAGGATGGCATCGCGGACATTTGTCATGTTCATCTCGAAGGACAACTGCATTGAGGAGATGGCCATTTCAGCCAAGGCCTGGCCAAGTTGGTCGGGCACATCAATAGTAATCTGATGAACTTCAGCCTCAAGTGAATCCTGAGCTGGAGCCTGAGCAACCTCTTGAACCTCAGGCTCGATTTCAGCCTCGGGCTCGGCCACTGCCTCTGGAGCAGTCGGTTTTTTTTGGGGAGCTGCGGATATTTGTGGCTTTTTTTGGGGAGCTGCGGATATTTGTGGTTCCATGGGATCAGCCAGGGGCATGACACCGGGCTGCGTCTGAGGGGTTGTGTTGGGCACTGTACTCGGGTTAACTGGGATTACGGGCGGTGCATTTGGCAAATTTGGGGTGCATGGAGATGGAATCATTGGAGCAACATCCGCTTGGGTGGAAGGGGCCAGCTCGGTGGCCAGGGACGCAACGGCTGCCTGAAGTTCCTGTTCAGTTGAAATCGGTTCATTCCTTGCCGCCTTGGCAATGGCATCAATCTCCTTTTCTGTGTATGTATCCCACAGATGGACGTTATCCATATTAGTTACTTGCTCCTGTTCCTCGATGGCAGCAATCTCCTGCTCCTTTTTGGCTGCATTATCCTTCTGGAAGTCCTCGATGATGCTGTTGGTGAAGATGTCAATCTCCTTGGCGTGATTGCGCAGCTCATTGATGACATTAAGGGTTTTCTTTAAGCTCTCGCTATCCTGGTTGGCCAGATCCAGTGGCACTATGACAATCTTCATGTTGCTTTGGCTCTTGTCTGGCACTATAATTCCAACCGGAACTATGCACGCTCCAGCCTCGGAGTTCTCTCCCTGGGTTCCTGAGAAGCTGATCCGCTTGCGCAGCATATCAGAGGTGCTGTTGAAGGTGAACACGTTGGTAGTCCTGGTCGAGAAGAGCTGGACATGGATTCTCATGGCTGGCATATAAGGCTGGATCTCCATCAGCAATGGGGGCTGCCAGCAAACACAGTTCGAGCAGATTTTCTTCCACTGCTTACAGCTGCCATGGAGCAGGCGATGTGGTCGGCAAATTGGTGCATGATAGCTCAGACATCGGGAGATCTGTGATAGATATGTCGCCATTCGATTACAATTTTTTTTTATAATTTTACCAACAATTTACAACAATTTTGACTACTAAACAAATTTATATAAAAAAGCGTATGCAAGAAAATTTTTATTTTCTAAAAATGAATGTAAATTTAAGAAATGTGTGTATCGAACCAGAAATATAAATCAACTGAACTTTCTTCGGATTGCTCAGAACCAAATCTGAAATTTGAATGTCAAAGACTACTTTGATCCAGCTAAATTTTTAAAAACCTACATGTCACTATTATTTTATTTTGCTGTTTAAATTATCCATCACTTATTTTAATCTGGTGAAATTTGTTGAACAATAAGACATCTTATCTATCTTCGTTTTACCTCTACATTGATTACCAAGTGCTTTTAAATGCCCTATTCTCAGGAAGTATTAGCTTTGAAAAGTCTAAAATGTGGTGCTCCGAAGTATTCTGTTACTTACTCCCCTGATATATTAAAGAGAGTAGGATCATTTTAATGAAGCCTCTATGATTTCAAACGATACAAAGGTTACTGTACAGAAGCCCTTGACGCGCTTTAGTGGAATGATTAACATTGAACGGTCTTCTCGAAACGGTCCGATCGAAACGTACTTACTAGCTTGTACACCAATTTAAATTGGTAAATGAATTGATTACCAAGTGCTTTTAAATGCCCTATTCTCAAGAAAAATTAGCTTTGAACCGTCTAAAATGTACGAAATGTGTATTTCCCTGATACATTAAAGAAAGTAATGTTAGTTTTAATTAAGCCGATCGAAATGTACTTCTTAGATGTACTATATTTATACCAAAAAGTAAATCGATTAATCAATTGACCCGATGACGCCACTTCGAAGTTTTAAAGTTATTTTTTATTTAACTTACCTGAAGAAATTGGGACATTTTACCGAATATCCTCATTATACCGATATACTAAATAACACAATTAACAATAATGAAAATTAAAATGCCTGAACAAAGAAAACATCTACCAAAAAAATCTTAAACAGTTTTTTTTTTTTTTTTAAATAGGAAACTTGGTAAAATCGAAAGTTTTCCTTGCACTATCAGAACATTTGACTGAAAATTTTGAATTTCGTACTACTTTTTTTATACTGCTTTGGATGTGTACTCGTTGAGCTGTGTATGAAGACTAATGCTAGCTAAACTATGTAAATATAAACTTTAAAAGAAAAACTACGATTTCAATAAATTTGAAAGCCTACTCGAATTTTCCAAATTTGAATTGAGGTCTGACGCGTTTAAATTAACTCGGCTGTTAATACTGATCAATTGTATATTTACTTTATATGATTAAAGATTACATAAAACCAATATACCCTTTTGTTAATTTTTGTTTAAGTTTTAGGATGTAAAAGCATAGATTTTCAGGCAGTAAATAGTTAAGTTAAGGTGTTCATGATTCAGATTGGGCTTATAAGTTGTATATGGCCACAGAGAAGCTTAAATCGATTCTCGAATTTTATTGAATTTACTTTGCAACTAGCTAAAACAAATAAAATGAATTTATGTACCAATAAAAATGTGCGTACACTTACGGCATATTAATCAATCTATTATTGACTACCTTCAGATTCAACGTTCAGTTTTGGGCACTCAAATGGGCACTCAGTCAATCAGACGTTCAGTACTCGGTTGTCGTTGAGCGGGTCGCGAGTACTTGGCTCTCGTCTAGGTTCGAATTGTGCGATTGTTGGCTTCGGCTTAGATTTTAAGCCGCCTTAAACTGTATACATATGTGCATATATATCAACAACAATGTCGCGATTGTTAAGCTCCACATACAGTTCTATATGTTTTCTGCTGTTTCTCCACGTAAGTCATAAAATCGGTTGAAGTACATGAAACGGAAAAAATAAACAAAATAAATTAAATTACATCAGATACATCAGAAAATAGTCTATAATACAAGTATTAAAAGCAAAACTTTACACTGCATTGAAGAATGTAGAATCAAATTTTTGGAATGCAGAAATTATTATTTGAAACGTATTTTTACAAAACATCTTATTAGGACAGGTGAAGAATGCAATTAAATGCACGGATAATATTCAGAATTATTTTTAAATACTGATTATCCTAAGACAAAAGTTTAAAGACACTTATTAGCTTGTTTGGACATTCAAGTTAATCTGTAAATAAGTTTAGTTTTTCTGGACTAACGAGCTCATTTTCAGTAATACGATAATAATTTGAATGCAGCAAAACAAAATCTAAATAAATTAATTTCCTTTGACCAATTAATTCCGGGAATTTAAAGACCAAAAAATATTTAAATTTAGTCAGCTGTGCATCCTTAAAATATTTACCGAACTGTCCGTATTGGAGCAGAGCCTAATTAGACTTTGCTCGCAAATCTGGAGAATAAAATGATGTATATGGTCAGGTAACTATCATTTTTAAAGACCTTGAATGTATTTGTAGGGCATAATAGAACAATTTGAATGTTTCAAAGCGACTCGTCGCCATCTCATTGAGGCCCGTCGCGTGTTTTTGGATGCGATCGGAGCAGCATATGAAATGCCTAATTATTATTAATAATCTGCATATGGTTTGTCATTAAGACTGAATTGATAATAACAATTATTATTGTACATTTTCAAGCAGTTCGTGTGGCTGCTGTTGCTGACGACGACGCCTGGAGCAACGGCAAAGCCAACCAGCAGCAGCCTGCCAGCTGATGTGCCCACTGATGTATCCACTGCTAGCGATGATAAGTCCATACATATTGTGAGCTTTGTGAAGCCAAAGGAGGGAACCAGACAGCGGCAGGAATTCGATTTTGAGCGCAACGAGGCGGAGGCAACAAGTTCGGTGCATGTGCAACAGTTGTTTAGCAGCTTGTTGCAGTTGCAAGGACCCAGCAACAATAGCCTGGACACGGACGATGCGCCAGCCAGTGAACGCAATACGCTTGATGATGAGCTCAGCTTGGATGAGCCAGTCAGTGAGCAGCATGAAAGCTCAACGGAAACTCCGGATGCGTGGCATCGCATCAAGTTGGCCATTCCCGTATTGGAGCCGGTCAAGCATTTGCTGAATGCTGTGGGCGGTGGTGATGTCAATGACACGCATGTGCGCTCCAATTCCCATCGATTGATTGGCCACCATGGAGTACATCATTCACCGCATTCGAATCATCACAGTGGCAACGAATCCTCAGCCATTGAGACGGAGGAGGATCGTGAAGAGGCCATTGAGAGCACCGGTTTCAATCTGCTCGAAGGATTAGGCATGGCGGGCACTGTGCTCTGGAGCGTGCTGCAGAATCTGCGCCAGTTGTTTGTGGCCAGTGCAGGAAATGCCAGCACTGCTTTCTCCGGCGGAGGTGGCGGCGGCGGGGGGAATGCGGCTGCAAGTGGCAACTAAGTCAATCTTCTCCAAGTGGGACTGGTCTTGTGTTCTGTGATTAATACCTGGGTCTTACATGTTCTTTAAAATACTAATGAAATATACGACTATAATTAAATTACAAAAGAAATGAACAACTAAGAAAACAGAAAGATAAAGCTCAGTCATAATAGCGCATGGCGAGATTGCTGGTAAATTCGGAGAGACGTTGTTGACGCCAGCGAAGATTCAGTTGGGCCTGCTCCAAGGCACGCCGCAAGCTGCGCACCGAACACTCCAGCAGTTCCTTGTGCGCGTCTATGAATCTCCTCAGCTCTTGGTAATCCTCGGCACAGTTGATATGATGTGCAATTTGGACCAGCAGCGAGGCCAATTCGCGTCTATTGGGTTCATAGCTTTGGTAGAAAAATTATTTATTAATTATATATTTAATAACAAAAAATTATAAGTATAACTTACAACTGTTGCAACAGCTCAAATTTGTGCATGAGAAAATCCTTGGCTATGTGAGTGCCCACGTCATTGCGCACAATGGCTGCAAAGATCTGCGCTGCATCCTGTTTGCGTATGATTGACTTGTCATTGAATACTAATCTCAGATAGCGCTCAATTTGACCGACGTCGTGAGTGCAGGAAAGAGAGAGGAGTATCAGGCGCTTCTCACTGGCCACGGTGCTGTTCCTGTAGCGTTGCCACAAGAAGTTCCAATCATCCGCATCGCCATGTCGCACGGCGGTGCAGTAAATGACGGAGCGTAGATTCCGTGGCACCGGATTGCTCTCATCCGGATCAATTAATATGAACCAGCGATGATAATACTTCAGGGCTCGCCTTACACAATCCGCCTGGCACAAGCGACATGCCCATCTAGTGATCAGGGTTTTGTGTGCCACGTGATGACGGTCATCTGAATCCTCAAGCATGCCCTCCAAGTGATTGTAGATGGGCTCCAGCAGATGATGCATAAAGTGCTGTATTGGACGATAGTCAAAGGTAACATTTTCACAACAAACTCACCTCTCACCTGAAACTCTTCGAATTCCGATGTTTGTCGCATGATGCGATCAATGGCCGTCAACTGATCCAATGCTGCACGCCAGGGCATGTACTCATGCTCGTGCTTCAGGTATCCCAGCAGCTGCAGGGCCAGTGTATAGCTCAGATGACCACTCCAAGCCAGAGTCAGGGAATCGTCAATTAACTGAGCACGGTTCATAACATGAATGTGCTTAAAGACGCTGCATTGCAGCCCCTTGATGATCAGCTCCCAGTTCTTGGTGTCGTAGTTAACACGATAGGGCGTGGCTAGTTGCAGGTTTAGGATTAGCCATTCATCCCCGGGCAGTTCCGGCAGTTCAAGTGGCAATCTTTCATGATCTTCGCTGCAACGTAGCCAGGCCCTTGGTTCAGTGGACATAAAGTTGGATTGGGAACCGGTGGTATAGCTGATTGGTATAAACCAACAGGACTCCACTTGCAATGGCTGTTGTTTTGTCTTGAGCGGACTACGTCCATCATACAGTAGATACCGCCTCTGGGTGACAGTTGCCGACTTTCTTACGTAGTGACGTTGCACGGTTATCAATGGTATTCCTGGTTGCAGTGTCCATCTGTCCATTACGGTTTGCACATCCAAGTCCTGGGGCATGCTGTTGATTTGATGCGATGCCTCCGTCAATGCCAGCCACAAATCCTCCTGCTTTGCATTAATATAGGAGTGCTTCTCTAGATACCGATTGAGTCCGCTATGGAAGGCCTTGTCCCCAATGAAAATTTGCATCATGCGGATTATGACCGCACCCTTACGATACGTAATGGAATCAAAGAGTTCGGCAATTTGCCCGCCTCGGCTCACAGCCTGATGGATGGGCCTGGTGCTGCAGAAGGAGTCGGTGTTAAGGATGGCCAATACGTTGTCCAATGACTCCTCCTCATACGCATGCCATTTGCTGCACATCCTATCCATGCCCAATGTGGCCACATAGGTGGCAAAGCCTTCGTTTAACCAGAGATCGTTCCACCATTCCATGGTCACCAGATTACCGAACCATTGATGTGCCAGCTCGTGTGCTATAATATTTGTAACATGCTGCTTATCCGTCAGCGATGAAACCTCCTCCGCATAGAGCAATGATGCCTCCCGATACGTTATCAATCCCCAGTTTTCCATGGCACCCGCACTAAAATCCGGCACAGCCAGTTGATCCATTTTGGGCAGTGGATAGCTAATGTCAAACATTTGCTCATAGTAATCTAATATACGTGGTCCAATCTCAGCGGCAAATTTGCATTGTTCGATGACCGATGTCCTTGCCCAGGTGGTAAACCTCACCGAGCGTTCGTAGGGCGCACTATAGGAGGCATAGCCCTCGAAATCATTGACGCTGTAGGCCACCAGATAAGTGGACATTATCTCCGTCTGCTTGAATATGCTCCACACCCAATTCCTGCGCTCGCATCTGTAAGTCTTAGGATTTAATTTTTAGTTCTTTTCAACTATTTTAATTCAATTACCTTCTACTCACATGGGTATCCTTTCTATAAGGGGCATATTGCTTAGGGCATTGTACTGCGCGGAATGACCTAAGGAAATGTTGAAGGTCGCCTTGAAATTGGGCTCGTCAAAGCAGGGAAAAGCGGCGCGTGCATCCGTTGGCTCAAACTGGGTCACCGACATAAATCTGAGATTTAAGTGATAGCTATAACTTGAATATTTCTCACAATCGAGCACACTCAACTCGTTACTTACCTGATTTGGCTACTGTTGCACTCGTCTCGATAGGAGCTGGCATAATAGCCCGACATTGTGCGTCCGAGTCTAGCCCAGAATTGCAGTCGAAGTAAATAGCGTTGTGTGGGATTTAGTTGTGTGTCCAGCTGCAAAATATAGAAATCGTATTTCGAATTGCGTTCCACGCGTATTATATTGATATCCCTGTTGCATTTGCTGGCAACTGGCTGCAGCCACGTGCCATTTTCAGCAACATTCAGACGTGAGCCGACATGCAGGGTTATGTTGCTGGTGGCTTGAAGAACGTGAATCTGTATTTCGACATCGCCAGAGAAGAATAAGCGGGATGCGTCCTCCAAATGTGTCAGGATGCGCAGGTTGTAGTGCTGCGGCTTTACGGATCGTGGCAAGCGATAAAAATCGTAGCTAGCGTAGCAAAGATTCGCAAAAAAGACGCTCAACAAAATTTGTATACGCATTTCAAATCGAGCGCTAAACGTATATTTTTTCGATTGAAAACTCATATCACAGCGTTGCCACCTGATGAAATTAACATAGACTGTTTGGTTAGCATTCTGTTAACTTCCTAACAGCTGTGCTGATAATATAAACAAGTTGGCAGTCTTTTAGTTCATCGTGACGTCACATGAGCGTATTTTGTTTTCGCTTTGGTTAGTATATCCGCCGCTGCTGATGAAAATGGACGTTTTAAGCAAATCCGCGCATATCGCTGTAAACAATTATTAATGAATTTACTCGCAAACTCTGAATATTAAAACAAATAATATTAAAATCAAGTGCTTAAAGTGCCGGGTGTGCTCTACAGTTTTCGTTTGAGTGTTTATCGCAATAATAATGCATTTGGGCTTGTCGTGTGGCGCGTTTTGTCTTTGAGAACGTGTGGCACAGAGAAAAAGCGCGCTAAATGAGCGTGTAAGCTCTAAAAATACACAAAAATGTAAATAAATAAACCAGTGCTGTCTGATATTTGTTAACAATTGTCTAGTCGAGTTAGTGGAGCGCAAAGTAAGTGAATTATGAACCATTAAACTATTACAATTGACCAGCGAATTGGCAAATTGACCAAAACGATGTTGCAACATGACGTGCGAACAGCTGTTTTTACGTCTCTGCTTTGTCTGCTATTCTGTTTTTGTTGTGTGCCTTGGTTGCTGCTCAGCATGTGCATGTGCGAGCTGTGTTGTAATGAATATAATTCGTTTAATTGTATTTATCTACTATTGCAATTTGTTAGTATATAATTTTTGTTTATTGTGGCTGCCATCAGTGAGCACAGCATGATCCAGATTTGACGTCAGCCGACAGATGCTGACGCCGCAGTCACTGTTGGGGCTGCGACTGCGAAATGTTGTTAATTATTTAGTTGAGTAAATAAACACGCCTAACATTAGCATATGCCCCATTGTAGAAGTTCGGTTCAATGTCCAATTGTAAATTTCTTTCCTTTAGTTGAATGTTGCCAAATTCAAATGTAAATGTTGCCAATGAAATGTTGCGGTACTTCTAACTGTACATATGTATATACACTTTTTTTGTGTATTTACTTTGTGCACTTGGTTTATTAGCATAACAACAACAAGTAGACGCATGCATGGGCACGCACACACTTTACATTTGCGGAAATTGAGAGCAGCCCACAGCATCGATGACGTCAACTGGGCGTCAAACCGACTGACTGCCCCAGCCAGTTGGCAGCCTCATTCCGGCTACTGTTCAATGTTTCTATCATTTGTATTGTGTCAATTTTTGATTTATGCTCACTATCTTGTGTTTAGATTGCGCTTGTGGTTGAAACATTTTCAAAAGTGCCTACATACGATTATTTATATTTATAATACTTATGTACATACACATGTACGATTATTTTGTTTTATATCGGTTTATTTGCGCTAGACACGTTTTTATTTATTGAAATTGCAGAGTGTGGGCGACAGAAGCTTTTCAAAGCTCTCCATATGCCGGCTTAGTGTTGGCTTTCAAAGTTCATACGCATATGACACTTGTTAGTTTGAAGCTTGTTTTGATTGCGCACTTTGCGTTGTTAGAGAAAGAGAAAGCGAGAGGGTGAGATGGAAAAAGATATGTATACAGATCTGTTATCTTCACACAGTTAAGTTACAATTACCAATTCGTAAAATCAATTACCAAGTTTTTAAGTTTATTATTGTGTTATTATTCAATTATTGAATATCGCAGAGTTTTAGACTTAAAATTAATGAAACTATTTAAAAGCTAATTTAAAAATGGTAAATCAATAAAGAAAACAGGAAATCGTGTCTAGTCAATTAAAACCTCAATTTAAAAAATTTATTAAGTTCACTTTTAATTTAGATTGACCCTCGTAGCTTGTAAGACTTGTTTATTTAATTGATTAGTTTTGAAATTTCTACACTCGACTGTTTCGAGATAACACTAGACAAATTGTTAAGTGCAGCACGTCTAATCTAAGTCGGTCATAAGTTATAAGAAACTTATAGTGCCAAGTAGTGTGAAAGTATAAATTTTTTTAATATAACTTTAATTTTTATTTAATCTTGCAACTAATTGTATTTATTTTGTTTTTACAGTTATCTTAATACTTAAAAAATTCCACCATGCTGGGTTGCCAAAAATGACCAGGAGGAGGCGCGCACAATGTTATCGTTGTTTGCTGCAATTGTTATCGGACAATGACTGGCGCCTCTATGTGTTACGTGAATGTTAAACGGTTCAGAATCGATGCTTTGTTTTTTGATGGCATGTTAAGTCAACTCACGTTTATTGATGGATTTCAAAATTTGTTGTAAACTAAATTGAGGCTCTATGGAACATGCCCGTGGATATGCATAAGAACGTCTCTGTACAAGTTGATAGTGATTTTGCTTTATTACTGCCAAGCGGTGTTTATGAAATCAAGAAAATGGAACCACGATCCAAAATACGAACAATCATTGTATTTTGTCTCTTTCTGGCCATTGCCGGCATCATTGGATTCGGCTACTTTTGTCAAGATCAGGTAAGTGTCAAACAACAGTTGATAAACATCGATAAGCGATAACTTGTGTCTTCTCTATTCAATTGGAATTTGTTTCACGCAAAAAACATAAATTTTAATTTTTTTGTTTGCCGTTTGTTTCTGTTATTTTGCTTGGCGCCAATGCAAATAAGACAGCAGCAACTGTTAAATTTCATAATTTATATTGCTTTTTGCATTTAATTAAAATTTATTTTTGTCTCATAATCGATACGCGGGATTTTCAATGTCTCAAAACTTGTTTTTGCCACAGAAACAATTTATTAGTCTGTGTTTATCTAGCGGATTACAAGCAAAAACATTTTGTTCTTTACATGCATTTGTTGTTCTTTACGAAAATATTGATGCCCCAATCTTTCAATTGTTTAGATATTTGTATATACATATGTATGTATAGAAGCACAAAAGGTGCCGAAAAATCTCCCAAGTAATCAAAGACTTGATGCCAGATATTTTTATTGGGCTTCCCACTATGTAAATTTGTAAACTTTCAACAAAATATATTGTGTAATATCTTTGCAAACATAGATTCTTAAACTTGTGCATAATACATAATTTTAACTTTTGCTGTAAATTATGATAAACAATATAGATCACAATTTTGTTTTTAGAATAAATTAAGTTGTAGCTGAGTTATTTCATAACCGTTTACGAAGTATTTTCATTTCTGAAAATATTTATACAATCTCTTTACATTTTAATTTAAATTCCTATTTATATAAATCTGAAAAATTTTTACTTTCTTTTGTAATCTTGTAATGAACTTTTGACATAAGGAATTATATTGATAAGCTTTAAATATGTTGAAAGCACTCAAAAGTAATGACTGATTTAATGAGTGAGGTGCAAAGTGTAGCAATGTTGCCCCATTAAAAGCATTTCTGCGCATTTAATATTACTGCAGGGACTCATAAACTTTGAACTTGCCAGGCTATCAGTCAGTTTACAGCACCTTAAATATAGAAAGCCCTCTGTTTCTATCTATATATATATTTATATATATATATATATGTGTGTGTGTGTGTGTATGTATGTAAATTTCATTTAATTGTCGAGCAAAGTCTTCTCTAATATTAGAGTCTATAAATTCATTAGACGAGCTCATAAATTTTGAAATGCGCGCGCGTTTTATGCACTGCAATTTCATTAAAATTGACGCACGTCAAATTTTATATATGCTTCTTTATTTGCATCTTGGGTTGATTTTAAAATACCCGTGCCAGTGTTTTTTTCTCTGTGTTTATATTTAATCGCAGCACAGACTCTGTAAGCAAAGCGATGATATTAAAATAAAGTTTATTTTCCTTAATCTTACAATTTACAACACACAGTTAACATACCTTATATGCCCATTATTCACAAAATAAGCTAATCAAAACGCTCGTGCGTCTATCTAGCTAAAAATGTTCTATTCATGCATATATTTCTGAAAATATTTTCAAAAAAATTTTGTATATTTGGTTGTATGGACAAGTAGGCGTATGTTTTTCAAAATGAGTTCAGTGTCAAATAAAATCGCATATGTAAAGAATATTCATATATTTACGTGTGCAATGTATGTTTAATTTCGAAATTGATGTCGCTTGACATATCAATTGGTTAACACTTAAAGCTCATCAACACGAACAGTTTTCGAATTTAGCTAAAACACGCCAACTTTTATAGATATATCGTATATACTTATGTAAAAGTTGATATTTTACTAATACAGTTATAAGCAGTACTTATACGATTCGTAGCTTTTCTTGTAGAAATTTGAACGAGTGAACCAAGTGACATTAATTGGGCACAGCTGCCAGTTTGGGGCAACACGCGATCTTGAATGTGAATCGTATTCGTATTCGTATTCTGTATGATGTGGTTGCTTCTAGCGAGACAGCATGGCAGACACGATGGGCACGGGCCACGATGCCACGCCCAGCTGTTGTTGTTGTGGTGCTTGGAAAAATATGTTATAAAAATAGCTTAATTAGTGACGCGTTACGACAAATGAAAAGTGTAGCGAAATAAATGAAAAATCATGCATTGCGTGGGCGTGTTGCATGTCCAAATAAAAGCGACACAAATTTTTCATCGTGTTTATTTTTTGAGGGGAATAAATTTAAATATGGATAAACAGCTGTGTTTATAGGTACATTCTTAGTCGTGGATCAGAGATGATTAACCAGATATGTATCATATTTTTATATTTATTTTCTAATGACACATCAATGCCTTATAAATAAATTGAAATGAATGTTTAATCTGCTTAATCCCAACGCAAACTCACTAGGAATATATTTGGTCCTAAGTTTTTATATTTTCGAAGCAAGTTTCCAATGAAATCAATATGCTCAACTATGAGGTTTGTTTTGTAGCGCAGCAGAAATGTGTTAAACTTATCAGACTCTAAACCAACAAACAAAATTGAGCACTTTTACTCTGAATATTCATTAACTCGATGCCACAACTTAAGTTGCTCTTTTATATTTACATATTTGCATTTATTCAAATTTCAACTATGTAAACCGTCAGGCGAGACAAATAAATAAAAAAATAACAGCTAAAATTAAATTGAGCTCGCTGAATATTATTATTTCTTTTTTTCAACGTTTTGATAAAAACTCATTAATTAAATGTTGTGGTTGTGGCTGTGGCTTTTGTTGTTTTGTTTTTGAATTGTTTTCATTGTACATTTACACGACTGAATGTTAGAAAGCTCTTTGCGTAATAATAGACAGGTACAAAGATAAATTTCAATAATGCAAATGTATTTTAGATATTTAATTGAGTTTCCTATTTATACCCTGTAGATGTGTAGACATTGAATAGAGGTGTAGAAAGTTAATTCGTCCGTTGTTTGCCAATCTAAGAAAGTTTAAATTCCATATCAATTTAAATGAGTATAAGTTCGTTGTAGGGTATCTCTTAGTCTCCCACTATTGCATTTCATAATCATTCATTTATTTTGTGTGGTTGATCGTTTCTGTGTTGTTCCTGCTGCTTCAAATGTAAATTATGGCAAAAGTTTAGTGATTTTTGACCAATTTTACAGACAAGCCTAATGAAATGTAAAACTACGACTATTTATGACTTTGTTATTTTTAGTAGTATGTTGGCCCTGTAATATAAATTACGGTTTGTGTGTTTCCATAATGCAAATGCTTTGTTTTTCGCTTCATTTTTTAACAGCTTTCCGGCTACAAACAATGTTCGTTTTATCGTTTCAACATGCCTCCAAATAAAAGTTCACACACGAATGTTTATGGGCTGAACTTTCTGTGTGTTTATGAGGCGCTACATCCACCAGGCCAGATTCCAATATCTAGTATTACAAATTTATTGCTCTATTAGAACTGCAAACACTTGTCCTCAAGCTGTTGCTGAGCCAAATAAAAAAACACGCAACTGAATTTAGTTTGATCATCAAATCAACTACGACATCGGCAGCCAATGAACATAATATTCAGGTCTCTCCATATCTTAGGTATTTTATTAGCATAGATTTGGTTTACGATCGTATTGCTTTATGACCATGTTAGATTTGTCTTTCGGGTTGTTTGTTTGCCATGCTTTTACTCTACATTTGTACCGAGGTGCGCCTTACTTTTTAGGCCATTTAATGGTGTGCCGGAATAACACATCTCTGCGATATGTCCCCAACAATGTAAGCAAAGTGGTTTATTGATGAATCTGTAGCTACATTGAAGGGTCAAGAAAGTATATAAAAAGTATGTTTGTTTGCCTTCACTTAATCTAGGAATAGGTTTTGATTTCATTTTACTTTCGTAGGCTTGTAAGAAGCTTTATAGTTTTAAAAAAGTTGAAATACATCTGAGCTAAGATTATATCTCTTCAGAACTTGATTAACAGAATAACAAAAAAATTTTGTAGAATAAGATTTATTTGTATAAAAATTTTAAATTAGAGTTTCCTCTGACAGTTTCTGGTAAAAAAAAGCTTAACAAACAAACTGGAACCCTGTTGAGCGATTAATGGCTTAATTGCCTTATACAACATGGTTTAGATCGTCAATTCATCAATTTTAACTTGAATTCGTGGAAAATCTAAACGACTTTCTAATGGGATTTCATAATTTATTGCATCGATTTCGACGATAATAGTCTGTAAATGATATCTAAAATTTCATATTGTTTCTCAAGTTTCCAGAATTAATTTATAAATGCTTTACGTTAACCAAAGCTAACTGCCATGTTTCTAATTGTCAACTAGTGAAAACAGTAAACATACTTGGTAGTAGAATAATTGTTGAAATTCCAGCCTGAATTAATGAACACTCTGTCAATTGTTGTACAACATTCGCATGTCATTATTCATAAGATATCTTTATTATCATCCTAACGACCCGTAACGTAAAACCAGTGGCATAACAACAACAACTACAAAGCAAACTATCAAAGTCGAAACCAATTAAACTATCAGCAAATCTGAAAAATGTATAAAAAAGAAGCACACATGCCAAGAAATTTGCTAAGCTAAAGAAGCCGGCAAAGAAGAAGAGAAGAGAGAGAGAGAGAGAGGGTAAAGGCTGAAATAATGAAGTAGTATTCAGAGACCACATGTCATAAGCCAGAAGACGACGCGTGTCAGCGGCACTTTAATGTGGTACCAGCTAGAGATGGGCACGGGCCTCCTTCTCAAGGCCCGGCCCGGCCCGGGCCCGAAATAAATCTTTCTGGCCCGGTCCAGGCCCGGCCCGGTCAAATTTTCAAGAGGCCCGGCCCGGCCCGAGCCCGGTCAAATTTCAAGAGGCCCGGCCCGGCCCGAGCCCGGCCCGATACAACTATATAAAATTTTTTTTATTCTAATTTTTTAATGTCAAAAATAGTGTTTATTTTATTTACTAAAATCTAACAATTAATTTTAATAATTCAACAAAATTAATATTTACACAATTTTATGTAAAAAATATTTTTTGTTATCTTCATTATTAAGTTTGTTCGGGCCTACCGGGCTTCGGGCTTTTCGCTTAGGCCCGGGCCCGCACGAAAAAAAGCCCGTTTTCGATTTTTATGCACGAAGCCCGGTGATTTTTTGAAGAGGCCCGCGGGACACGAAGCCCGGCCCGGCCCGTGCCCATCTCTAGTACCAGCAAATCTAACAATGGAACACATGAAATTCAGATTTGTGTATTTCGGCATCTGCGGTTTTTTAGTAAGTAAAAACAATGGGGAGCTCAAATGATTTTTAAAAAGATCAACGCGCATTATTCACGCCTGTTTGAAGTTAATTCGTGGCCAAGAGATCACTGATAGAGACAAAGACAGACAGAGAGAGAGATGAAGAGTAAGGGATAGATGGAAGCTGAGATTTGTTATATCGCTCGTACTTTGATGTGGACTCACAATATCGTCTGGCACAAATTAGCCAACTGGCTAAACGTTCCCGCTTACCGTCCATCGTTCGTTTTGAGGCCTAAGTTTTTCTGCGTTGTATATTGTTGTTGTTGCTGATAAAAGTTTTCTGATAGCCTCGAACATATCGTTTGTTGTTGCTTTTAAGGCTGGGCCTGTGTCTGGTGCATGTATAAAAAAACTGGTTTTTAGTTTATCTCTCACGTCGCCGATACCCTGCACAAATTGATTATAATCACATTGACATGCCGTTTGAAACGACTAAGAAAATTATTGTTTTTATGACCGTTAGAAAATTGTATTTGTAAAAACTTGTTTTAAAAGTGGAACATTTCAAGAATAAGAATGTATTATAAGTGTCAATATTGTAGCTCTAGTAATTATTTGCTCAGCAGGGCATTAGAAGTGCGTCGAAATTGGATGTGTTTTGGCTGTTTTTTATTATTGAATGTCTGATGGTCTCATGTTTTGAAAGCATTGTAAGCTGATAGCCGTTTATGAGCTTAAATGGCAATGCAGGTAGAGAGATTCCTTCTTTTTTTCTTTTTATGCCTTTGGGGTAGTTCATCAAAGGGGATCAAACGATTGGCGGCGGCATCTCATCTACATAACAGTTTTGGCAAACGAAAGACTCAAATGAATCTTGGCCATATCGAAACCTGAGAGCATAGTTACTCCCATAGGTGACTGGCTAATGGACTTGTTCTTATTGGGTGGTAAAGCCTTTACTGAATTATTTTCAATTTTGTTTTCATTTTAAAATCATATGGTCATTTAAAACAAAAATTGCTTGCATTTATTTTGGGACTTCCTGCCTAATTTGCTATGTGTACTGGTAGAATTAATTTCATTTTGGGCTTGTGCATAAATAATAATAATACGTTTGTATGTGTAACTAATAATCCATCCAAAAGTGAATATGCTATTGTGCAATTCTGTGGGCATTTCTACGCAGCAGCTGCTGCGTGTTTTTTCATTTCCATTTTCATTTTGTTTTCCACAGTATTCATTAATGTGAATGAAAAAACTGTTGTGCCAGCGTTTTGGCCAATTACAAATTCAGTTCAAAATGTTTTATAAAATGCAATTAGCATTTTGTATTTCTAATTGGATCAGTTTTATTCTGTGTTTTTGCTTTCTGTTGTGTCTGTATAGTATTTTATGCAATTAAGCCATGGATAATTCGAAAATTTGAGGGAAATAAATTTCTAAATTGTTTTTAGCGATATTGGTTAATTAATTTAAAAAATTATATTCTCTATCGATTTTTATCAATTATAATTAAAAAAATATATCTTAGGGATTTAAATGAAATTAAGCGTATTATATACACTTCATAAAATTTATAAAATAGTTCTCTTGACAAAAAAATATTGTAATTTATATCAATTATTAAATTTTTTATTTTCCTTGACATCACATTAATTCCAATTCATAAGCCTAATGAAAAATTATATGATAAAACTTTTTCAATGTGCTGTTAAAAATGAAGCAAATTGTGCAATAAGCATCCAATTAAAACTTTTGCACACAATTGCAAGGCAGCTGGTAAAAAGTCGGTCTAACAATGAGTTAGTTGTGTGGTCGAATAGACCACGCATACAACAACAACTACAACAATAATAGAAATGACAACAATTCTATGAATAACTTTATACTGTCGCCTTTCTAACGAGCTGCAAAAATGTGAGCTTACTATATAATATAGAGTATATTTGCACATAAATAAGTATGCATGAATGTGGAGAGATGGAAGGAAGGAATGTTGGAGGATAAAGGATTTCCGCTTGGTTGCTTGAAATATGAGGAGATTTCGACAAGAATGTTATATTCAGTCTGTGCCCGCGCATAGGAAAAACCGTCTAATAATTTATGATGCAGTGGCAAATGTGTTATATTTCTTGTAGACGCCATTCGCATATGATGACAATGAGGATGATAATTACAAAGAGCGATATAAGCCGTCTGCGAGGACTTCTAAATATAGCCCAAGTGAATGTGACAATGTGAGAGGCGTGTTTGGATTTCGCAATTGCAATACGACTGCTTAACAGCACATAATACGATTTTATGGTTATGGTTTTTGCTTCTGCTCAAACTCCTCCACCTAAGTGGAATAAAGAGAAGAAAGTTTTCGGGATATCGACTTACGAGACGACGTCGCGACATTGAATTGAATGTCTTATGGCTCATGTCTCCATCTCCATCTCTCGCTCATCGCTTTAAATCTCATCCCTCGCGCTTATGCTCAACAGTACAAATACATCAGGGCTAACATTGTTTTGCACTTGGCTGACAGCTCGGTGCTTGAAGTATTTTCCAGTTTGCTCACGTATTAATTGCTCGAGTGGAAACGACGACAGCAGTTACAAAAAAAGAAGAAAAGAAAAATATAAAAAGAATGAGAGAGAAAACAGAGAAGCTATCGACCGAAACATGTTTTGTTTTTGATGTTTTTCTTCGTACTTTTATTTGTATATATTTTGTTTTTCTTTTCTGCTTTGGTTAGTCCTCGAAAAATGAGTAAAATATTAACAAAATCTATCGGCCGCCACTTGCATGCTGATGTCCTTGATATATTTTTTATTTTTTTTTTTTTGCTATTTTTGTGATTTATGATTGCTTCTGCTCGCTTAAGTGCAGCCGAATTTGGTCATGGTTATGATTAATATTTGGTTGAAATTACATTAAGAATATTAAATACAAAAATCAACATTGATAGTATGCTATGTTCTATACTAGGTATACTTCTAGGTATATACTTTTTGAGATATTTTCACACAAATTGTTTTTATTCATATTCTATTTTAATTGCTAAGAAACCAAATAATATATATATTTCCTGTCTATCCTTTTACCGTCTGTTGCTTGTTATGCAAGACAATACCTTAAGCTTGATTCGTCCAGCACTTTTACCAACCCTAATATATTCTCAGTCTAATCATATTCTGCAGTTTTTTAATCTCTTAACAGAATACCAGAACTCCCGCACAGCACAGAACAGTCGCTTGTCTGTGTCTTATACCCAAGACCTCTCGACTTCTCCCAATGTCCATCTGTCCGTTTGTTCATCAGCACAGACATCTGAGTCGTGAACTGCATATGAAGTACGCATTGAGGTTTAAATTCAAAATCGAGGCACTTTGTGAATGTCGATTGCATACGAAGAAGTTTTGATGTGCAGTTGGGGGCAATTGCAGAAGTAGCCACTGAAAATTCATCACGGAAGTCGTAAATAATGCTCCCAGACATGCTCAAAAAGACGTGTCATAGTGCGAACCAATGCAAGTACATGCATGTACATACATATTTTTAGCATTAACCCATTAGAGAATATCAGAAAAGAGAGCCAAAGAGAGAGATAGATTTGTTGAAAGGGAGTCTGTTACGATTAAATAGCTGCATGTCTTTCATGTCGACCGACAGTCCACAAACAGCTGCCACAGTGGCAGACATCAACATAGAGGCTGCACCGTGGCCAGCAATTCATCATCCATCATCCACAGCAACAACCACAATGGGGATATAGAACTGGAAATGCATAGAAACTTCTCAAAATGCATTTCAACGCCCTATTCTATATCACTTAGAGAGGCACGAAATGCCACACATTCAACTGGATCTGTTACAAAAATGTGTTTGCATATTTAGCATGCGCCTCTCAAGTGGCCAAATGCAACAACAAAATCTGGCCATTGCTTTAGATCCGCCTGGAAAACTCTTCACCCGTCCACACACTCCCACTTGGTCTGGTCGTGCAGCGATTGGTTATGTTGATGTTTATGTTGATGTATTGTACTAGTCGGCCTGTTGTGTGATCATGTTGAACACATGTTGACAAAGTGTGAGCACAGAACTGCCACCCGGCAGCCTGTGGCATCAACATCGCATCCAAGTGCAATCGATACCAAACGGAAGCGCATCATCATCTTCTTTGAGCACTAAAATTCATTAGAAACTGAACAACAAAGTACTTCAAATATAACATTTCACAAATGCATTTCAAATAAATTGAAAAACAATAAGTGCGACTATTTTACACAGTTCTCTGATGAACTTGCAGATATCCTATAACAATAAGAGTGTTTTTATATTCAAGGACACTTGCAATGGCCTTTTTGAGTTAGTCACATGGGTTTTTACTTGGGTTTCCCCAATCTTTGCAGCAAAAGTTTGATCAATTAAAATGTTTTAAACATTTTTTCCTTATAAGTTTTTATTATTATTTTATTATTGTGTTTTTCACAAGCCTGTCACGCCGTTTGAGTACCGGGTATAAAGACAATTTGACGAACAATTTCAAGTCCAGCAATTCCGTAGAAAATTGACGTAGATATCCATTAAATTATAAATTATCGGTGGCAAGTTTTTTTAACTTTATGGAAATAATTATATGTGCAAGTACACTTTTTAGCACTTTATAGGTCCCACAACAATAACATTGACTCATTTCCCTTTGAACACAAGGGCGTTTCATTCAGATAACAATATGTTCTTTTATAGAATCTATACTATATTATTATTTTTATTTGCGCTTTCACTTTGAAGAAGGCCCACAAATCAGATTCGTAATAAGCAATGCAGTAGTCACTTGAGGTTTTCTAAGCTCGTCCTTGTTTCTGTTTTTCTATGATTAGTTTTGTGTCCAAACTATGTAGTTAGTCTGAAAAACAAATTGGAATAAAGATTAGTTAAGAAGAAAGCTTTAATTCAAGATAAACTTTGTGCAGGGTATCTCTAATGTAAATATTCTTGGTAATATTAAACATTGCAATGCAAATTCATTATGCATGCTAATTTGTTGAAATGTGTTTTCAAAATTGTTTTCATAGTATGCATTTTTAGTAGTTTCCATGGCCTAAATTGGAGAGACACGAGTACAGCAAGATGAACTATTTAAGAATCGATGTCTTGCTTTATATGATTTTTGCATTTGCTTTCATTAAACCATCTGATGCTGGTTCAACCATAAGTAAGATCTTTTCATCGATATCATTGTGAGTGATACATTTCCTTTTGTTTAAGTATGTGGCGATAACGAGGTGTATCGATGCAATTGCTTTGAGAGCTCGTGCTCTCAGTTGCTTTATGATAGTGAGCTATGCCCACCAAAATGCGATAAGGCCTGTCAATGTAAAGTTGGATTTGTACGCCATCGGGGACTGTGTGTGAAAAAGGAAAAATGCTGTGCGGAAGGCTTCTGTAGGTCGGACAAGGAGGAAATCATGAAATCTTTGCGAATCAGTCTGAAAACTGCAACAAAATGATCTTTATTTCAAACACATGATGGCCGAAATAAATGAGAGTGCAACATTTGAACTATAAACCATTTATGATTGACTTGTATAAAGAATGTGTTCGTATTTTTAAAGTAAGATTGATCAGATAATTAGTCGAGAACTCTTTCATACAAGTTAAGTTTGTTAACTATTTTTGATTTTTTAAATCTAAAAATTTATTAAACTCACTTTTTTGCATACAATAGGCTAAGCTAAAACTCATATGGAACATGCGAGGTCTGGTTAAAGATTTGTGAAATAATGAATATGTAAAATCTATACCAACTTGCCACCTTGACACTGGCACAATAGCTCAGCGGCAGGTAAATCTAAGGGAAAGTGCCGTTGAGTGGTTGTGCCTCTAAAGACACACACAAAGAAAGACGGAGACGATCAAAACGGGGAGGCCAACCAAAATCAATGAAACAATGAAAGACAGCAAAGTCCAGTAAGGATACGTGCAGATTAAAAACCAGGCCGATGTGCCACAAAGGGACAAACAATAGGCACGTTCAAGACGAGGCCTAAATAGGCAGCACTCTTATCAATGACATCTAAGCCAACCACAGTCACAGTTACATTCTCCGTTCCTGGTTACAGTCTTCAATCAGTTTTCAGGTGCCGAACTTGAATGTGTTAATAGAAATTGACATTCTTGTTTTTGTCGTTACATTAAAAACAGGAAATAAGAGCGAGACAAAAATTTATAAATGCTTCTCAAGTTGGACTTCAACTCTGGCAAGAATTCATTTGTTGTAAATAAAAGTTGTTATTTTAATTGAAGCTACCTAATTATGTTCCAACTTTGGCATACCAAATTTGTTTTGTTCAGTCAAAAACGTATTTCCAAAAGAACAAAATAGCTATTGTTGTCATACGTGTGTGTATTTGTTAAATACTTAATGATAAAAAGATTCGCATAACTATTAAGGCGTCAAGGGGTTGGGGTTGATGAACTTCTATCAAATCGTTTTTGACTTCCAGCTAATTGTTTAGCAATTTGCTTAAAATGCATTTCCACCCAACTTCTCATTCAGATTTTAAGTGCTGCCCTTAGAGTTGAACAACAGATTGAGTACATCTCCATCTCCATTTTCATTTGCATCTCTGTATCTGTATCCATTTCCCCTTTGCCCATTGCCTCATCCGCGACCCGTTTCCCATTAATCTTCCGTCTATTTTAGAGCGCGATGAAAGTGCATTGACATTGTCCCATTGCAATATTCATTGGCAGGGCAGCCCTTGCCAATTTTAATTCGTTTTTTGTTTTACACTATCTTTCGCTGGGTTAAATACCCTGTAACCGAATGTGGAGAGATGATGTGCTTATAATGCAATTTATTGCATATGAAATGTGATAGACAACATGAAGATGCTTAAAATATATCTCGTTATTTATATTATTTATTATTTATATTTACTTTGTTTTATTTATATTTATTCATATTTATTTTTATTTATTTATTTTTGTTTATGTCACTGAATATAGGGCATCTCAGCGTCAGGCACTCTCTTTGAGCTCATTTGCTCTTTTCAACCGGCATTCGCTTCGCTGTCGAGTGAGGACAAACGACTGAATCGCAAATGGCCAGGCTAGTCAGGGCCAAAGACAGACAGACAGTCAGACAGACAGGCTGACGAGTCGTTCGACTAACTGTCGCAAATGCCGCGTGACGCATAGAAATGTTTCAATTCTCTTTTTTATTTATAAGCCTATATACATACATATATAAATGTACATGCTGTCAGCATATTTTGTATGTCTCCTGCGGAGTCTTGACGCCTCGTTGATCGCCCATTTGTCCAGTTCAAGCTACAACTTCAACCCGACTCCGGCTCGCGTTTAAAACTAACAGCGACAACAATAGAAACAATTGCTTTGTATTGCATTTACATTTCGTATGTGCTACAATGGGGCCACAGTGCTTCTTGACTTTTGTTGTAATGGTATTTTTATGCAATTTTTCTAATTCATGGTGCGTTTTGAATTGCAAACCAGGAAATAAAGTGTTAAGTAAGTCAAATTACAGCTGCAAAATGCATGAAAAGAATTGTAAACAGAACTCTTTTTATTCTTATTGTAATGTTTTATCCAATAAATTTTTTGAAATATAAAAAGTGTTTTGTGGTGTTTAGATTAGTTATTGTCTTGTATAGTTGAAAAGTATCTCAGGGGTAAGATTGCCCTTTTCAGATATTTTAGATATTTTAATTATATCTTGCTCATTAAGTATACAAACAGTTAAGCTAAATACATTCAGAAACGCAATCAGTATTCAACTGCGGCTTAGCATAGAATACTAAATGAATACTCTTTATGCTGCGATACATTTCTACAGTTTCTCAAAGTGTCAACTAAATTGAAGTTAATTCAATTCGTTGCATATTTTGAATTTAATCGCTTTGAATTCCTTAACTCAGCCTCACACGTCACTTAAACATATTTATGTTGCGAGCGACGCACTATGGGTAATTTCACGAGTTTGTGAGGCCAAAACCCATTTTCTGAAAGTCGCGAATTTGAAATATTTTTGAGTGCAACGCATTAACAAAAGATGGTTCTTCAATGTTGCATACCAGAAATCTCAATAGATGGCGCCACTTTGAAGAAATCAACTGTTAAACACAGGGTTGCATTTGCAAAGCACGCGCTTTAAACATTTTAAAGTTTTGTTGGCGATTTAAATGTGCCAATAAGTAAACAATAAGCCAATATTATTAAAATGTTTGAATTAAATTCGAATCAGTGTGGCTTGTATTATGTGTTTGTGAGTGTCAAATGTAGAAATTGATCTTGGTGTCCCCATATTAATGTAAAAATGTAAGTAGTCTAGCAAACGAATATTTTTTATTAAGTCTAATTTTTAAAAAGGTATTTAAAGTGAGTCCAGCGGAGTCCATCCTTGAAACATATTGTGTATTGTAGAGTACTTAATTCTTGTTCAAATGATTGTAGTTAAAAAACCCGCATTTACCCGCAATCGGTGATATTTATTTTTTTAGAAACTAACCTCATAATTTACAATGCCGATTTGTTCGCTTGCCGTATGGGGAATTTGACCTGTTTTTGTTGGCATTAATTAATATCTCGTAAAGTACTCAAGATATTTTGATGCGGTTTTTTTTCTAGTGTTATACATACTACTAAAAGTATTTTGGAAAAGTGGGCGTGTCATCAACCCCGCCCCAAATATTTTTTTTTTCTAATTTGATGCTCACTACCATTTAAGAGGGCTAACAACTTCTACGTCTAACAAGTACGTTTTCTTTATATTGCTAATAATATATAAGGTCAAAACTTGTTATTTGCAATAAAAATCATAGACATACTTGTTACCGATAAAAATAAAAAAAAAAAAAAAAAATGGTGGTGGGGGTGGTGACACTCCCACTTTTCCAGAATACTTCTATGAGGACACATATCTCTAGAAAAAAAACCGCATCAAAATATCTTGAGTAGTTTACGAGATATTCATTTTGGCCTTACAAACTCGTGAAATTACCCATAGTGCGACGTTCCCATTCGAATATTGAATTATTGAAATTTCGATTATCTTAATCTAGCACTTACACATTCATCAATCAAGCGCCTAATGCCACTTCAATGTGTCCGCGTTCGCGGCGCTGCTGACGGTCCCAAGAGACTCTCAATGTGGCATCCGAGTGGGTTAGAGACTGTGGGGCATTGTTCTTCTTCTACATATTGTTGCTGCTGCTGCCGTTGTTGTTGTTGTTGTTGTTGTTGTGGCAGGCCTCATAATGTTGACGTTTGTCAACATTAACTACACTTAATTCAAAATGTCACCACTTGCACACACATGCCTAAATTACAGCCGCCTTTTGTTTGTGCCAGTGTGTGTGTGACTATGTGTGTGTGTATGCGAGTGTATGTGTGTGTGTAAGTGAGTTCATTATTCCAAGTTGCAAAACTTTTTTGTCGCCGGTTTAGTGCACGTCCAGTGCCGAAGCTATCGGTCACACGTACTTTTACTCTGCCTGCTCCTATCCTGTACAAATGTCTAAAGAGAGGTAGCATAAGTTTGTGGTAATGTATGTAACAGACAGAATGAAGCATGTATGTGTGTCCCTAGAGATGAAGATAATGTCTTCATCCAGTCCAATAATATTGCACTTTAATTTAGATTATGGTAAAGTTATGTTTAGAATTCTATAACTAGAATTTGTAGTGCTAAAATGATTAAGTTTATTAAAATCGTTTTCACATGTGTGTAGAGGACTACAGGGTATTTCTCAATCAAGAAGTTTCTTATTGGCTTTCTATGCAGCTGCATAAATTACGCAATAAAAATGTCGCAACAATTGAAAAGTTGCTGTGCGTTAAACTGCATAAACTGCAACAATTAGAGGCAGGCAATTGTTATGTGCGCCCTTTGCAGCATTTTGTGTTGCAATTAAAGACAAGTTCTGCTTCCTAGTGACTTTTTTTCTTTTTCTTTTCTACTTCTTCTTCTTGTTGCATGCCCGCTTCGCGAAGATGATTAGAAGTTTAACATGGCGAACGGTGCGCCATAAATTTGTTCTTTATGACCAACTGAAGTGTTTGCAATTTCCAGCTGCATTTTGTAGCTGCAATTTGCATTTGCATTTGCAGTTCGTATTCAACACTTATCCGGGCGTGTCTTTAATTGTCGATAAGCTGCATAATTGCTCCCTTGTTTATTTACTTTGTTACTCTTTAGTACGTCTCTGCATAGTCTTTTATTCTTTCGCCACAGAAGTGTTGAAGTGCAGCTGCTGCTCGAACTGCTTCCACTGACCTTTAAGTGCTGTGAAATGAGGCCAATGTAGACATTGAGAAGTACTCAATTTATGATGTTTTTACAATTTTATAGAGATGTTGCCGTAAAAGTTATTTTTAAAAATCATTGAAATTCAATTTAATTTATATTTGGTGCTAAAATGCTTTTAATCTTTTAAGATCTAATCCTTTAATTTTCCATCTAGATTACAAAGGTAGTCTTTACCCTGTTGTCAACACCTGAATGCTTTTTCTTACTCCTGACAGTCTCATAATTTGCTTCTTGTCTGGATTTCGGTACTCTAATCCCGATAAAATCTGTTGGAATCCGTCTGAGAGCCAACCAACATGACTGTTGACTAAATTAGCCAAAATGCCGCATACTATCGGAGCCATATTTTAGCTGAAATCACGCTGAAAATTTGTGCCTTGCCTCAACTGGAATTTGCAGAAACGAAAGTTTCTACGATGCCTATCTGAATGGAGCGCCGGGCTAGGCCAGGACTATAAAATTATCCCAAGCTTTTCGCGCTGAAAACGTTTTTATGCTCTTACAGAAGGTTTTTTAATTTTGTGACGAAATGTGTAACGCATTAGAAATGAAGGACGACGAGCTTAAATAATGTAAACTCTGTCAGTCTGCTTCTAGTAAAACTAATATTTGTCTTCAAACTGTCTTAACAAAACTTGGTAAAGACTTGTCTTTTTTACAGAAGATTGTGTCTTTTGCATTCTCTTAATTGTCCTGACTAATTTGGATATATTAGGAGTATTAAATACCAGGATATTAAATACAAGGCTCTGCAAGAGTATCAAATCTTCGTCAAGTCGAAAATAACATTCATTCTTGTCTGTTTTTTTTTTTTTTTTTTTTTTTTTTTGCAATTTTTGTGTAAAGTATATTTTTTTTGTTCCTTATGCTTTGTCGTAAACCAGGCGTAGGCTATTAATTTTATGAGTCTACGGAATGGGCAGACTGACACAAGGGCACAAGGACAGAAGGACATGAGTGTTAGGGGCAGAGGGTCTGTGGCAGGTGATATTCTATTGGCGCCCAGCCAAGTCGGGGTGATTTTAATAAAATTTTCGTACTGCTTTGCTTGGCTTTTCATAATGTGAATTTTATGCTGATTCAATGTTTTGTGCTCGATGCCGCCGCAGATTGAATGTGAAATTGAAGCCGGGCGTTAAATTAACAATCTGGAGGAGGGTGGGGTGGGTCGAGCCCCCACTTAACCTCCCGCTGCTCCCGGAAGGACCATTACAAAAGGTGATTAAATGTGCGTAATATATGCGCCACAGGCTGTCATTCAATATGGTATCTCCTCTCTATCTCTATCTTATCAATATGCTAGGGGAAATAACTTTAACTCAAAACATAAATCTTGTGTTGCTCTATTGCCATTTTAGTCCGCGGAAATTCCCTTTGCCTTCTGCCCCTTAATAATGTTATGAATATTGATAAGACTGCCATGTATAATTTGAATGCTGTGTTGTGTTGAAATTCAAGTAAAGGGCAGAGACCCCAAGATTGGATTTTTGGCGCATTCCCATTTGGGATTACAATCGCATGTATACATTCTCATACATATGAAACTACATACATAATTGCCTTTGCTTTTTGTTGCTGTTGCAATCACCTCAAACATCGTCCCATGGGAGGAGGAACTTCCCCGAAAATTTTGTTTAATGTGGGGTCGTAGAAAATTAGTTTAATGCTCAGACAGGTAAAAGGCATTTGCTGGAGCTTGCTCGAAAGACTCAACTCAACTTTATTAGAAGATAAAGGTCGTGTCTTAGCAAATTATAGCGCTGTATGGGTTAATTGAATTGGCTGCCACGTGGCCCGGCTTGTTGATAAGGAAGGTGAACATTACGCTATTCAAAATGTGCGCATAAAAGGCACAATTTTAGCTTTAATCACAAGTGAATTAAACTTGAATTGAGTTAGTAAACATTGTGCCAGGGCCAATATAAATGTCATATAAAGTCTTAAATTTGTGATATTAAATTTTCCAACATTTTACATAGATATTTTGCCAAAAAGCACACAAATTAAACAAATATTTGTAATTTAATCGCTCTGATATTCAAGATGCTTTGCTCTCTGCATTGCATTGCCGAAAGGCGCACATCAGATCTAGATATAAATATATATATCTATCCAGCTTTGCCTTACGAGCCACTGCATATCCATAGACAACTTCGTCCCTTATCTTACCCTCTCTCTCTCTGCCATGTTTGTTACCACAATGTTTCATTTTGAATAATTTCCATTAACTAAATACGCGCATTCACTTGCCTGCGTTTGCCCGGCTTTTCTGTTGGGCAAATTAAAAAATGACTAAAAGAAAATAAAATAAATAAAAGGAATAAAAAAAAAAGAAAAATGAAAATGCAAATGAAAATATATGCGGAGTAATAACCGGAAACCATGACCCCTATTCGGGGCAGAAAAAGAAAACTCGTTTGGCCCAAAAAGTGCATAAGGAACGGAAATGCGGGCAACATGAAGACTCAAATGAAAATCAAGCCTGCCAACTAGACGGGTGCGTATAGTATGTGAGTGTCGAGATGTAGGTCAAAATGTCTGTTTTTGTGTGTGTGAACAAACAATACACATATTCAACTGCAAGCGAGGGCTTAAAAAAAAATATGTGGGTGTTGTTGCCAAAGTCAACATGCACTTGCTCACAATATTACACATACGACCGTTTGCGTTTCTTTGGCCGTACCGAAAGCCCATTACCCGAAGTGTGGTTTGTTGTTAACGCCTTGCCAGCACTCACACACACACACACACACACACTTGCATGTATTTGGTTCGGTTGATTCAGTTTTTGGCTTGCGTTTTCCATTTTCATTTTTGTTGTTAGCCTTTTTTTACTCTGTTCTGTTTTTTTTTTCGGGGGCTTCCCATGGCCTTTTGAATCGTCTCTTTTTTCACATAATGGTCTTTTTTTTTTTGGCACAAAGTAGAGTGCAAGTGCTGAAATTGTAATAATGACCAGGGCATATACGTATGTATGTGTACATTATTATGCACTCTTATTTGTATAAGCATTTTCTTTTTGTCTTTTGACCGACAACCTTTGTATGAGCTTGTGACGCAGCAGCTGCAATTTTACCACATTTAAATTGCTTTTCATCCAGTTTGTGTGCAGCGCAAGTTGCAACTGCTGCAAATGTCACTTTTTTTAACACTTTATTCCCTTCTGGAATTGCAGAACTTCAACGTGTGGCTAAGTTAATTATAAAAAGGGAACTTATAAATGTGCGTAAAAAAATACGAAAGTTTGACATGAATAGATTACAGATCCATTTTAAAATAACTTGATACATTTTTCACTTTAAAATTCAACAAGCAAACATATTGAAGTTATAAATTATAGCAAAATTTACACATTTTATTTATTCAACTAGAACTTTATTCGATTTTTTAATATCAAAAGACGCTCATCAATCGATCGACATTGAATAAGTTATGAATATTTGTTTATTAATAACTTGTGGTGTGAAATCAATCTCATTTTATGGTTTAAAGTGCCTAACGATAATCATTTAGAGTTTATTGTATTTCTATACAAATTGAAGTCGGATGTTGTTTTTCTACAATTTGTTATTTGGTTTCAGTCGTTTTGCATTTGCGGCGCCATCAGCTGAAATGCTGCCACATTGTCGCCAATAATTTCAGCGTCGGCGACGCTGCCATAAATGAAATGATTTATTAACATCTCGACTGTGCGGATCCGATACGATTTGCATCTGATCCGACCACGTAAGACCGCTCCGCCTCCTGAGTTTTATCATTTCAAACAGACCAACTGTTGACTGGGCGTTATCGATATGCATCCCAGTATCGTATGTATTTGTGGGATAAATAATCATTTGCAATCAGGAATTCTTATTATCACTTGAAACATATTTTGCGCTGTCAGTAGCAACAATAAAAACAAAAATGAGAGAAAAAACAGAACAAATAATAATAATAAATAATAGCAACAAAATTAATGACATTGTCGCGACATTTTGAGGCGGCTTTTTGTGTTGTTGTTGTGATTTAAGCCATCATCAGCCAGCCAGACGGTCGACCGTCGACCAGTGACGTTGTTTTTTTTTTTTGACAGATTTTTTATATGCATATGCTTAACATATTTTTCACAATTGGCTGATTATGGCGTGTTGTTATTATGTTGACTGATGTTTGAGAATTTCTAGCAGATTTTTTATTTGTATTTAATGAATACCCCTCGCTGTGAATCTCACGACAGACTAAGAATTTGGCGCCAGCATAAATTATTCCAGTGTTTAGTTTTTGTCTTTTTTTTGTTGGCATTAAATAAAGTTTGCATAAAGTGTGTATATTATGGAATGCATGGCGAATTTGGCCTGCTTTTGTACCCTGCATAAAAGAGATGTTGTGAATTTGATTTATAGAAAGTTTAAGTAATAATATTGTTAAAATTCCCATTTTGCTTGTACGGCTTTTGGTTGTAATAAGTTTAATTAGTTTTGGGAAGTCATTCAATTTAAATAAGATTTTGCGAATATAATTTTTTTTTTTAATTTAAGAAGGGCTTAAAACTGTTCCGTACGGTAAGCCTCTTAGAACCCCTCCAAAAGCATCAGCCAAAGTTGAAAAAACCCTTTTTATGCATTGCCACACAAAACTTTCAGGCCATTTGACAAAAACAACAGCCTAAGCGAGACCCAAACCGTCCCAAAAGAAGAATCTCGGCAAAAAGGGGCAAACATAAAAGTTTCTTACCTTAAGTTTTTAAGTACTTTTGGCAAAGTTGCAGAACCTGACTCGAACCTAGTTGGTCAGTCAGCTGGTTGGCCGGCAATTTTTACACACTCAAATAAACAGCAAGGGTATAAAACTAATTGGTAATCGTGCATTAGAAGGGAGTGTGGACGTGCAGGGACAAAAAATGTGTTACTAACGTTACGTTACGTAAGAGCGGCTTACGTACCTATGAGCTACGTAATTATCCTATTAAGCTGAAGGAGGTCGGACACAAACTGAAACTGAAACACTTGCCAAGTTGTTGTTTACAGCCAAGTTCCTTGTTCCTTGTTCTGTCCCAGGTCCTGTTGCCTTTCGGCCATTGTTTTCATCCTGTAGCTCTGGCCTGCTCCACTTTAGAAATCCGTTGTTGTCGCTCTGCTTCCGTAATGTCAGGCATTTCGGTACTGTGGTTTTTTCCCGCCCTCCCTCCTCTTGTGTTGTTCTTGTTAAGTATACAACTCGTTATTTTTGTTACGTTTTCGTTTTTCTTCTAATTTAATTTGCGGTCAACCGACGTGAAACAGGAAAGAGAAAAAACGGAAGAGGAGAGCTGCAAAACATGTTCGTAAAGTAGCTACACTCGTTTACGTTTAAGGGCTTTAAAAGGCAGCTAATTTTGCTGCCCACCTCTACAATCTTCTCATTAAATACAACCTCAAATATTTAAGCAAAATAATTTGAGTCAAGTGCATTGACTTGACACGTGCTGAGATCCGTAGTTCCTCAGTGTTTACGTTGACACTCTTCTTAAATGGGGCCATTTGAAGTGAAATGTTCCATCTTGCCAGTTTCGCAAATACGTTTTAATTTTAGCCAGACTAACTAACTGTCTGTGTGTGTGCTGTTATGGTAATGAGTATTGCCCAAAAGCGTTTGTGCCACAAACGTGGCAAGCGCTTTGCCGCCTACCCAAATATTGAGTGTTGTCCTGCGACCGGATTTTAAGGGTCTGCTCTCCTGGTCCTGTTTTAATAGGCTTTTGTGACGCTTTTGCTTTACTTGTTCTTTGCTCTGGACATTTCCTTTTTCCCTCTTCTCTGTTTTTTTTTTTGTTTTCCTTCTTTTTATGTATCATATTTTGGGTCTGTACAAAGAACATGTTTCTTTATTTTAAGAAAGCTCTTTTATCTTCTTTTCTATTTTTGTTTTTCGTTGCAGGTAAGCGCAAGCGTTTGTAAAAATTGAAGTGCCGCTTTTATATATTTTGTGTGTCTCCTTGCTTTACGAGCAAAAACTTTGGTCGTGAAAATTGGCGAAAGTAATTGGTACAAAGGCCAATAAAATGAGAAAATGTGAGTGGTACGAAAATGGTGCTATAAAGAGAATTAGCTCGTAACGTCCAATCTCAGAATCAGACTTTATCCTGTTCATTTTTGAATTTAAGCAAGATTTAATATCAATAATATCTATGAAGAACGTATATTATTATTTTGATCATGAAATTAGACTTATTACTATTGTTTTAAAGTTATGATAATCAAACCTTGTATCGTACATTAGCAAGTAAAGTTAATTTTACATCTAGAATCTTATTACTGTAACACACAGATAGACATTAAAGTAGCGATAGGTCTAACACCAATAGTCGATGACTCACCACTTGGCTTTCTATTATATTGAATGGCAACTCACACAAAGGAAACTTAATTAATCCAGCGCCCTTTCCCAATTTTGTGACCCAACTACAATAAAGTGATAACGAACCAGTAAAACATAACTGTCACACACACTTAAATGGAGAGTGTGTGCAGTTTTCACACCCCTAAAGCAATTAGGCAAATCATAAAATCAATTTAGCGAGCATTGCATTTCAAATTATCAACGTTGACTTCGCAAATAAAACTCGAAGCCAAACAATTTGATAAACACACACAAATACACACGCACATCTATTCTAACATACCCACACACACACGCACACTCATACACACACAGGCAGCCCACTTATTTGCCCAATTAGAACATTAAACCTAATGCCAACACGATTGCAATTAATTACCAAAGAAATTAAATTCCATGTTCAACACGTAGCAGCAAATATTAAGCTCGCCATGGCCAAAACTGAAGCTGCCGACATGCTTGCCGTTATATGAACGTACTGACACACACACTCTTACACACAGTTGTAGCCACGTTAATGACACCACATGGCGTCAGGTTGGACCGTGCCCAGGACAGACACCAAAACAGACCACGACAATATCGCGCTGCACTTAACATGAACCACGTTTTATGAACCTCTTTTATTTTTCGCGCGTTCATTTTATCTAAAGCGACAAAAAACAAAAAAAATATTGTTTTTCCTGTTAGACCTACCAAAAAAGCCGTTGACATGACATGTTGGCCATGTCCAAGTTTGCCGTCAATAGTTTGCTATTAAATGTAATTTTGTGTGTGCATGCGATCGCAAAAGATAAAAGCATGTTGTTTAGAGGCTTTTAGCTTAAATTAAGGATAGCAAAGGCTATAGAAAATTTGTATTTAGTACTATTAACTACGATTTATAAATTATCTAAACAATAGCAGCTCGATTTATTTGTCAGTAGAAACACAGTGTATATATGTTTATTTTTAATATTTTATTCTGTTAATTAATCAATTATCTAAGATCTTGATATTAAAACTTTCGTTATTTATCTGTGTTTCGACAGCGAAATTGAAAAGTGTATTACCTCTCGAAGGCCTTTTTTTTCAATGTCTAATTAAGGTGTTTGATAACTATTGAAAATATATTTTGACGTAAAATGTATAGAAATTACTGTCAAATTTAAAATTATACTAAACCTAAGAATCAGTTTATAATATAAACTTTATATGTACATTATTGTCCTAAATCGAAAGCATATTTTTTGGTTGAATGTCGAAACTGGACTCTACTAATATTACACTGTCTACTCTGGGGCCTGTTGCTTCAATTGATTTTAGTTTATTGTCGTTGATGTTGGTGTTATTGCGTTTATATGTGTCTGTAATTAATATACATTGTGTCCACTTACCTAACAGCAAACAGCTAACACTTGAGGCCCATCGTCCACACCCACAATAGTGCGTAATTGGGTAGCGACGTCTGCTTTGCTCTTAATGTGATTACTCTGATTACGATTAATAATAGTTTATGTGTGTGTGTAATTTCCGAGTTTCAATGACGTACATTTGTCAAATCCTGAGTCCGTAGGCGAGCCTCTTAGCGTTAAATGGAAGTCTGTCAGAGGTAAATTTGTATACTATGTGTTCACTGGGCGGATTTTCAATTGACCTGTTATTTGGGTTATATATAAGTTCAAGTACATATTGAACTTGATTTTAAGCACGAAAGGTATGTATTTGAGCTATGTTTAGTTAAGAATTGTGCCAAGGATTGTGGCTCACTTTTAGGAAACCTGTCAACGTGTTGCCAGTGAAAACACCTTCGCAATGTAATTAAGTCTGCAGGTCAACAAACTTTGATAAAATATGTTTCTCTGAGAAGGAAATAGATTCAGTAATAGTTATTTGTACCAGTATATATAGTTGTAGATACAATTGTCTTGATATCATTATCCTGGCAGCCACACATTGCTCTGACATTCCTCTTAGCAGCTCAGAATCATTCGCATTCCCCAATTTGAGCCCATTTCAACAGATTAATTTTCAAATGCCAAAATGGAATTCATTGAAATCTTCTGCTCAAGGGGATAATTGAATGGGCAAACTCAGGAAGCGAAGTCAGCTGCCACTCAACGTCCTCATAGTTAGTCAGGGATAATATCTTTTGACAGGCTTTTGAAACCCATTTACAGTTCATTTACTAATGAGCCAATGACGCATTTATGGACACACGCGTCATCCCTTTCCCCATTTGAAGGATTTTCACTCCTTTTAACCTCAGTGCTTTGTATCAAATATCGATGGATTGACAGCTCCAACTCTAGCCCCTGTAGACGGATATAAACTTGTCGATAACCGAGTGAAATGCTGGCACGTTTCATATTTTACGAGCGTGTGCAAAGTTTCCATTTTACGGGTTTGCTTCAGTCACATCGACAAGGTGTTTCCAGCATATTTAGTCCATGTTAAACAAAGTTCTGTTTTCGATGCTACGTGCATTTCATATTTTTTTAAAAACTTTCATGAAATGCAGAGGTATTTTGCTGTCAAGCTTTTGAATCAAAGTGTTAAGCAATAAAAGACGTTTATTTTTAATTGTTTTATTTTTAGTTCAGAAAGACTCGTTCCGTAAAACTTTTCATATTTTATAATAATTCGATAAGCACATGTGCGTATTCTTAAATTAATAACAGGAAATACAACAAAGCGAAAAGTATTTATGTTAATTGCAGAACATTTTCAATCAAACTAATTGCGCAACTTTCAGACTTGTTCCTTTGTGCTATTTGATATTGCTGTTCCTTAACTTTTGCTCCCTTTGTGAGTTGTTATAATTACGAGTTTGTATGTTTATTTGAGGCAAAACGGAGTGTTGATGCTTTCAATCCAAGTATGCAATTACTTAAATGCATATTTATAAACACTTTAAACGCCAATGTTTGAAAAGGGTATACAGTTCTCTTCTAAGTGCGTAATAATTAAAAAAGGATTTCTACGAATAAAATAATTCAATTATCTTTGGTACAACTTTTGCGAAAATAAAAGTATGTATATAAAACTTTTGATGCAACGTTTTAAGGTAATTATTTAGAAATGCTGAAACGACAACAAAGTTTTATTAACTTCATATTTCAAGCAAACAAATGGACAAAAGAATATCCCCCAAACACACACACATACGAGAAGGGTGAGTACATGTGTGTCGCTGACAGCTGTATGACAGTCGAAAAGAAGAAAAAGAAAACAAGAAGAACGAATGAGCAAACCGAAAACAACAAGTCAAAGGAAAGGCGGGCATTGTTAAATGCCAGAAAGCACAAAACAGAGCTCAAAAATCGCGCTAAATCATGTGCAAACGCTATGAGCAAATTTAACTCCTTCCCCCCTTTTTTCGAACGTTTTTTGTGTGCGTGGCATAGGCTAAAGCAAAAATGGCTTTAACGAGTATGCGTCTGCGAAAAAGAGAGAGATATTAGGTAAGAAGGGACCGTGACCGGGGAGGGGAAGTTTAAGAAAGGGGAAGATCTCAGATGTAGCTCACGGGATTTGGCTTAAAGTTTTGCAAGCTAGAAAAGTTGCTGCTGCTGCCTGTTGACATTACCAAAGTTTTTGGGTTTCAAATATTGTTGCATATTTTGCGGCGCTTTTGTTCAACTAACAAATGTCAGCGAGTTAATATTATAAAATACCCATACTAAACTTCTATATAATAATAAAAAAAGTAAAATATGATAACTTTCGTCATGTGGCTCAGTCAAATTAAAAAAGTTTTTTTCCTTAGAGCTCTCAAAAAAACTCAGCTGAAATTGCAAATTTACACATCTGGCAAATGAGCTTAGCAAAGGAATTTGAGCTTCTCTTTTAAATAAATTAGTTATTAAAATAAATGCATGTAATTTATGTTAATATATTTAATAAACCATTATTAATGCTTACACTTAAGCTTTATGAGAGCCTTTCGGATGGAAGTACTTCAGTTTCGACTGACTTGTGTAACAATGTAATTAAAATCATTTATTAAATGTTTTTGGGCATAGCCAGACTAACCTGCACATTAATAACTGTCCAGGCAGCCAGAAGCCAGACAATAAATTTTCGACGCCGTTAAACCTGTGAGTCATTCAACAAAATAATTACCAGCATATTTCGAATGTCTCACCAGCGGCAGTAGCAGAATCAGTGTTGCCTTTTTAGCTTTTTTATAGCTATACTTAAATTATATTAGCTGAAAGCTGATTATTAAAATAAATTATTTATTATATATAATTTATAACAATAATCTGCATTTTCTTATTTTAAAACTATAATAGATATAAAATCCTATTTTTTATAAAAATTTTCACAATGAAAATAGCTATTTAGCCATACAAATTCTGTCAACACTGCGGCAAAACATTTATCTTCACACTCAGAGAAAATGAGTGAGGGCAATCGAGGCAGAGAAAGAGAGAGTCAGTGAAATCTTATAAAAAAACCTCTTTACGAGGTAAAAGTCTAGTGACGAAAACATTTTCATGCCCCAAAATTTCTGATATCCAATTTTGTGACGAAAAATATTAAATTTTACACATGAATTATTAAAAACAAATTTTTGTCACTGGCACTGCGCTAAAAAGTACTATTTATTAGGTATGAAAAATTTTGCGCAATGTGCCTAGTGACAAACATTTTTTTTTAATAATTCATGTGTAAAATTTAATATTTTTCGTCACAAAATTGGATATCAGAAATTTTGGGGCATGAAAATGTTTTCGTCACTAGACTTTTACCTCGTAAAGAGGTTTTTTTATAAGATATCAGAAGTTTTTTAATAAGACATCGGAAATTTTGACAATTGAAATATTTTTTTCTATAAATATATTTCGATCTTGCTGTAATCGGAAGTACAAAATGTTTCATCTGCCGCAAAAAGAATTCACCACTTGCAAGCAGTATCTTTCCACATGCACTGCAAGCAGTGCAAGTAGTGTGCATGCAGTAGTATACATGCAGTAGTGTAAAGGAAAAAGGTATATTCAATCAACAGGTAATATCATGCCCAAACGAATTTTGACAGATTGGTGTTGTATGTCAAAAGACGCGGAATTAAATTGTCTACAACTACATATTTAAAAGTGATTTGATGTGTAGATTTTTCTTAAATCGCCAAAATGTGGAGAAAAATACCTTATTTCACCTGTGGCTGTTTACCTATTTTCTTTAACTTTGAAGGTATGTCTAATAGCCCTTAGAAATACCTTTAAAATGATATATAGATCACATCTGTAGCTTCTATCGTTTGGATGCTATGGGGTTTTTAGTTTTAGCGGTTTTTAGCGATTTCCCGCTAAACTAGCGATTTTTCGAAAAAGTCGTAGAACAAACGTTTCTAGATTTTTGAGCGGGAACAAGTCCTCATTCAAACTTTTAAGCTAAAACAACGATTTGATCCATACAAACAAACAAACAAACAAACAAACAGACTGACTTTTCATCTCGTTTTGAGAAGGGCACCAAAAATTTCATAATAATTTATCTTTTGAACCAGTAGTCGGATTTTGATGATTGAGGTGTCATTCGAGGCGTATTTTTATGAGCAATATTAAAAAATTTAAAATGTTGACCAAAAGGCTCCAGCGGCCCCATTAGATCCAATAATTTAAATTGTGCCCCTCCCCCTTACACCTGTTTATCTCAAGAACTAGGTGAGTTTCCTAAAGTCTTAGTATGCACATTTGTAAGTTAAATTGATACCTTTCGATCGGTATATAACTCGACCTGATCGGACAGTCATAGCAAATTTTTCATTCTTCCTGTGTATATATGCTAGTCGCTTTCGCACACTTCGTGCTGCTTTCGTCACTAGCGCGGACTGCCGTCCGCAGTGATAGCATATCATAATTAAGATGCTCGGCAGTCATTTATAAGCTCAGAGGTTTACAGTGGTTCCGAGGACTAAAAGCAGTGTGAATGTCCTGCAACTTGACTGGAACTTGTTTTATTTAACACATTTCATTTTTTGTTGTAGGGTTCAGAAAAGCACGAAAAGTCAACGCAAAGTGGGTGTGGCCGTTGCTTGCAACAAAATCATTGAGAACTCACTCATTTACGCACACACTTGAGACTTGGCAAGTCTCTGCAAGGATAAACTGGAAGTGCGAATGCTAGTTGACGCATAGTTTAGCTACTTCTCAATGTGTGCATGTCGTTGTGGTGTGTGTGTACATACATATGTGCAGTGTAAACAGGTATTTAGTAATTAATTACAGTTGTGACACCCACATACACATAAAAACATTGTTAGCCTCATTCTCAGTCAGTGCTTGCAGCTCAGTTTGGCATGCGATTAAGCGCTTTAGTCTCACATAAGCTCAAGCATGCTGGCAAATTGTTAATGCAACCCTGTTGCACGCACTAATGAGACCTGACTAATGCCATATTGTAGCTGCCTGTAGCAACCTGTGCTTAAGAAACAGCTTCTCTTGTACAGTGACATGTTTTATAATTAGTTTAAATTTCGGCTTGTTGTCTGCCAAAAAAGGGATTTGTTTACGTCTCTGTAAATTAAATAGGTCTCAATTTTAGTTTACATACTTGTATGCTGCAAAATGTTGCAGTTGCTTAAGGATTATTCGTTTTCTGATTGCTGGACAGATTGGCGACAAATTCACATTGGTTTCTTGACATGTAAAAGTATTTTTCAAGACGAATCAATTGGGGCTGCCTCCTGAAACGAATTAAATTTGAAATTCTAATCAAATTATGCAGTTTTTAATTAGATTTCTTTATCCTTTTCAACTGGGTCTTAGTCAACATATTTAAGCGTAAATCATGCTAACAAGTTAGAAACGCTTTAAGCCCTTTTAAGCGGCTACAATTACCCGGTTAATGCGTATAAAATGGTGTAACAAGTGAGAGCCCAGTAAGCCAAGTGCTGCTTGTATGTCCATGTTCCGCCATTCTTTCCTACCTGCCCCTTTCCCGTCTCTTCTCGTGCACCGCGGAACTGACAATCAGATTACGCAACAGAAAAGCGTAAAGGAAGAATGCAATGCAAAGAAAAGTTTTCATTTTTCGCACTCGCAGCAGGTTTAATCCGTTTTTAATTGCCTGAAATCCAATTGGCAACCTACATAGCAACCTGTCAGGTAGCGGCAAGAAACAAAAAGTAAGGAAAATGAGAGAAGTACAAATGGATGGCTAACACCCTCTATCAACTTTTGTGTTAACAATTGATTTGTTTTATTTCTGTTAACTTGGCACACCAATCGTTGCATGAAATTTTCAACTCAATTTACGTGTGTCAATATATAGAATTCTAGTGAATTTTCATGCAGTCTTTTAAGATTTGCCGGCCTGTCAAACTAACTTTGCCTCCCCAATTTTCTATGGATTGCTTTTGTATACGCAACAATGCGGGAATGCTGTTATACTACCAGTAGAGCAAAGGCAACAGTCGAGTGTGCTCGACTACGAAAGACTCTGTGTCAATGCTTTAAATACCTTATTGTATATATTTTTTATCTGATGAAGTAAGAAAGCTTAAGTCGAGAGTACACGATATATTCAGGACAGATGCAGAATTGTCTATGTAAAATGCGTGCCAAAATTCAAGTCTTTACTTATTCTTATTTCCCTGTTACACATATTTTCACAACATTATTATACTCCAATTGGAATAGGCTTTAATAAAATATTTATGTTAGTTAAGCTTTTGTTTCTTATGCTTCTTCCCAGCTTTTGTAAATCTATTTGAAATTCCTGGCTATCTAAGTGTCTGCACTTGACTTTTAGGGCATTCCAAAGGTGTCTAGTTTTTGTTCCTGTCAGACTTGTTATTATTCCTTTCCAAGAATTGGACTTGACATTTTCGACTTAAAACAAAACGAAGGCACGAAATTTGTTGCCTATTATTGAGCAGCTATTTAGATTTTTAAAATTTTAGTAAACTTAGCTAGACTTAAGAGCCACGTTTGTTGAGCTGTTGAACTATGGCTTAAATGATATTGTAAAGTTAAGTGCACGATATATTTCAAACATCTTAACTTCACTAAAGTTTTCTAGTAGCAGTAATTATTGAAAACTTTTGTTTTATTTTATAATTTTTTTCTTACTTTTTCTCCATTTTCCCTTTGCCATTTTGCTGGAAGTTATGTGGCAACATTAAGTAAACGCCAGGCACAATGTTTATGCATTTATAATACATAATGTGGCAAGAGTGGCACCGAGAAGCAGAACACGCACAAAGTATGCAACAAAGTTATGCAAAGTGCTGGAACTACAGTAGACAAGAAAGCAAAGCGCTTGCCACTTGAAAAATACTGCAAATTCTTAAAATGTGGGAGGTGTGTGGGCGGAGAGAAGAGTCGAGAGAAGGGGAGCCTGATGTGGGCGATGAAAAATGTCGCACATTGTAATGGGTTAAGAAGCGAAGTGGGAGCGCAAAAATGGAAGTAAAATTGTAAAATGGGTAGAAACATTGAGGTAATGGCATCTGCAACAGGATGCAGGTTAAGTTCTTGCTTGACGCCAGTGCCACATAAAGTGGCAAAGTTATGAACGCCTTGGCCTGCATGTGCTAAAATGTAGTCCAACAGTGCTGCTGTCAAGTGTCAACTTGCTTGATTTACTTAGCCTGGCTAAAATAATCAACATAAAAATGAAATGCAAAAACCAAACGAGTCTCTATTGCAATTTCTCATGCACCAATCAGTGCCTCATTACATGCAACCTTTTCACTGCTTGACTGACTTGGCCTGGCCTGGTCTGGCCACTTGGCCAACTAGCTTGTTGGCTGCTGCTGCTGCTGCTTCCCAAGTACTGACGTATATCAGCTTCCGGTGCATAACATGCTGACATGTTTCCGGCACACGCAAAACTTAACGTTCGCGTATATTTCATGTGATTTATGATCTTTCACGTTTACTTTATTATTTCTGTCGTTGTTGCTTTTTTTTAGCAGCAAAAACTTTTCCCAGCATGCAAAAAATAAGTTTGTGAAGCGCTCTTGCATTAAATTGGCATTCAACTGGCTGACTAACAGAAACAACCGGCCTTATAGCCACTGTCAACGTGGCGTATAACTTATGATGGAGTCCAAAAGTAAATTGGTGAAGCTAATCTTAGCTAGATATTCCCCTGGTTAATTTTCATTGTTCTCTGTGCGTCGTAATTACTTTTCTTGGCAATTAATTTGAGCGATCCGTAAGGACAACAACGGCCGAATATATCAACTGAGCGCCCACGAGCAAAGTCAACGCCAACGCCTTGAATTTCCCCTTCACTAATTTCAACTTTCCCTTTTTCTGACTTACTTGTTTTGTATATTTGCTGTTAGTATTTTCTTCTTCTTTTTTTTTGTTGTTCGAAAAGTTTGTGCAAGTTTTTACTGGCAACTGCGTTTTGGGTTCCTTGTGAAATTAGTATTTGGTATTTGTCCGCCTTGGATGTTGCCATGCAGCTTGGCTGCATCGCTTATCTACAATTCCAGCAGCAACAATTTGTTTCTGTTTTTTTTTTTTTATTATTTTTGCCTGGCAACGCTTTACACTTGATAAGCAAAACTTTCCCATTGGCCGCCATTTTTCAACATCTCGTTGCGAAAAAGTTGCGGTAAAGTTTCGTTTAATTTCAGTTTGTTTTGTAGTTTTACTTTTATGTACTCCAAAATATATTAACTTAAATTTTATTGCGTTCTCAGATTCCGCTTCAACTAATTTTCTTATATTTCTTCTCTTTTTTAAGGTATGCAATCAAAAATAGAAGATGTCAAAGATGAAAGGTTAACAATGACAATAATTCTTGAAAGATTTTTTGGAATATGTATATATTTTAATATATTTAAAATATGTTATAAAAGATTTGAAAAATGTTCAAAAATTTTCGTAAGTATTTGGGAAGATGCTTCAGGTACTGTCAAATCAAAAATGCTAGTTTTCAACAATTTAATCAACTAATTTATTCTTTTGGATTTGACTCGTTTCTTAAAAGTTCTTATAGAGTAATTACTTAATTTGTATAACAGTTTTAAGGAAATTTTGAGATAAAAGGATTGTATTCAATGGTTCATTCAATCTATTTCTTTCACTAGAGATTTTTACTGGAGCTGAAACTTAAATTGCCAAACTACCTTTAAGCTTAGCTGAACATGGAAATTGTATGGATATATTTCTGAAGCACTCAGAGGCAGGTCTGCATCATTAATAAATCACATTGCCGCAATAATGTAGTCAACAACGATGAGCAGCAAGAGTTGATTTCTTGGCTGCAGTTTTCTTGCTCTATTGTTTAACTTTTCCCTCGGTGGCAATTCCTCGTCCTTTTTTTTATTTATTTTTTTCGGTTTTTGTGAGTTTTTGCTGTGTTGTCTGAAAATACAAAAAGCCAGCAAGGTATTCGAATATTTGCCAGCATTCAAAGAGCTTCTATTGAAATCTAGTGAATTTAAGTACTCGTATTTACTAGACAAAGTTTCCGTGCCATTCGAATTCGATTTTGAGCGTCCTTCGACGGTTGGCTCGTATCATTAAAAATGCCGGCTAATTGCAATCCGATTTCAAATATAATATTTAAAGCAAAAGTTCTAAGGATAAAAGCTGAATGAATTGGTAGCTGTAATTAAAAGTTTGTCAGTAACTTTAGAACATTAAATGTAAAAATCAAATAAATGGTTAAAGATTGCAACGTGATTGTAAAACAAAATTTTAAGTCAATATTTGTACGAGTTGTCGAAGAGGAACGGTAATCAACATCAATTGATAATACACCGATGACAGCAGGCAATGTGTGAGTGGATTCACGAGTGTGAGTGAGTGCTGTCGACAGAGTTGACAGTTAACTGCAGTCATGAAATTCCTTTCCCTTGATGTTGTTGTTATTTTTTGACATTTTGTTGTTATTTTTGTAATAATTCTGCCAGCGTCGACCGGCCGCTGCTCGAGCGACGCAGGCAGAGTTACTTTTCGTCTGTTTCTATTCGTTTTTCTTGTTCCCCTGCTTGCCGACGTCTAAAAAAATTGCACATCGTGCGTGCGCTGCTAAAGCGACGCAGGCAGAGGCTGTTTCTGTTCGTTTTTTCTTTGTTTCTTTCCCTCTCTAGCGTACAAGTTTTCGGACGACGTTGACGTCGACAAAAATTGTACGACGGAGACAGAGGCTGTTTCTGTTCGTCTTTTGTTATTTCCGTCTCTGTCGAACGAACGTCGAACGCTGCTGCCGGCAGCGTGACGAAATTTGTGCAACAAAACGCAGCAAGCGCACGTGTCAAAGGAAAACAAAACACAAAAAAATTTGACAATGTCGCTGCCGGCTGCTGCTGCTACTGCTAAGACAAATCGTAAGTGTTTTATAATATAATTTATTAATTTTTAAAATAATAAAACTAATGCATTTATTTTTTTTTATAGAATATGAATTGAACTTGGAAGCATGCAAGGAGTTTCGTCTGGAATTTCTCTGAAGGCAATGGTCGACGGCATATAGTGGGAGCTGCATCTACATATACGTACATATGTACTTGGCAAGACAAGCTGCGCACGGTATTACAAAACATACTGAGAAATTTACTCAAAAATGTAAAAAAAAGTCTAATAAAAATAAAACTAAAAATACATAATTAAAAAGATATTTTTTTTTAATTTTTCTTAATTTTTTTAATTTTTACAAAAAAAATCGTTAGGGAATCATTGAGGAATTTTCCGCAAAATTCATGGAAGATTCCCTAGCGAAAATGGCTTAAGAATCGTTAGGGAATCATCGGGGAATTCTCGGCAGAGTTCCCCAAGGTTTCCCTAACGGGAAACGTAAGGGAATCGCTATGGAGTGTTCCCTTTTCCTCGATTGTAGGACATCACAATGTTAAAGTCCCTAAGGAATTTCATACAAAATCCCTAAGGATTCCATAAGCATAGGGAAACATTCCCTACGGATTCCCGTGACATTCCTTTGTGAATGTGACTAAAGGGTTGTGTTTGATTTTCTAGGCTTGCTTCGAAGGGAAAGCGGAGACGTTTGCAATTAATTAAACCCCTTTCAAAAGTCCTGCATAAATTAAAACGAAAACAAAAAATATTGTTTCAAGTGCAAATTGGCCGCATGAATATTTGAAAACCGCAAAAAAAGAAATTCAAATATAAAGCGAAAAATGTTGTGTACTATTTAAATGAAAGTTCATGCGGCTTGGCACGCATGCCGCTTGCCACTTGCCACTTGCCACCAGCTCGGCGAGTTTGTCTCTTAATTGGCCTGTTGGCTCCATTTTGTGCTGTTGCTTTTGACCATTTTTCTCGATTTTGGGCCAGTCGTTTTGGTTTTTTTTATTTTTTGTTTGTGCTTTATGCTCGTTGGTGTGCGACGGCATTTAAAATATGCACGGCATTTGACATTTTAATCAACCGTGCCATCCGAAGAAACGAAAAAGCGAAAGGCAGACAGTGTAAAGTAACATTTGTTAAGAAATACTGCAAGAAGAAATTTCTTTAAGAGAACAAGCAACGCAGACAGAAAGAAGAGTGAACGAAACGGAAGAGGCGCGTCAGGCAACAGGAAAAAACTTGAAAAACTTGCGGAAATTCCTTAATGAATACAAATGCGCTTGGCTGCTGTTTGGTGCCAAGAGGTTGCCAACGAACTGAACATTGGAGTTGACTGGGAAATGCGTCTCCTTCACCCTTCAGTCTTCAGGGCCAAAAGTGCCAAGAATCGATGCGGTCAACGTTGAAATTTCAAGTTTTTCGCCATTGCATTTCATTTTATGGTAATTCTTAATGCATTTTTGATGTTTAACATATAAATTGTATCTCTCAAGAGTTGAACTCTTCCGCTTCGCAAACTTTAAGCATAGTCTACGACTTGTGACTGAGATGAAACCTACTATACTACCACTTGGATCGTTTCCAGAAAGATATCATACTTCAATTAATTTCAGTTTAAGTTTTTTCGAATATTAAATGAATTTCTGTTGACTTATAAATTCAATGCATATCTGCGAGCACTTGACAAATTCAGGAAAGTTAGTGGAAAACTTTTCTACATTAATTTTTTAGTTGACTTAAAAGCAGTTTATCGCTGTCCTTGAACGTATTTCCGTTTCTGGCATTGGCCAATGACTTTAGCTGTGACCAAGACGTCGAACTTAAGTGCTGACAATGCCATTGACAAGTACACACTGTAGAAAATGTGGCTATAAAACACATATTAAGTACGTGTATAAGTGCTATAAGCTCATATATCTCAAGTGAATTGGCCGTGAAAGTGACATTGGGGCAAGGATATTATTACGTGTTTGAGTTTTGCTCTACTTTATTGATTTTGCTTAAAGGCGCTAATCTATTGATGCCAAACTGACACTCTGCACTGCCAATTAGGGATATGAAAAGTTAATTACGAATAATGTGCATATCACAATGCACAGTTGTGTGAAATGCAACGCGTTGCGTCTGCTTTATAAATGTAAGCCAAAATGTGTGCAGCTGCTGATAAGTGACACAAATTGTCATTGTTCGGACTTTAAATTACACTGAGTCTAATTAAAAGCACATTGAAATGCAGCACACTGGGCGTATGCAGCACTTTTTCACAGTTTTAGCTATGAATGGCACACACACATTGCGCATACGTAATATCATTAACGTGAACGAAAAACCACACTATCTTTAAGCGACGGCAAAAGTGGCAACATACTATGTACATTTGATGTCATAAAACAGAAAAGAAGGGAAGTGCCGAAGATATGATACTCTTGCCGAGCTCTGTGGATATTTCAATTTACGTTTATGAAAAGAATAAATGCTCTAACTATTTCTCAATCAGGTGTTATTTAATAAAAACTCCTTAAAATAGATTTTCGTAAATAACAAAATTGGTTTTATGACAGCTGTATGATACATCTGTCCAATTTTAATCAAATATGGTTAGGTTGCACATAAAAATACAACACATACAATATGAGAGATGAATTGGCATATCTCAAGTAATATAGAAATGTTTCTTACGATGATAATAACCTCTACGGGAATATCAAAAGAGAAAAAGTCGATAGCTCAAGCTACCCGCAAAGTGTAAAGGGGGGTCATTTAGTTAAGCACTTTCGATTTTTGTTTTTGTTTTTTACCTGTTTTTGGTTTAGAAATGTCTGTCAGTCAACGTTAAACGCCGCGGTCGTTATGGTCACCATCAGTGTGGCTGCTGCCTGTGTTCCTTTTGACTCCTGCGGGGATTTTCTCTACTCGTGCACATAAATCACGTCGTGGGGACATGTGACAGGTTTTGGCTGGTTGCCCGCTCGCTGCTTGACTTGTCACTTGCTGACATTTGCGGCCTGACACTTGACATTTGTCAGTGCACTTTTTATGCCTGCCTTTACTCCGTTTTCTTGCCAACATGAATTGCGTCGAGTCCACACAAAATATGAGCATTCGTCATTGGCTTGGACATGCACACAATGCGCCAGACATTTCAGCTGTGGATTGTAAAATGGTTTTGGCATGGTTTTATGTATGCATTTCAGAACAGTAAAGAGAACTGTTGGCAATATGACTAACAAGTTAAGAAGTCCTGATATAAAAGTTAAATAAAATATTATTCTTTAAATAATTTATAAAATAATAAATATATTCTATACTTGAATTCCATTTAATTACGATTTAAATAATATTTTCATATAATTTTTAATTTGAAAAACTTGTGGTGAAAATAATATATTGATACATTAATTCATGTCAAATATTTAATAATTAAATATTATATATAAGTTAATTGACTTGCTCTCTCTACTATTGATCAGAAAGTATCACAACGGAGATCAAAATATTGACTATTGTTCTAGTCAAACATAAATGCCACAGCTTGATTAATTGTACACGTATTTGACTACAAAAAAATTATCATAAATATGCCAAGCGCCGCTGGCCACAATTTGTGTCTTGACAAGGAATTTTATTATTGTGCAAACATAAATTATAGCTATAAAGAAGCGTAGGAAGGGAAGCAAATAATATGTTATTAAATGGGCAAATGTGTTATTTATGTATATAAAACAATACACCCCTTCTTGCTTGCGATTAAGGGTGCGGCTGTCAATAAGCAATAACCACCATAATGAAGAGGCAACAATGAAAGTCAGCACTTTGTGTTTACCATCCATGCAATAGCCAGGCCAATACAAATACACGTTAATGTAGCTTTGGAGTGAGTTGCCAGAGACCAAATGCCTTGCACATGCCAGGTGGCTAACCGCAGGTGTGGTAGACGGTCAATTGGCAGCCAGAGGGCCAACGCAATGTCAAGCTAATCAAATAAAATATGACATCAAATGCAGTAAATGCAACAGAGCAGAAAACTCTGCAACACACGTGGCGTATACGCAATGCTTAAAATGATATAGAGAGTGTTCGATATAATATTTACAATAATTGTGGCTGCATTTACAATTTACATTTGAAATTGCATTCACATTCACATTTGCATTAGCTGTTCTATCTGTTTTGCTTGGCAATTACAGCTGTTGAATTACGTATACGCCGCGTTTGCATTCACTGGCATTTAATTCAATTATTGGGACAATTTAACACACCTCATTAATTTTATTCAAAGCGTTACAGCAAGAACAACTACGTTCGCTTAAACCAATTAATTGCCAATTAGCAGTGTAATTAAATTGGCTTAAAGCCTGTTATTTGCTTAAAAATATTGTTCATTAATTAAGAAACTAAATTGGAATATTTTTTTAGAACGTTTTGTGCGTTTTTTTAATACCTTTGAACTTGTTATTAAGCTTTTGATATCTGTTCATGGTCAAAAATTAAATGTCCTGAAGCGTTAATTGATAAGCCTTATTTTCTTTTCGAGTCATACACTGCATGTTGTCTTATGTTGCCATGACTTTTTAAGTGCTATTCAATTAACTGATGGCGATTTTTCAAGTATGTTTTGTACAGTAAATGTCGATAATGCGTGGAATTGGCAATGCTAGACGTATACACACAAACACAGTATGCACACTCACGCACAGACGGCTACCCACTTAGACAGCAGACAAACAAGCACTTTGTGCAAATTCAATAAAACTCGAAACACGACACATCCGCAATCCCCTTTCCAATCCCCCATCCTATTCTGCCGCTTTCACAACTTGTCGCCTCATCTAAATCGCATTGCTCGGCACTCCATCCAAATATCGAGTTGACAATTTCGCAGTGTAAATTGTCTAGTGCTTAATGGAACCGGGTTTCCTCCGCCTCTTTATCCCTTCCCTCTTTCCCCTCTCTCATTCTAGCACGCGTAGGGTAAAGTTTTTATTGTGATGCAATGAGTCGAACTGATATCGTTAGAAAAGTATCGATATTGAAATTGGTAAAAAATCATATCGAAAATAGTACATTGTAATTAATAGCAGCATATAATTTAATTTAATAACAATATTAGTCAGGTAAATATAAAAGTTTTCTCCAACAAAGATTGGCAAAGATGCTATAATGAAATCAAAAGAGTATCCAACATATAAAAAATCAGTTTTGAGGAATACTTGGCACGTATTCAAAATCTATCTATCTTTCATATGTGTTCATATCGTATCGATACAATATGAATGCACATCCCTAGATAGGTACGAGCCGACTCATCTTATTCACCAAACATTTTCATGCTGAACTTTTCAAATATTATGCGACGTCACTTTGCAGTCATCTATCGTTTATAGAGATGAGAGCGTGCTGTAACGTGACTTTGAGTCCATCTCTACTGCTTGTCCCTGTGTCGATTGGGCGTGTCTGCTGCTACGACTACTTCTGCTGCCAATGTAAATAGATTAGCCTAATTAAATAGTTTTACGCTTAGTGCTGCATACTTTTTCGGGTGTCTCTTTGCTGGCCAAATGAGCGCAAAATTGCTTGTGCAATTGCACAGACAGACAGTCTTGCTTGATGCTGTTGTTGTTGCTGTTGTTGTTAAATGTGTGCCTAGGGTTGTGTAGTAATTGGTATCTCTTGCTCTCTCTCTCAGCTCATCGAACGGCGGCGTGTTCATTTGGAATTCCAACTTAATGGAATTCGTTCGAGCTGGGTGACAGTTTGAGGTTATACAACAGCAGCTTACCATTTGGTTTTGGCAGTGCCTGTTTCATTTTCTATTGCTCATCCAACTGGGTTAATGAAAAAGGCGCTTCAAATTTTTGGCTACAGCAAATAGCAATTGCTGTTTTTGGCACACATGTTTGACAAATTTTCGCTGGCTTTTCACGATAAGCGACGCCTAAAAGCTGACTGCCTTTGAGACACATGCAAAATGTTCATTTTGACATAAGCCATAAGGACCATAAACTCACACGCACACACACACAGACACACTCGGAGTGCAAATGCAGAGCAAAACACGATAAAATGGTATTGTGACCGCAACATACAACCACATTTAACCCACACTCACACAAATACGCATAAATTACGGCATTTTGTGGGCAGCAACATAACTAACAGTAATTAGCTACTTTATGTGACAGCCACAACACACACACACAGACACACTCCCACACACAGACACACATTGTCAAGCCGGTAGGCTTATGGTCCTGCCCTCAGTTTATGTTTTCAAATTTTCTGTTTTTGCCTTCGTTGTATACATATTGTGGTCAATTGGGAATTGCAATTAACGCGTTGCTTTATTTTTATTGTCTTTTGTGTATTATAGTTTTTTTCCCCCAAAATACTCAAACAAACACACTCACATATACATATACTCACAAATTGCCGCACTTATATTGCCATAATAATAAATTGGCTCATTTTGTGCCAGGTCATTGTGCCTGTTTGCGTCCTTGGACATACCTTTTTTTTCTTGAATATAGTAAGTATTTTTTCCTTTGCCTTTGGGCTGCTCATAAATTTTGTATGCTGCATAAACTGTCTGCAAATGCAAATTGCAATCGGATTTTTGCCGCCGTTGTTCAAAAGTACAAAATAAATAAATAAAATAATGTTACGCAAACAAGATCCGATTTTAGTGGCTTGTTTTTTCAGCTTAAATAAAACATTCGCTTTGAATGCCTTTAACTGGTGATGTTGCAAAAACTTTATTTTCATTTTTCATTTTATTTTAAATATTAACCGCCATTTAAAGTACTCCATTGCTATGATACCCAAGTATCGTTTGCAGCTTTTTTCAACAGTATTCAAATAACAAAATAACTTTATGTGCTGTACATCCAAACAAATAACATAGGATTTAGGAATTGCAAATGAAAAATCGATGTTTATACTTTCACTTATTTTAATTGAAAATAGGAAAAATTAGATTGTGTGAACATCACTATTCAACAGAAATGATTGAATACTTTCAAAGGTCGCAATATAAAAGTAATTTATGTCTTTCACTAACTCTGAAATGTCTTCCTAATAAATATTTGAGTGCTGACATTTTTTAAATTTATATTTAAATAGAACTATTTGTAGAAAGTTTGACTAGTTTAAAATAACTAATCAGGGCAATTTCATTGTGTTAAATGGTAAATAAATGAGATAAAATACAACTAATTCAGAGATAAAACTATTGCCAATTAGCTCGTTTCTCATTTAGTGCGATGTCCATTTTTCAACGTCAATTAAATGAATTTAGTTGGATGTGCAACGTGCGACTCGTTGCAAAATTCTTGGAATTTTATTAACTGAAATGAGCATCAAATGAAGTGGCAGCACAATGTGCAATTCTATATGAGACCCTCAAACTGTCAGGATGTGGATGTGGAACGTGCACAAGTTTATAATTAAAACAAAATACTAATTTTAACTTGCGGCAAATTCAACAACATTTAATTGCAATTTTAAGCAAGAGGCAGCAAATACAAAAGCCGCACACAAACACATTCAGACATTTCCAGACAGCTGGACAGTTGGATAAATGGACAGAAAACAGACGGATGGAAGGAGGGCCACAATCCGCCTTCGCCTCAAACACCTTTGGGTGTATTTTTTTATGCGGCAGGTGGCAAAATGTTGGCCCACGTTTTGCGTCCATTGTGCGAATGTGTTGGCGCTGCAATTTCGTGCTCAAATTTATCACTCTCCATGTGGTGCGGCGAGCTCAACCTGCAATTTCTTGGCCAAAAAAGAAAGCGAAAAGAGTTTTATTAATAGCACATGAGCAGCATAGTAAAAGAATTTAATGCTATTCGAAAATATCTGTACATACATATGTAAATGTATCTATCATTGAGTGTGTGTTTTAACCCATCGTACTCGTATTTATGTAGCCTTCGGCTTGTGAGGAATGCGATGGTTTACCTAATGCTTTCAGTTTATGGCCAACTCTTGAGACCATTATTAGAAATAGAAATTTTTGCATTTAAATGGCATCATTTGCGTTATCTATAAGGGGGAAATTGTGACTGATTTTGATTTATTCCTTGAATATTTGCAATATTTTTCATTTGCATTTAAATTTGTTTGCATTTGATGCTTGAAATTTTTTTCTCTTCTGCACATGACATGTTTATGATCTTAGATGCTATAAATATGATCACATTTGCATAATATGCTGTCTATGTGTAAATATCCACTGCTCAAGGGGCGGAGTATATCGATTCGCCTACTTATTTCAGTCGAAGACGATGCAAAAAACAAAAAAAAGAAACGATTCAGTGGAAGCTTAAGTGAGAAACAAAAGGATAAACGAAGGGAGGTTATATTTTGAAAATAAAGCAAATTAAATATTTTCTTTTTACCTATTTAATAAAGGCTGTACAATTTTAATTTTAAACAAGCCTTTTACACAAATCTGTGTGGCAGTTTTGATTTAGTCAGATTCGTCATAAATCAAGCAAACTAAGTAATTGACTGACAGTAATTTGCTTTTAGCAGTCATCAAGTGTTTATTGCCCGGGCGGAGGGCAGTAGCAGCAGTTTTTTAATTCAATATGTCAAAAGCGTCGTCATGAACCTCCAGCATTTGTATGAGGGCGTCAAGAAGGGACTTTTGCCTGATGGCAGCTATGATAGACGCAGTCAACAGCTGCCAGTCAGAGTAGGCGCATTGGGCTTCTGCGTCTTCTGGGTGGCTATGTGACTGGGTGACTGGGCGTCAAACTGTCAGTCACTCCAACAGTTGGCCAGGGCAGCCAGACAGTTTAGGGAGTCAACCAAGCGGCTGCTTAGTTAGTTAGTTTGTTGGACTTGCCACAAAGCCATTGGGTAAACGGCTCAGACATGGCCCGAGGCGCACACACTGAAACGTGACTGCCACAAAAAGGTGCAGTTGAAATTTCGTTTAATTGTTGCATGATTCTAGGCCAAGAGACTGGCGTATAGTTTTAAATGCTTGCAGTAAAATAGAGCTGTATTTAGTAGCAAATTTTATTAGAAATGAGACAAATAATAATACTTTACTTACTTTGCATATTTAATGTTTTTACATTACACTAGCTAACAGTCAAGTTATGTCTGTTATCGAACCCACTTATAATTTGTAGACAACGATTAGTTTTTTTTTGTCATTTTTTTTTCTTGAGTGATGATTAAAATGTCAGTTAGAAATATTTTTTAATGGTTTATACTTACAAGAGCTGCCACAGAATCTGCAAAACATTAACACAATGCGACATGATTTTGCGTTGAGTTGAATATGAAAAGACAAACAATTTGCCCATTGCAACGTGAAATTCATACTTATTTATGTGATTCACTGCAATGCGACGAAAAGTTGAACAAACGAGGCGAGAACATTTCATAAAATATGCAGCAAGGCAGTGATATTAAATCATTATCAGCTGTAGCACAACGCCAGCAGCAGGAAGAGCAACAACAACAATGACAGCAAACAACAACAGTTTGGCTGACAGCTACAAACATTTTACAAGCAATTCAACACAAGAGACAAGCAGCAAAGCAAATGATGCAGCAAAATCTGTAGCTGGGGGGAAACTCAAGGAGAAGGCAACACGACAACCCGACGTGATGGAGCAGCAGCAGTAGCAGCAGCAGGAGGATGAGGGATAGAAAGGGCATTCCCCCTTAGAGCTCACCGTGTCGACGATAAAGTTGTCATAGTGTGAAACAAACAATTCATCAGCGTCAATGTGATAAATTATTTTTCCACCGCACAGAAATTGCATAAAATTTTTATCCGGCCAATGTTTTGAAGTAAACAGAGTTAACGAAATCGAAAAGTAGAACATGATAAATGACTTGATACAATTGAATTATAAACAATAAAACAAGCAGACATAAAGCATACGCACAGTAAATACATAGCAACATTACGTATACGCCGCGTAAATTGATATAAATGCGCAACCTCATACAATTAAAATGGTCAACAAAGCAAATTAAGAAAGAAAAAAAAAGGAAGGAAAAAACAAAATGATGCATTATGTTGAGGGTGTTTTTGCTGTGCCAATTAGATTATGTGGCGGACTTTCTATGTTCATGCTCCTTGCGGTTGTTTATGTAACAGAAGTCCGTTTTAATGGCATTTTCCCGTTGGTATTTTTTTGTAAAAAAAGAAGAAGAGAAATAAGTTAAATGCCTTGTTGTGGTTTTGTTGCTAACAGTAAAATGGCAGCCTAATGCGCATCAGCTCGGCTTAAATCTAAGATTTTAATTTAAGCGCATAAATTTCATTGACTGGCGCATTTATTTATTTATCGCCTTTGTTGTCTTATGTGGCACACTTAAGGGATTTGTAATTTGTAAGCCATATTACCATCTCAATTAGATGTCTAGTCATGGACTCACAGAGACACAAGCGACAGGTTGGGTGTTTACTTGACATTACTTCGAGCTAAATCTTACAGGCAATGTGTTCCTGCTTTAATGTGTATTTAAGTTTAAGTCTTTTGACTACCATCGTGATTGGCACACTGATTTGCCAAACAAAAAAAATCTAAATAAATATGTATAAATCTTAAACGACGTTTATCTTATGCATAATTCAACCCGCATCTGGCAGACATTTGAGTAACATTTTTGGCTGCCTTTCGCCAATCTTCAAAAACTTCAATCATGCATAAATTTTTATTGCCAGGCATTAAAACATATGCTGGCAGCCCCGTCCCATATTTATGATACTTCCGTTGACTGGTTCTGATATAGTCCTTGTGCTGTGTCCTTGCTGTTGTCCTTGCTGCTGTCGTTGTCGCTGTCGTTGTCATTGCTCTTGCGGCTGCTTTAGCTCTGGATACACTTGTCTGTCTGACGTGTCACTTGATTCGCCTTTCAGCTTGTAGCATCATTGTCAATATTTTTGTGCATAGTTCCTTTTTGTTGCTATGGCAACTGCTGTACACATATGAATGTGTGTGTAGATTGAAATTTATGCGCGTTGATAACAGTTACCCCCTTAATGCTGAAACTGTAGACAAAAATTGATATTTTATGGTTATGAATTATTGCCAGCGATTATCTCACATACAAGTTGTGGATAAAAAAGGATTTTAAACGAAATGGAAGTCGAGTTTGGCAAACAGAACATAAAAGAATGTCATAATATAAAATGTATATCGTATGTTTTTCAAGTACGGCAATATTGCACATAAGCTCTCAATATAGCAGAGGTGCTTACAAGCGCACTACAATAAACCAACTACACCAACAATTTGTGTTCAAAATGAAAAAGAAACAAGAACTTTCAATTGAGATACATTAAAAACTTGTTTTTTTCAATTCAATCCACAGTCAGTGAGAAATTGCTGTACCCGGGAGTATATTGATAGTATATTCAAACAATATTGTTGCATGCAAAATGGATTAGAATGGATTTGGTATCACACACACACACCTAGGACACATTTACGACAGCATGCATGTTGTAGGTATTGCGGCTTTTTAAATTTATTGCTATATTTGATGCTGAAGTATTGCATTTGCCAGAGAAATTCCTTGGAAATGTTGATGCTTCACTTTGGCATGTGTGTGTGCTTGTATAAATAAATGATAAAGCGATTGTAGTTAGCTTTTATGGCACTCCCTCAAATATATGGCATTCTTAGGAACGCCTGTTGGCCACGTTATCAGTTGCATATTTGTTTAACTGAAGTTAGTTGTGCGCGTTTAATAATGTTGTTATATTTTTCTTTTTATCTGCAAACAGCACAAGAACTATTATTTATGCTTTAGTCAATTAGTTAGACTTTGGCAGCTATTGGCCCCCTTTTATCATTCATTTTGTTGCTTTGAAAATACTTATGTGCATAGCCTACTTATGAACATATGTTATTATTTTTATCAGTATGCTTTCCAAAGTGTCCTTTTTTTAGAATCAATAAAGTTACACGACTTAAGTGGCACTCGTTGTTCATTTCTTGATAGCACTCACAGCTTGATTTCTGAACCATTTCTGTTGAGCATCTTTGCAGGGCCACTAGACATCAGTAGGGACAAAAGGGATTCTCGTTCACTTTCGCCCAAGAGTCGAGAGTAGAGCAATTGCCGCCTGGCACTTGATGTTTAACCCTTAACTCGGATCCCTTATAGAACTTGACGTGGTCACATGCTGCGCCACATAAAGCGACTACTCATCATTGGCTCTTTATAATGGATATCTAGTCACTAGCATACCTAGTAAAATAGTCAGACATGACATGACAACGGGTGGAACGGAAAGGGAAGGGAAGGGAAGTTCTCGCTTGTCTTGGCTGTAAATGATATGTGGGAAAAACAAAAGTTGCTAATGGTAGTATGTACCATTAGCTTGACAAGCAATACGCTGATGATGCAGCTGCTTCTGCCGCTGCAGTTGCAAGTTGCAGTTCCCGCTGCGCCACTGACAACTTTTGACAGCATGCAAAGTACATTTGTGCGAATAGATCAGAGAATGCTTTTGCATCACAGAAGGAGACACACGACAGGAGACAAGCGACCAGAGACAACGGACTGGGAACCTAACTGGCTGCACAGTTGAGCGCATTTTACTCCTGGAATTGTGCTTCTTGCCGTTGTCCCCATTGTCCTCATCACATCTGCGACACGTACTCAAGTCTTGACTGAAGTTGGCCCAGCCTGGCCCGGCATTGTCGAGTGTTCCGTTCACTTCCTGTCTCTGCCTCAGACTATTTTACTGTGTGTGTGTGTCATGAAGTGTCTAACTTGCATGTGCGCAGCTGCCGACAGTTGACATGCGGCGCTCAAACATCGTCCTGCAACAACAGAGGTTGTAATACTTATTTATACCCCACATAACCACACGCCACCTTCATTCACAGACCTGCCACATGCTGCACTGGCGTTGGTTTCCTTAAATTATTGTGCCATGTGCGTAGGTGTCCTGGCATAAAATACAGTTACATTTACCATACTCTTACTGGAGAATGTCAGTTGCGAAAATGTCAATGCGCTTGCCATTTAAAATATTTATAGTAAAAATCTTTAATATCGAGTAATAATTGTAAAATATATTTTATTCAAGGCAGAGATATTACGAATTTGTAAAGAATATTCAATGTTTTGCGGAACAGATTTATAGTATAAGACCTAAACTTAACATTTTGGTTGAAGCCTTGGTTAAATTTTTTTAAAATATAAAGACTTTTCAAATTTCGGATTACTCTTCTATTTTTCATATTGTTGGATAATAAAGTTTTAAACTTTTAAAGAAATTCAACTTTTGATAATGCTTTTACAATTATTCTTTCATCTTTTTAATATTTAACTACAATAAAATTTTATTATAGATAGTTTTATTTGAAAACATATATATTGTAAAATACCCTCTATTAAGCTCAAGTTGACAGCTTTCTTTAACCATTTATAAATAAATAAAAAAAATAAAATAAATAAATGCAAGAGTATCTAAGGTTCGTCGTCGCGTAGATAACTTGCTTTATATTTCCCTGATTTTAATAGTCGCTGCTTGCTAGCTTCATACTTACACTCACTCGTAGCTCGGCTCTTTTGGCGGCATTCAATTTATTTCTACATAAACATTTTATACACTCGTTGACGATGACTGTTTGCTTGTTCTTGTTGTTGTTATTGTTGTTACTGGCTGGCTTTTGAATTTTTTATATGCATGTAGAATACGGGAATAATTCATTCTCAAATACATGTTCACCCAGACATCAACCTTTGTGAAAAAAAGAGAAAAATGTTAATAATTGCTTTCATATCGCAATGTTTTTTTTTGTGAGTTTGTTTCGCGATTTGTTGAGCTCTGTGATTTAATTTTAAATGAGTTTTTGATTTATGCATTAAACACATAATTATAGCAGCTTTTCCTTGGCTTTGTCCCTTTTTTATCCCTCCCAGTAGGGTGTCTCTTGGCGTAGGATTTCGCTGGCAGTTTATGTGCATAATTTAATGTTTAGCGTGATTTATGGTGACTTTGTTGAAAAAGGTTTTTAATATGAAATCTAAAGTCGGATTTTGTTTGAATCAGATTACGTGGAGTTTTCTTATCAAACTTAAGAAAAATTGGCCTTTCTTTGCTCAAATTTTCCATTTCATTTGATGCTTACTGAATAAAAATTAAAGGCTTTCAATCAATCAGATGCCAAAAGGTTTTAAATTACTTGGCTTTAAATTGGTATCTCAAGGTTTAAATGAATCAGAATATTAATTGCAATTGCTTTGAATATCAAAAATATCTTCATTGTAGACTACTCAAGCACACATAATCCTATTAAAATGTGTTCAAAATACTCGTACAATGTTACATGCAAAGCCCGAACATTTTGCGGCCTTAACTATTTTTGAAACTAAATTTCGGCATTGTCCATGCGTAATCCTAGCTAAATTACTTGCCCTCACTTATACAGAGCAATTAAATAGAAAGCATTTAAGTGCACAGACAATAAAAATTTAAATATTCATATTTTTAATTGGAGTTTGAGGTTTGAGGTTTTTTTTGGAAAAAGTGTGTGTGATTTGCATATCATGAGGCAATATATGTAAATGTGATGGAATTATGGAGCGTTTAGTGCGTTTATGCTGTAAAATGGGCAATGGAGTGTAAAGAATTGCGAATGTTCATATGAGTATATGTAGTGTTGCCTTTATTTTTATTGCTTTTGTGTTGTTCCGTAAATACGAGCTATGGGATTGAACTTTTATCGGAATCATGTGCGTGCTTCGTTTAGCAAAACTAAAGTGAAACATAAATAATAATAAAATGCGAAATTCCATTAAATGGCTACATGAAATCGGCCCAAGCAATCCTCTCAAAGGTCAGCAATTTATGAGCTTGACCGCTGGCTGCAAAGTGATTTTGGATTATGACATTTGACACATAAAGTTTTTATGACTCAGTTTACAAATCGGGTTAGTTTCAAGAGAGAGAGAGAGAGTAAGAAAGATTGAAAGTATTTGTAGCTCTGTGTGTCCTGCATAACAAATTACAATGCGGTTAAAGGTCACCTAAGCATAAACCAATTTCGTTAGCAGCGTTTTTTGTTTCATTTGTGCTTCCGAATGAATAAATTACCTTGATTTTCTCAACCCGCTTACATATTTTACGCGAAACGTGCTTCAAGCAGTTATACACTTATTGCTATTTTGCATACATAAACATAACCATGCGGAGTACTCCAACGTTCTTTGGCATCCTGCCAAGATATTGCCCAAAATGTTTCTAATAGCATGTGGTATCAATTCCTTTCTCTGTGTGTTTCGAGTATCTGCTCTGCTGCTGCGGCAATGCCCGTCAACTAGGTCACGTATCACCTGCCACCTTCTGCTACACAACGCTCAAATTTATGTAGCATACTTTTTTGGCTGCTACTCACTTTTATGTATATGTGACCGTGTATGTGTGTGTATAGCTACGTTTTTCTTGTTCATTGATTCGAATGCTTCTCATGCGCTTTGCTAGCATGCTTTCAGTTCTTATTCCATCCCACTCTACATTTCTTTATGCCTGCGATGTTGCAACGATAAAAATTCAATTTTGTTTATAAGCAAACACCCAACGTTGCCTGCACATATTATTCCAATGAATTTTATCATTCATGCCACACATTAGTCTATGAGTTTTCATCGAATTTGTCCCGCATGTTTCTGTCGCAATGAAAAATTTACTTTCCTGTTTTTGCTAGAAAATTAACATAAAGTAAGACATAAAATCATAGCAAATGTAAAAGTTTTTTTTATACCCTGTAATTATAGTTACTCACCCTTTATAAGTTTGTGAATGTTTATGGATTTAAGTTTAAAAATCAGATAGTAATTATTATTTATAAAGCAAATACCAATAACAATTATTTTTGCTTTTCAATTAACCTATCTTATTATAACAGTTACTGATGACTTGTTTTAATAATTTAAATTTTTAGTATTGAATACTGACCTGAGTACAGAACTCCTTTCAGTCGAGATTCCTCTCACTTTCTCTTTACCCTTTTAATTTAAATTAAAACGCCGCACATTCATTAACACGCTGCTCTCAAAGTGAATGGTAGAATAAGGCCTCTTCATACAATTGATTTATGTCGCGTTAATAACACAACAACAATTATTGATTGCACGGTCAGACAAGATAAAACGTGTAATTAATATAATTAATTACAAATATGCATTAAAAAATGGCATATGCTCTGTGCATAATAATAATTTATGAAGAGATGTATTTAACATATGCACAAAATTGGCTATTAATTATTATTACAATATTAAATAAACAAAAATAAAAGAACACAAAAGTGAAGCTAGAGGAATCAAAAGGAATACTCGAGTTAAAAGTGTTTAAAATAGCACTTGAATATTGTGTCAACAATGTAGGATTATATCGAGTACAATCAGTTCAACCTACACACTCGCACATATGAGCACACTCACACACACACACGCACAAAATGGTGTGCTGGCAGAGTATAGGAAAAGGGCAGGAGAAATAGTCGAGCACATTGTATGAAAGCAGCTTTTGAAGTTAATAAAAAGCAGGCGCCTCTTGTGGGTTCTCGAATGATGAAAACTCCACAAAGTGCGCAAAGTGCTCCCGATGCCATTTTATTTTATTTATATACCCTATATCAATATAAAGAAGGGTCTATAGTATGCAGAGCCTAATCGGATGGTTCAAACGATTCAAAAATATTATATTGCTAGAGCTTAGTTTAATGTTGTTAAAAGAAGCTACTGGTTCAGTTACAAAGCATTGAAAATTAAAGGCAATATTACAAGATTCCGCTAGAGCTTTCTCTTAACTGCTATAATATTTTAGACGAATAATTACTCATATTGCATTTAAAAAAACCAGTATGTTATGGTAGAGCTTAATGTTTCCATTTTATATTAAATAACTTTAGCTTTAAATTCGTAAGTCAACTGTAGAGTATTTTGTATGCCATTATTCCATTTATTTAAAAATAATACAGTTATTATCAATAATTGATATAATAGGTACATAAAATGCATGCTTTTTATTTGTGAGCTCATTTAAGTTGATACTTTTGAGCTAAAAGTCACGTCTTTTTTTTTTTTTTTTAGCTTTCGGGACAAAATCAATTGCGCACAAATTGAGAAAATGTCATTTAGACTTCCGTTTCCGCCAGTACGAGAACATTAACAAACAATTGTCAAACACGCAGTCACACACATTCTCTTACACTCAACCATACACGCACACATACACTTGTGTGACACTCAAGGCTGAAGTGTGACAATGTGGCATATGATCCCGACAGGCCCAGGCACTTGCATAAATGTATAAGTAGACAATTTTAGAGGCATTATATATGCCAAACCACACTACTCATGTGTGTGTGAGTATGACTGTTTGTGTGTGTGTGTGTCGTGTATGTTATGTGATGTGTGAGTGTGTGCACAACCACTTTAAACACAATCTAATGTCAACAAGACAGTCAGAAAGAGAAAGCGAGCGAGAGAGTATAATGGTACATATTGCATATGTGTGCCACCATCGACTTATAAATGTGGTTTAGCTTCTTCCATTGGCTTGTCGTAAGCAAGTATGTGGTGCCAAGTGCTCAGGATGTGGTGAGGTTTCGAGGTTTCTTGACTTGCGTGCGTATCAATGAAGTTGTTAGTCGAGTGCCTCTTCCTGTCTGTCTCTGTTCCCATTTTCTGTTCCTCTCTCGCCTTTTCTTCTTATTTATTCTCTGTATGTGCGTGTGTGTGTGTCTAACGTTGGCTTTATTGGATTATCAGGCAAATTTTATAGTATTCCATTATTTTCTTCACTTGCATATTGAGTTTGCTTCCAAACTTAAATGGTTTTGCCTGAATGAGTTTTTCAAACATACTATACATATTTATTTGCATTGGGCTCGGATATTACATAAATGGGGTGTCACATGTGATTGGGTTTTAGATTTTTATTCGATTTGGAGTAGAGACAGTGAGGAAGTTAATATCCTGTGAAATGTTTAGAACTTTAAGTTCAAACAAAGTTAGTTGGCTGTAAAAGACATGTTTATATATAATTGAGACATCAAATTTATAGCATTTTAATGGATTTGATGGTATTTGTTATATATTGTATTATGCTAACAACATTTAATTTACAATCAGAAATTATTATTTTACTTCCAGCATTGGATAGCATGCATGTCAACAATTTTAATGTATGCTTTAGATCTGAAATCTCTTGAGTCGAGGCACAGTATATTTTTACTTTAATAAGTATAGAGCATTTGGAATATAAACTGCATACGAAACATGGTTGAACAAAAAGGGATTTTGCTTAAAAATTACAAATTCCCATTAGCGCCCAGATGTCTGCCAAATGTAATAGGCGGTGCATCCAGCTGCGTTGTAAGGGCTTCTAAGCATAAAACAAACACAGATGCAGACCAAAAAAACTCAATGCAAAACAACAAACCACTCACACATACATATTCGTAGTTCGTGCAGATTCACACGTACCCGGGGGTAAATACCGGCAAACAGATCCGCATAGAGACAGGAGAATGAGATCGAAACGGGGACAGAGATGGTTAGACAGACAAAACATTCTCAAACGATTCGTTTTAATTGTTGAACCACAGAAGTGCTTACATTTAGCTCGAGGGCAGCAGTTGTATGAGGAACTTGCCATGTTGCATGGCAACGAACCGAAGCACAGTGAGTGCCAAAATGGGCGCACATTTCTATTCTGGTTGCAGTTTGTGTGCCTAACCCACATACAAGTCGACAGTGTGTAGTCCGCCGTCTAGAGCCAAAATCAACTTGAGCTGAATTCTAATTTAGACACCAAATCTCCATCTACAGAACGGCAAAAGACATAAATAAATAAGTCAAAATTAAAAATAAAAGCAAACACTAAATCTGACTGCACTGTGAAAATCCATTTCGCTGCAGGAAAGAGCCCTTTTGGCTTCTACAAAATCGAGCCAAAGGTGCACTACTCGAGGGCGGTGCTAAATCACTGGAAAACAACTCGGACAACCAGACAGACAGACAACATTGCCAGCATGTAAATCAGTTTGAAATGCGCAAAAGGTGTAACAGCACAAAGCCAAATTTCCAATCGAATTTCGTTGCTCACTCGTAAAGATGCGACAAGTAAATATATATATATCGATTCCCTGGCTGGTTTATGCTCCAAGCAGTCACAAATGTAACGGAAATCGAAACTCTAGATATCAAGTTAAACTGAAGACTCCACTTTAAACTTTAAAGCAAAGTTTCTTTTTTTTGAAATTACCTTTGTTGGGCAAACTTTTGATTTGTGGCCCAAAATGAAATATTTACAACAATGTTCTTTATATTTTACATTTTAAAGTATTTATTATTTATTGGTATACTTTAACAATAAATAAATTAACTTAAAATGTATTTTATTCAATTTGGTAAATTAATGCATATATTTCAAAATGTCTTAAACTATTTATTTGATATTTGAAAGAAGGCTTTCAGAAACAAACAGAAATACTTTTGGGTCGTTAGAGATTTGCAAAGCTTTCTTTTCTATTAATTAAAAAATTCTTATTATTAGTTCTTATATACATAGTCCGCATTTAAAATTAGTGCAGGCTTTTTTTAAAAAAAAATCAAAGTATAAACTTCCACTAAGCTCAAAAAAAATCATTTTCATAAATCCCAAACTTGTTATTCTCTGACATTTACTTTTTATAAATCTAAAAGTCCTTTTCGCTAAGTTTTCATATAACAGTTTTCATGATTTGTTTGCACGCATAAACCGTCAAGATACTTGCAAATGTCTTTGGTCAAATATTTGTATAAAAGCAGAAAACAGCTCCAATTTGCGGGACATAATAACTAAAGATTACCAGTTGGCAGCACTGCTTTATATATTTAGTTGGCAGCACTTGCTGTTAGCTTTCCACATCACTAAGTTTGGGATTTGTGTGAAAGCATAAGCTGTCGTAAATCTAAACTTACTCTCTCCAAAATAATTGAAAAGAAGTTAAAAACATCTTAAGCTGGCAGCACACTCCTATTACTTCTATGTACATTCGAATTAACTATTTTCTTTTTTTTACCCAGTTGGCAGGGCTGCTGCTTAGTAAACGAATAAGCTTTCTCGCATAACTGACTTTACGTGTTGTTTTGCTCGCAAAAAACGTTGTGAATCTGGGAATGCAATTGGGAGCAGCTTTGGCGCTGCATGCAAATTGCCAAATGCTGCACTTGCCGCAATAAATTTGCACGTTTGCACGTTGCAGGTGACTTTTTGCGTTCGACTCTCGTTTATTTGTGCTAACAATTTTACCCACCATGCCCCATCGTTTTGTCTATGCCCCTTTTTTCCTTTTTCGCACAGCCAATTTGCTGCTCAATTGAACTCAGCGCACGAATTGCCGTTGCAGAGTTCCTATTGCTGTGTGTCTGGTCTGCGCCTGTTTTGCATAAGTTTTGACAGTTTGGAGCAGCGTATGTCGCCTGGTTGTAAGCTAGTATGCTGCTAACGAAGTCATTCAGCGTTTGTGACAACGTGACAGCGCCAAAGCACAGAGTCAAAGAAATCAGCCAACCAAATTCCGTTGCAAGTTCAACCCAACACAAGGCAGTGTTCATTATGTTTGTCGTGTGCAGTCATCTCTTGGTTTCATCGCAGTGTGTGTGTGTGTGTGTTGTGTGTGTTGTGTGTGTTGTGTATGGTTAGAGTTACTGCCGTAGCTGATTTATGTTGCCAATCAGACATTTTGCTTGTGGTTGGCATTCGTGCAGCTCTGTTGCGCACAGGATTTGATTTGTTACTCATACGCCACGTAAACAACATTGCAAATGGTTTTGTCGATCCCCTATTTTTGCTTGTGCGTGTGTGCATGTGAATCACATAGCTTTAGTTGATATTGCTGCAGTACAGCTTAAGCGATTTATGCCTCAAATGAACTACATTGCAATGACATAAACCAGGAATTTGCTGAGCTGCAAAGGTGAAATGTGAAAATGAAAAAACACAAACGGTTTTCACTATTTTTGACAGCCTATTTCATTGGTCGAATGTACTATTTACCAGCTGCGATTCGTAGAGAAATCAGATAGTGACTCTTTGATTGCAGATTTTGAGTTGATTGAAACGCTTTGCGAATCTCGATAGCCTATTAGGGCGGCTCTACAATATTGAAAGATTAATTGCAATGAGGCAATAAACAAATCTCAATCATCAAAGGTAGGCAGCAAAATTCTGCAACTTCTCAAGCAATATGCTTTACTTCTTGTTTCACAAATTACTTGTTTGGCAGATCACACACATACAAATTTTTACACACTTCTCAACATACATATGCATTTCAAATTACCTGAAATATTAACCTTACAGCTTCAAAAGCACATATAGGTTTTCAGCTAGATTAATATCGTAAAAAGAAACAATAAAGTTCAAGCAACTTTTTCTTTTAAATTGCAGTGTTTTTCTTAAGTAAACCTTTACAAGAAAAAATTCCAGTACAGTACACAAATATACTTGAGTTTTTTCGTGTTTACTGCTACACGAAAAAATCAAGTAGAAAAGAATGTTAAGCTTAGCACTTTTACCTTTCAGAAATTACTCTCAAATAGCACTAAGTCGAGGCCATAATTCAACATCTGACTGTCCCCCTATCTAAGTTATGTGGATGATAGCCGGAGTTTGCAACCTTTTTCTCGGCACTTCTTCATTGTGCTTGCCAAGATTTTGCACTTTGCTTGCCACATTTTACATTGAACAGCAAAAACGTATTCGATAAGCTCCCAATGGGAAGAGCGTTATCAGGTTGGCAAACAGAAGAACGGTTAAAGCTAATGTTATTAAACTAAAATCCATTATTTTATTTAGCTTAAGTTTCGATATTCTTTTTTGTTTATTACCTTGTGGCATGTGGCGCATTTTGATAAAGTATGCGTATATATAGGTACAGATTGTATATATAGGAGCTAAACACGCTATTTGTAGATTATTCGAGTGGCATCTGTCACGTTTACTCGCATGGTCGCGCGTGTGATGAATACTTGGCAATTAGGCATCCTCTGAGCCTGTCTGCCAGCCTTCCTGGTTGTCGTCCTTTCATGTTGACACAACAGCCACCAACAGGATGAAATCAGTTAGGACAATGTTGTCGTCAATTCCGGCTATTACTAGATTTAGCATTCTAATAGCGATCTCGACTGAAGGGAACAACATTCTCCTCTCTCATAAATATTTTATTTATTTGCTTTGCTGATTTTCCAAATTTCTAACTTTTCCCCTCAGCGTATGTATGTACGTGTGTGTTTGTGTGTGTAGTAGATACGTGCTGAAAATACCTAAATAGTTAAACAGTTTTTAGTTGACATATTGTAGACAAAAAGGCCAACGAGCGTTGGAAATTTGTCTAATTTGAGTTCAAATTAGCTGACATACGAAATGTGGCAACTTCATGGACTAAAGAGTCGATAATAAGCTCATTATCATAAGTTGAACTCTATATAATTTTAGGAATCGTTTTATTAAATATCTGAATAAGTTTAAAAATCAGGAAAAATGTAGTTTTAATTGAATAATATAATACAATAATTTGTATGCTTAATTTGCTCGAAGCAAATCCTTATAATTCAAACCAACATTTTAATAACTTGATTTTAATTATCAAAATGATAACTACAATATGTATTTTCTTTTTCTCTTACAGGTACATACGACTGAAGAGTTCTTATTTCAATGGAAGTGCTTTCAGTTCGCATGCAAACACACGGAACCTTTCAAGTAAAATCCACAAGGCATATATTTGCCACTTTACAATTGTGTGCATAGCAGGAGAAGAAGGGGAATGAGTGGGAAGTTGACTAAAAGGCTTAAGCCAGAGAATCGCATCACGTAAACTTGTGACGCAGTGCATTTGTAGATTTGAATGCTGTAGACTTTACAGCGCGTGCCACAGCAGTTGATAATAATGTGCAGGATGTTAGGGAGAAGATGTAGAAGAATGATGAAGGGGTAGCTAAGGAAACAGTTAGTGGTGCACATCACGCAGCTGGTAAATGGTTGGGTAATTCAATTTGTGGTTAAACGCAAGTTAGCAGTAAGCAAGTAGCAGAACACAACAACAACAATCAGTTGGTTACGCACACACAGCTTGAATAATGGGCCAAAAGAGGGTCAGATGAACGCAGCAAGCAGGCAGAAGTCGTCCTGGCGACGTGTAATTGCGGAATAGAAACAACGCACATTTCAACCAAAAGTAAAGCGGGAGGAAGCTCCAAATTGAAAACCACGTTTTCGTCTTAAATTGAGTGTATGTGAGGATATATGCAATATATTTGTATGTATGCGTGAAACCGGCAAGCAAACAACAAGCACAGTTTGAGCCAACACCAAAAATACACAAAAAAAATGCAGCACCAAAGCATCCTGATCCACATGGCAAACCCAAACCTTAACCCAATCCGAATTCCAATCCCTGCGTGGCTCTAGTTATCGTTGTCGTTGTTATTTTTGGCGCTCAAGCGATTTACTTTATTTTTTTTCCGCTTTGCTTTCTTTACTTTTCATGCATTTTGTATTTGTATTCCCTTTGGCAGTGCCACATGACGTATGAGTAATGGCTTTGGCCTGTGCGTGCTTTTATTGTTGTTTATTTTGCGGTTGCATTGCTTTCAACAGCATGTGCGCGAGTGCTCAAGTGTGTAGATGCATAAATAAAAGGTTTTTTCTATGCCAAATTGGTTTCTTTAAATTATAATAGTTAGAATCGATTTTGATTGAATATGCTAAAGCAATATTCAGTAAAGTTACTTTTATTTGCATTCTGTTAATTGCTTAGATTTCACAACATTTCCACTTAATTTGGCAACCTCAAAAGGGGCTCTTTGCCAAGTTATATTTTGACCAACAACCCAAAATGCACAGTAAATAACCCAAAGGCATGCGCTGTGACTTAATCTACCACATAATTCAAATTCGCTGCATCACAAAAAGGGATCTCAGCAGCAAAGTTAGTAACTCATTTTCAAAACCGAACCAAGAAAACCAGAAAGCAAGAAAAAAATAAACGTCAAAAGTCAAGTCATGTTTTTCCCGGCGAAAAGTTTTCAGCAGCAACTCGTTAGTATTATATTTCTTGTTCCTGAATTTATTTCAGCGTTTAGCTAACACGACTTCTGCCAAAAACAGAGAATACAAGCGTCACGCCCATTTCCAGCTGCTGTCGCCCCCGAGTGTTAGTACTAAGAACGCTACTCCATATTTATATAATAACTTTATGTTTATGTTGCAGCTTTTTGAGCATTTTGCAATAGCAGCAACTACAACAACAAGATGCGAAATACTTGAGAAAGTTGCTGGTAAAACAACCTGAGGGGAAAGTAACAACGGAAGTAGCCGTTTCTCCATCTTCACCTCTCCAATTCATGAGTGGGGAGGGAACACATATTGTAGCATAACAAAAGGCGCGTTGGATGACGCGAGTGGCGTCTAAAGTTGATTTCTTAATGTTTAGCCAGCAACTTTTGCTGTTTGTCTTGCCGCAGCAAAATGGCAACAGTAGCAAACGACGACGATATGGCAAACACACACATACAAACATACACACATCAGCACAGACAGACAGACACAGCACACACACTCGCAGCGTTGAGTTCATCTCACATGCGTGTAGACAAGTCAAACTTGAGTCAAAAGGAACGAAATGCGGAGCATTGGCACCAAACTTGCCCAAGGCAATTTACACTGAAGCTGTTTATTTTGAAACACTTGCCAGGACATTGCAAGCGCAGAATGCCATGGACCAGAAGGAGAAGGGCAAGGAACAAGTGTCAAGCAAGCTTTGGCAAAAGGCAATGAGCTAATATTTGTATATAGCTTGGGCTCAAAATGGCGCCGATATTTTCACAGCGGATCCGGAAATGTGCAGTATTTGATATTGCTCTGTTTGTTCACACACAAACGCACACACACATATACATTTTTAGACACACATGCACCCGCACTTATATTGCTCGAGTGTACACATTTCATTGAGTGCCTTGTCAAGTGCTCTCGTAAAAGAGTTTCCATGGATATCTCAATTTGACCGACATTTTGCTGATATTTCAAGTTGATTAACTTTCATTTATTAGTCTTTTTTTTTTGATACTCAATAGACACTTGAAAAAATGTAAAAAATTCTAAAAGTAGACTCGTTGTACATTATTTTTCATATTCATAATGCTAAAATTTAAAATGAAAAACCACTAAAAAACAATTTCCTTTCCTTCCTTTGACGGAGATATCCAATTTATGAAACATTCCCTTGCTCATATTTCAACGCCATCAGCCGTAAGCCGATCTAAAAATAATTTGACTTAAAAAAGTGATACCCAGATGTTGAGGAAAAATTTCTTGACATTTTTGCTAATTTGCACAAAGCGTTTTACACAAGTTTACCCCAATTAGTCGCAACCAAGGCAGAAACAAGATAAACCTAAAGGACCCTCATCAACCGCAGCAGAAAGTGGCACTGCAAAGATTTATATTAAACTGAAACTATATATATGTATATAGGGGCAAATTGCCATGGCGCTAAACGACTAAAACTAATTAAAAACCAAAACTTTTACCTGGTTCCCCGGAAAAACTATTCTAATAGAAAAGACGCGAACAAAACTCTCTAAGCACCAACAGTTCGCCTCCCTCATCCCCTCGACAACTTTACAGACTACAACAATGGAGGCCAATTTTAAAGGCAAGTTGTGTAACAAAGTTGTACAATAATCCCAAGCCAACTATCCAAAAAGCAAATACAAACAAACCAAAAACTCAAAAACCGAAACTATGTAAAGTTTTTAATCAAACCAACAGCAAATCAAAGCCCGTTGAACTATGCCACACACCACTCACACACAACGACAAGCAAGTTCACAAAGTTCACGAGAAGGTTTAAAAAAAAAAAAAATATCGCGTGGCAGCCAATTAAAATTTGCTGCGGGCTCACACGTCGTATGCGTAACGTTGACGGCCACAAAACGTTTTGGGGGCGTCTGTGGCATTTAAGTGAACGCAGCAGTTTATTAAAATTTCGCGAAAAACTTTTAATTTAGAGCCGTACCGCAGAGCAAAACACCGCACACCTAAATCCGTTGCGTCCAGACTTTGTGGGCGTGGCACATTTGTTGGTGTAAAGTTGCGCCTAAGGGCCTGCAAAATTTACCACTTTTCGGCTGCTATTATAATATAAAACAAAATTAAACTTTATTTTTTAGGTGAATATTTTTGATAAAATTTCTGCCTGTAGGAACTATTATTTTTGTTATGCAAAGTTTCTCAACTGCGGGATACTTCACTACATTTCCGTTTCCGTCATGTACTCGTAGTCTGAGTTAGGGCCCAAAAGTTTTGTGCACTTTTGAATATCAACGCGTTTGCTATTAAATTTCGAAGTCCGTCAAATACAGAGCCACTTGAAGTTTTTTATATTTAACTTTACAACACCAAAAACAAGCCAAGAATAACTCGAATGCGACTTGTGAAAAGTTTGCCCACCGAGCGAAAGAGCAAGGCAAATTTAGTGATGAGTGTTTGACGCATATTGACTTTAATTTGAATGGGTTTTCAGGATATTATTATTATTATTTAATGAGCTTATCAAATGAAAGCTGCTTTTGATCAAAATAATATATCAAAAACATCATTAGGCGTTATCAACTTGTCTTATACTTGAATTAATTAAAGAAGCTTAGCAAATAAAGAGCAATATGGTTGAAAGTACTTGTTTGCAATTTATGCATATTATTTCTATTAAATTTAAAGACGTTTGAGAAAGTAATTAAGAACTGAAAATTTCATGATGTATAAGATTAAATTTGCATCTTCTTGTTGGTCATCGCTCTATATTAATGCACTAATTGCAAAATATATTAAAGTTAAGTTCATCTAATCAGTAAAAGGAAGGTTAATATTCACATATATCATACGCATCCACTTAGACTTGCTCTCATGAAGAGATAAATTGGCAAACACACACACGCACATATAAATATGTATAATGACACTGACACATCATTAATTAATCACTTTTGACAAGGCGTCGGCTTTGTCATCGGCTTACGGTAATTCATCAAAAATACGCGGTACTTTAATTACTTTTAATTACATCAGGAGCCAAGTGGCTTTTTGTTCCATATGCGTATCAAACATTGCCTTTTATACCCAGTAGTAAAAGTTGACAGCATGGGGCATATATAATTGTTACCAACGTTATGGAAGTGAAGTAAATACTTCCTTGATTTACCTTCCTATTGGTTTATTCTTATGTAAAAAGAAAAATTAAATTATAAATTTCATAAAAGCGAAGGAATTGGCAATAATAAAAATATGTTTTTCACGTTTAAACTAAACACAAATCCTTCTAAAGACCTCTACTTTTTATTCCCCTCCTTTTTGTATTTACTTGAATTTTATTCTTTACGCTAAATATGTTGACGTTATTAAAGAAGTATTTTTACACGGTATATCATAGTCAAGCATTGCTGCCAAATGTATTCACACACAATTTTCATATATGCATTTGTATATTCCCAAGGCTTATTATTATGATGTTCATTGGGATCTCGGTGCGGTTATTCGTATGTAAGAGTGTCTGTGTGTGTATCTGTTTGTGTGTGGGATGCAAAAAAAATTGACGCCTTGGCTGCTCATTTGTTGCCACCTTTTTCTTTTTTTCACTTTTTGTTCTCTTTTCTGTTCTATTTTGTTACGGATTTACTTATTGGATTTGGGACTTTGTGCTGATGTAGCATTGGGATTTATTTGGTGTCTGTCTCAATTTCTGTACGATGGCAAGTCATATAATTAGGTTTGCTACTTGATATAGGACACATACATATGCTCGAGTATATGTTTAGTATATAACTTGGCAAATAAATAGCAAATGTGACTGGCTCATTGGCTGTTGTGGCACCTGCCACAGTTGTAGACGTCTTTTCTTTATGCAAATGTTGTGTGGGCAAAAAATAGGATAAAGACACGTGGGGTCACGTGCGTGAAAAACTTTTGACCCCTGACCCCACCTCCCTCACCACTTGCACAATAAACAGAAATGAACCAGAGTTCAGTTATTAAACTTATTCAAATGCATATTGATTCTGTGGTCCAGCCTGATGGTAGCAATATGTGTGGGCATCCTCTCTGTCTGTCTGACAGTCTGTTTACTAGTGCCGGGATCATGATACGCATCAGCAAGCAACCTTATAGTACCATGTAGTCCACCTAACGACAACAACGAGAATGAGAGCAACCGCAGTCAGCCAATTCCCCAACCACGATAGCGCCAAGCGCAAATTGTCGTAGCATACTGAAATCAAGGAGCCTCAAGGATATGTGAGCAAATAGAAAATGGCAAATCCCAGTTACGACATACAAAAGAAACAGAAAGGAGCAAAGAAAAATTTGCATATTTTCCTTGCCGCTTTTCACTTAGCTTTGTGTTTCTCCAGAAACATTTACCCCCCCACCCTCAGGCTCCAAACAGATGATAATGCTAAAAGGACCTTTAGCTTGTTAATGACAAAAATACATGTGCATTTTGAAAATCAAATCAGGACTAGGCCACAAATGAAAACTGGAATTTTTCGTTGAAGCACAGACACAAACAGATTCAGTTTATCGACATATATCAGCATCGTGTTGGATTTTAAACTTGAGCTCCATTTAAGCAATATATAATCCTGCCGGATTTAAGTATAGCAGAGAGATGAGAATATTAAGACTTCGTGTGAGATTATAAATTTTTTTACAGAAAATCTAAGAAATATTGTTAAATATTAAGTAAAGCTTTGAAAGTCAATGTAAACAAATGTCATTAAAACTCATACTTAATTGATTTACTATCACTATACCTGATTCCTACTTAGCCAAATCTTAACAACTGTAAAACAATATACTATAAAAACCTGGACTACAATAGCTCTCGAGCTATAAGCACTGAGTGTAACATTAAAATTGTCATTAAGCCTGGATAAATGTAAATGCTGCATTAATTTTCATGCAAACTATGAAGCCTCATTCGATATGCCGTTACCTAAGAGCTTATGAATAAAATCCAATTAACTTCTCATCATGAAGTATATCCCTTTGCAAAATGCAAACAATGTCTTTTCTATTAAAATTGGTCACAAAGCAAGAAGCTAATTGCAATTTGAAGATGGCTTCATTTTTGCCTTTTGAGCAAAAATGTTGCATGCCACAGCGAACTCGAATTCTGGCAATGTGCGTAACATTAAATCAAAAATCTGCTGCAACTGCAAAGCCAATTCTCTGTCAGACTCGGAAATTTACTTACTCACAATCACGCACAGATGAATCAACACAGACACGCACACATTTTGCACAAGTTTCCACATTCTGTAAACAAAAGGGAGAATGCAAAAAGGAGGCGAATCATCAGCCTGCATAAAAATGACTGTCCACTTCAGTGTGGTTGCCAATGGGGCATGCCACAACACGCTGCATACAAAATTGAATTTCAATAGCATCGGCACAATAATTGTCAAGCCAGCATGTGTTGCATACTTGAAGGCGGCAGCGCATTGCGCACTATTTGCCACGGATCCTTGCTATAGGTACTTTTTCGTGTGGCATTGTTGTCTTTACACCCTGTATTTGTTGAATTAAAATAAGGGGTATATACATGACTCTTTAAGGCTATGGCATTAATTTCATAGCATTTTACGTCAAAGTATATTGCATTAAGGTTTGGGTTTTATTTTTAATTTTAAAGGGATTTAAATTATAGTAATCCCCTAAAACTGTAAAGTGTTTCGTAGTGTTTTGTGAGCATTTAAGCTTTTCCAACACATTTTTCATATCTATTTTTTTTACTTTCAACTAATATTGCTTTTTTAACAGTCAATTTTTGGGAACAGCTTTGATTTAAGCTTGGACTTCGCATGCTTAGGTAGTTTCGAGAATTTAATTCAACAGGGTATTTAGACACAACAACCTAAGCTTTAGATTGCTGCATGCTGTGCTATTGTTGTTGCTTTCAGCCAACAACATGAAACCATTAACGCCCTCCAGTAGTGTCCAAGTCAGCAGCAGGAGCAGAAGCAGCTGCAACAACATTCGATGCCGCAGTGGCTGGCGAAGTAGAACCGCAGCTGCACTTGCCAATGCCGTTGGGGATGGTGTTGCACTTGGCATACGTGTAAATCGTAAATATCCGGCACAAAACGGTATGAAGGCTGGTGGAAAGGGCCCAGCCCAGGACATGCCTCAGTGCGGCAATAACAAAAGACAGAGAGAGACGCCACTCGGGAATTACGCTACGGTTTGCGGATACAATCGAGCGACTGTCTATATGGAAATACCAGTAAATACATATAGACTCGAATATGCATTCGCGTGGCATCATTGTGGTGACGCCACAAACTTTATGGTGCAGTGCAATTGTGTCAACAGAAGAAATGCAATTTTTATGTAACAATTGAAAACGGTAACGGATTCACTTAACCATAAATGCGGACATACGGACAGACAATCGCTCTAATGATACAAAATTGTATTTATCTTGGTAACAAACTTAAAACCTTTACTTTGCTAAACCTATTGCGTGATTGCCATCACTTTTATTTTAAAGATTTAATCTGCACAAAGTGCCAGCTTTTCAGTGTTCTTATATTTCAAGCTAATGGTATTTGGTGAATTTTTACTCAGTCGTTTTTTCTTTTTAGAAATACAATTTTCCACACTTTACTAAAACTCATCTAGAACTCATAATTTGCATATTTGTCAAGCGCATGACTGACCAGGTAAAAAAAGCGAAATGGATGCAAGGAAAACATGTCCTTTGCTTCATGCGCTTTACCTTCACATTAACGAGTCTTTCTGCATTCTATAGAAAATGAGAATTGGAATCTCTTCTGACATTCCCCATGCAGATGCAGATGCAAATGCGGTTGCTTATTGACAACGGGTATAATTTTCACACTGCTCCAGCTGTGATGCCTTCAGCGAATTTTGATATCCATTTCATCTTTTCTCTCTCTCTCTCTCCCTCGCGCTTAGTCGCAGTCTCATCTTTAGGATTGCTTTTATTTCTGTCATTTTCTTTCTTTCAAGCTTGATTTGATTGCTCTGCGCTTCGGTTGGAATTTCTTTTTGTTTTTGCTTATTTTGACTTTGCTGCAGAATTTTTGCATCATATTCGTAATATTCATAAATATTTATGAAGCTGCAAGTTGTCCAATACAAAGAGAAAAAACTGAAAAGCTTAACATTTTGCTTTGTTTTAAAGCCACAAACTCATCCAACCCTTTGGCAAATATAATCATGTAAAGTGCTGGAACGGAAAATCAATTAAAATCACTTAAGCAAATACAAAATTTACAGCATATAAAATTCTTAAAATTTAATGCAAAATGCCAATTTACTCTCCCACAGATCAAACATTCTTCGGCACACACATTCATGTTGAAAATAAAACATTTAATACAATTTCAATTTGTGCTTGTGTGTATTTTTGAAAACCACACTGAGTGCAAAAAAAGTTTATTTGCCTCTTTGTATCAATAAATTTATATATAAAGAATATAAAAAACGAGTTAACGTACATTCGTATATCCTTTAAAGTTGAACAATCTAAAGCGAGTCGTTTTGACTCCGCTTCTATAAAATTATATGAATACATATAAAGTTAGCTAAGTCTGGTTTAAACTAGACCTCAGGGCACTATGGGGCTTTTGTCCAATCGTTTGTATTCAAGACTATATCTGAAGCTGATAAATTAAACCAATTTTTAATCTCGATACATTGGAAATAAATCAAATCAAAATATTAAATTAATTATTATCTTATTTCAACTATGAGTTCTTAATTATTTTTAAAATAAAGGGCAAATGCCTAATATCGCAGGGTATTCTAGTCATGCATCATTGCTTTCATTTTTCGTTTTAACATGCTGAAAAATATGCTTTGATTTGCAATTGCTGACAATCTGTCGATTTTCTATGTGTGCTGTGCGCGTGTGTGTTGCAGTGTGTGAGTGTCTGTGCTCTGCCTAAAGTTTGGCAATCAGAATGCCAATTTGATTAGTTCCAAAATAGTTTTTTGCGGCCTGCCTCAAAACTTTTGTGAATGGCAAAAATTTTTTAAAGTTATATTAAAAAAATTTTGTCTGTGGCGTAGTATTTGACAACTTTTTAAAAGAGATTTATCATTCGATTCGCATTGAAATTGAGACTAAAATACGACCCAATAAGCTGTCCTAATAATTGTAAAAGATCTTTTTATCAAAAATTAGCTGTGCTGTAATTGATTTACATTTATATGTACATATTGCTTATACGCAATATTCCATGCAGAAATTGTAGCATTCTTTTAGGGCTTCTCACAAAAACTATTTAATTTATATGGCATACGGCAACAGTTGCCGGACACTTGACTCATTTTTCTTACATAAAAAAACATGAACAATAACCAGTCTGACAACAAATTGACTCTTTTATGCGCACTTAAATTTGTAGCTGTCAATATTTGCAAGTATTTGTTGCACATTTCACTGGAGATTACTAACATATTTTGCTGTTATTTTCTTCTTGGCTGCTTCCTTTAATAATACTAAAAAATTAAATGCCACAAATAACAATAACAATAAGTGAGACATCAAAAGTCAACAATCACTAAGAGTAACCAATCATAAATTTTGACTGCACAAAGTAAACTCTTCAGTTGCTGTCGCTCAGCGTCTTTCATAAGTTATTTCATATTTCATTTCCCTTTGCGTGGAGAACTGTGCCAAAATGCAGAAAGTAAAGTGAATGTGTCGGGGCACAGTAAAATGTATGCGATTTGTCTGTCTGCCACGCAGCCAAGTACAAACTGCTCTCGTTTTTTCTCTGCAACGAGCCAAGTCCAATACTGGCCAAAGCAAACATAATAATACCAACTGTAACTTAAATCTCTACTTCATTTGGCCAAACAAAAACCAAGAGAAGAAACTCTAAGTTATCGCTGGCAAAATGAGAAATGTTTTCGATCCGCTAACAACTGTGTCAAAACTTTGCCCGTTGATCTCGTTTTCTTACTTAGTTTTCACTGAGTATGATTGAGTGTTAGAGTATAGCATATTCTACAATATAGTTGTGTCTAGTGCATTTTCTAGTCGTATATCTAAATTGTTTCTGAGAAAAACTTTGTCAGCTCACATGATTTTAAGTAAATTGTCAGTTAACATTTGTAAGCACGTTTTAGAACTAAACGAATAATTGCAGTAATTGGCAATTACTTTCAATGAAGATAATATTATATATTACTTATTATTGTCAATAAACGTGGTTGAAATTGTTACAAGCACTTAACGTTAGTATGTATTATCTAAGGTCCCTGTCATATTTATAAAATCACCTTATAAATTGCAATAAATCGAAAACTACTGTCTGCAGCGGAATACAATGTATAGAGAAAATGAAGAGGATGAAGAAACGAAGCGAATGCATGTACATCTAGTTCACACCAATCTAACGGTACTTAACGAAGAGCACCTTATTAAACTCTTAGTGTTGCATATTTATAAATTCACAATTTTACAAAAAATATTTTGATGCAAAAAAATTCTTGGAACAATTCTAAGAGTAACTGCAAAAGAAAATTTTCAAAAATATTTTTGCTAGTATTTTTGATAATTTTTTGAAAACTGCAAAAAAAACACTTTTTGCATGAAAATGAGGAAAAATGGGTTAAAATGGGCTAAAATTGTAATTTTTAGGATTTTCAAAAAATTATCAAAAATACTAGCAAAAATATTTTTGAAAATTTTCTTTTGCAGTTACTCTTAGAATTGTTCCAAGAATTTTTTTGCATCAAAATATTTTTTGTAAAATTGTGAATTTATAAATATGCAACACTAAGAGTTTAATAAGGTGCTCTTCGTTAAGTACCGTTAGATTGGTGTGAACTAGATGTACATGCATTCGCTTCGTTTCTTCATCCTCTTCATTTTCTCTATACATTGTATTCCGCTGCAGACAGTAGTTTTCGATTTATTGCAATTTATAAGGTGATTTTATAAATATGACAGGGACCTTATTATCAATTTCACTTTAATTTAACAATTTCTTTTCTTTTTTCAGGTAATTTTGAATGTCCAGCAGTTAAACTCTTTAAGTTTCAACTTTAAATTCAGTAAGTACTACCTACTGTATTTTTTCTCCAGTTTTACAGAAGAACCAGTCATCTACAGGTTTGTGACAAACACCACCAGGTTTTCGCATCTTATAGGCATCCTTAATAGTCTGACTGAGATTTTTAGGTGTGCCCTTTGGCATAAAGAACCACAGGTCATAGGTCGGATTGTAGGCCAACCTTAAAACTCCATCCGATGGTTTACTAAAAAGCAAATCAAACCAATTTGTTTCAATTTATAAAAAAAAACTAATTAGCATCGCTTTGAATTTACAAATTCCGCTCACTTTTCAATCACAGAAGCAACTGTTGTTACCAGAACCAAAAGGCCAATTGTGATAAGTGTGCGAGCCATGTTCGCTGTGCACTGTTCACCTTACGTTTCGCAACTGCCAATTTATTCAGTTGCTCGCTTGGCTATATAAGGCCACTAGGAGGCCGAATGTCACATTAAAAAATGTGTATATACATATATTTTTTCCTGACAAATTGCATTGGCTTGTTACATTATGTATGTTAAATAACTAAATAGCGAATAAGTTATTTACGCTATGACGAATTTTAGATACGCTAATATCAAATCGAATTATATTTGAGTATATTTTCAATATTCTGTTAAAGTTGTAATATGTATGTTAATAGTGTTTTAATTATGCTTTTATTTTGCCACATGCATCATTTTTTCCACCGACAGAGTATCTATACGGCTTTGTTTTTTTTTTGTGGTTGTTTGTTGTTGACGCCCAACAGTTTTTGGCAAGCACTTGATCAAGTTGTAAGCATGTATGAACATAAACTTGGTGTGCCAGCAAGAATTCTCAATTACCGACAAGTAGTTAATCATACCCGATTGCTAACAACATTTACAACCATGGATTAAAACCGCAACAGAAACTGAACGGTTACAGTTACCGATATAAAATGGATTGACATTTATAGCCGTAACTGAAACCTTAACAGAAAGAAAACCTTTCCATTTTAGCTAAACAGAAAAATAATTACAACAAATATATTTTTAGCGTACTACAACTTTGACAGTGTGTTTAATATTCGGCTTGCATAGAATAGACATACTTTGTTGACTTTGCTTAAACAATGTTTATCAGGTGTGTTCCACAAATGTCTAGAGGTCTTGGTGGCAATTAATTTTGAAAACAGCCGAACGAAATATCGGGGTTCCTGAAATGTCAGAAATAGATTTTTGAGGTCACAAATAAGGGCTACCACAAATTTACTTCAACAAAATTTAAAAAATGCGTAATTCTGTACACAATACATAATATAATTGAATATTTTGACATTTGAAAGTTGACCAAACTTCAAAAGCATAGAATTTTTGGCAATATTGTCGTATGTTAAAAATTAAACTGATTAGAGTTGTAAAACCTGTGGAGTAACTAATTTTTTAAATGTAGATGTATTTATTTATTTATTTCAAATCATTTCTATTTGGAGTAGCTTCGTATACTTAATATGTTAAGTAGAAAGCTTTGGGCGACCCTTTTGGGGCCATGCAAAAGGAGAGAATTTATTGGATAAACACTTGGAATGAACACATTATGAACACAGAGAGGCGCCATACACTAGTAGTTGAGTAAATAAATAAACACAAAAGGAAGTAAGTCAAACAAAGGCCATGCGAGTCTGTGTCTGTCTATGTGTGAAGCAATTGTTTGCAAACCATCAGCTACAACAAAAAACATTTGTGTGGAAGTTTTCTGCATTTTTGTGTGTTATTTTAGCTATAGCTGTGTATATGCATGCGTGTGTGTTTGTTTTGGCTATGCCACGCCCACACGACATTATGCTAGCACATATTTTAACATTCTATGTATGTCTTTCTCCATGCTTTCATTTGTCATGATTTGTTGCGGCCTTGCATGCAATAGCATAATAAGCCAAGCGAACACATTGACACAAAGTCTGCACCTCCCACCTCCCGCCGAGGGAAGCGGCAGTCAGCACTCATGCGGCTCGTTGCACGACTTGCTGCACGACTCGTCTCCATTGTTGTGTCATATTGTTGCACATGTAAAACAGCAACAACAAGAACAAAAGCAGCTGTGGACTGAGTACGTGTCAGGCATGCATCTAAAACTTTCTGTGTGTGTGTATGTGTATTTTGAGTACAAGAATCTTGTTTATGGCAACAACAAATATGCATACAGTGTTTCGGAATTTAATTTAATTATAATTGGACACTTTGTGCATAGTTAGGCTGACAAACTGCAGTTTTCGGTTTCAATTTGTATCAAATCTCAATTAAGTTACCTCTAACTGGCCAGTTATGTTCGCCAGTGTCGACAATAAACAAATATTTTTGGTTTAAGCTAAGGCTCTAGTCAAGCCACAAAAGTTGACAATAACATGGCGAATACGTAATGCGTTAAACGACTTGTCTAGGCTGCTGTCCTCGAAAACCTAAGAAAGCAAATCCCCAGGGACAACAACAATAACTGCAAAGGCTGCTCCCCAAAAGATTAGCTGGCATTTGATTAAAGTGCGAACATTTACAATAAAACGAGTCGAGGACAATGGGACCCATGAAATCAAATCAAATCAGCTAACAAAAAAAAAACAAAAAAAAGATAAATAAACTAAGGCTAACAAAGGCAGGCCGTTTGCTGTTTGTCGCACAAGTCGAGTAGGTTTTTGCTCCATTTCAATCAGCATTTTTCAGACAAAGCTAAAAAAAAATGAACAAAAACATAAAAGAAAACATCAAGGAAATGACATTGTAGAAAAACATTTGACCATTTTTCCTGGCCATGTCACACAAAATTGATTTGGGTCCCCAAATGAGACAAAAAGTCTAAATAAAAGCAAAAAAATTTTTAAACCATTCGTTGAATTACAAATTTAGTAAGCATAACTTGTGATTAATATTTTAAAAAGAATTTTCACACACATGTCCTTACTTTTATTCTTTATACAACTCTGAGAATGGTTTATTTTCATTGCCCATTCTACATAGAATATTTTCAATACATTTCAACTGACTAAAGTATTCAGCTTACTGCGGATGTTGTAATGACACTTTTCATTTATTTCTAATACCTTTAGCTAACATATTTTGGCTTGACTCAAATTGTTTTCAAAGCTCTCATAAAAACCCTTGTCATAGTGTATTATGACAGATGGTTTGCTTGAATTTTTATATATGAACTGACTAAATTCTCCAAAGCTCGCTGGATTACCATACTATGATTTACTGCACTCAAGTTACACAAAAAAAAAATATTATACACAAAAAAAACAAAAATAAGAATTATTATAAAAACTTTTAAAAGGGAAATCGGATTTTTTTTAAATTTACGTGCCAACTTGTGTGCAATAAAAGAAAATATTAAACTGGCCCAAGAAAAATGTAAAAGTAAGGTTCAAAAAGTCCACTTAACAACAAAATTGTTGGCATAAGCTGGCGTTGAATTAAAACCTTAAGGCCGTTGCTTATTAAGGCTTAAAGTCGAATCGAGTCAAGCTGCGTAGTCGCTGGCTCTATATGCATACTTATACAAACTTATTTCTGAGAACGAAAAACTCGTACCTTACACATTTTTATGACCCTGACAACGAAACACCCCGCAGCACAACAGTCGCCAATCACTGCGGACGGCAGTCCGCGCTAGTGACGAAAGCAGCACGAAGGATGCGAAGGCGACTAGCATATATACACAGGTTATATCACACACACACCCCACCAAAAGTTGCTTGGCCAAGTTTTCGAGCACGAAAAAATAAATTTTTTTTCTTCTACAAAAAACGCAATTAAACTGTTTTTGGCCAGTGAGAAGGATGCAGAATCGCTGCGTCGTAAATTATGCAACATTTACTTAAATGCGATTTAAAAGAAGAAAAAGAACTAGAAAATGTTGAGCCATTGACTTGCTTTATCATCATTTTCAAGCCATTTCACTTCATTTACTTCTTGGAAACTCACTGCAAAACCGAAACAATGCCAAATGACGGAGCAGTAAGTGATAAATATAAGAGTTCACGAGTTAGCCAGAGTTGTCCTTGGCCATCATCATCATCATCATGTTCAGTATCAGTTGTGCTTCATTGTGTTTGATTTGGTTGTGTTGGGCCGCTGTTATCGCTTGTTAACACTTCATAGGAAATGCGGCCTGGTCCTTGCTTCATCATTGCAGTGACCTTTATATAACTGTGCGACTTCTTTTAGCCCCTTTTTGCACCCAGAGATCCTTGGGGCCAATACGCTTAGTTAGCTGTTGGCCTAGCCACAAAGCACACACACACACACACACACACACACACACACACACTCACTTTCACACCCTACATCAGCCCGCTTTTGCGTGCAAAATGTCAAAATATATTTTAGTTGAATTTATGGTCATTGACCAAAAGCGTCGGACTATCCACAGCTATTCAGCTATCCTTTGTACCGGGCAGGGGGATTTATACATGTCCGAGTGTGTGTGTGTGTTTTGCGTTGTGTCTTTACTTATTTTGGGGATTTACACCACGCTTATCACACACATCCATACACTCATCCCCATACGCTCTGAGTGAAGTCATGAGTTTCGGTCAGCATCTAAACTGAAAATATTATGCTACATTTCATTATAGCACACACATAACTACACACACACACACTCACCGAATTTCCAGAGCGGATGAAGCGAGTTTGGCTTGAATGTTTTACAGCCACTTAAAATAGATTAGCTTTCAACGTTGTTCTTTAAAAAATAATAAATTACTTGCCATAATTTGACGTTGGCCTTTTCGATGTGTGTTAAAATTGCCTGTCCAGCTTCTGGGTCTGCAAATAATAGAAAATCCATTGGAAACATAAGCAACTGTCAATGATTTAATGCCTGAAATCAGAACCATTCCGACACACCATTTGATAAATGAAATGACAAACACTTTCACAGCACACACACATACATAAAACACACGCACACACATCGAATACAAAATGAATACATCAATCCGGACTGGTCTCGACTGGCAAATTGATGGTATCACATGACACAAAAGGTTTTCAACTATCGTAACTTAAAAACTGGAGATTCATTTACTGTATTGTTTATATTACAACACATCACATCCTTTGCATACACATACATATTCATTACTCAAGTGGATTCACTTAAATAATTATCGAGTGGCTGAAAACGAATATTATAATTTATTTTGTTTCTGTGCTATTGCCACTATCCATTTTCTACTCCGTTAATATGAATATTTAAGAGAAGTCAGAAAATTGAAAATAATTGCTCACTTCAGGTTCACAGATTATAAAGCAGTGAACTCTGCTTGATTATACCCTGCTATGAAAGCAACAAATAAGAATGTTATATATTTATTAAGAATATTTGATCTAGGTGCAGTGTATAAACAAGAGCAAAGCAAACACGAAATGATTTCTTAATGCAATTTGTTTTGACTTTTCTCTCAGAAATATTTAAATGTGAATTATTTAAGTGAAACCCAAAAGTATAAAGCTGTAATAAATAGTTATGCAAAATTTAAATAAATTTAAACAATTTTCCTCAATAAATATTTAAGCAAACTAAATCTCTCTTCAAATACTAGACACATTTTCATTTCACAAACTGGCCAAAAGTATGCTACAAAATATTTATAGGCTGCATGTTGATGGCGTGGCGTGTCTATGGGATTTTAGCAGTGAGAGCCGTAAATAATTCACAATGCCATGTAATAATCGCATTGGCATGCTAAAATATAATAAGCGGCAATTTTATGCACAAAATGTACACAATTTTCGTTGTAAATTTCAAAAACCCTTGTTCCATCCTCGTTTGAGGCGTTTGTGTAGTTTTGTGCATTCCCGGCATTTGCTTTAATTTTAATGATAATAAAATGCAGCACTGAAATGTAATTTATCACTTGCCGGAGTGTGCAGGCTTCCTCGCATCTATTCTGTGTTGTTTAATTTTTGTATTTCCGGTTTTCATGTCGGCCACATGAGACTGCACGGCCATGGCATATTGTTTAACTTTGTGTGTGTATTTGTATGTAAGTACATGTGTGTGGACTACGAATGTCATTTGAATGGTCCTATTGGCAGGTCATATTGTGTTCTTGATTGTAGACGTCTATGCTTTTGTGTGTGCTTTCAAGTTGCCCACAAATCTGGTCATTGCCAGCATCAAAGCGATTGCTCTTAGCTCTCATAACTGACTGACAACGGTTCGCAATGCAAACAAAGATGAATGCAAAGATGCATAGTGCATTTGATAGATCGACATAGCTTTCAACAGTTATTATTGAATGTTGAATGAACCAAAGCTTTGTTGTTGTTGTAAAAAAAAAGTAAGCATGTTCTACAAATCTCTGAGAAACTTAAAATATATTTCAGACAGACGAATTTCTGACACTCCGAAAAATAAAATCGTTGTTTTTAAAAGCAACTGTCGTTAAAAGATCTAAATATTTATGTTAGTCTTGTTTTTTTGCACAAATTTAACAAAATCTGAGCTAATCTTATTTTAACTGCATAATTAGTCAGCCTTCATTAAGTGTTATATATAAACACTATATAATATATTAATGTGAAGCCCGAAATGCATTTAAACTGCACATTAACTATTTCTGGTTAAATTGAGTGTCTCGCAAATTTGGCTAATTGCCATAACGTACACAATTTGAATTGCTTAAAGAGCGTAAAGCCAACTGGTCAACAGTGTTGCCGTTGTTGCCAAGCTCCAGGCAGGTTGTTGGCCATGTTGTTTGCATTTGCATCGCGTCGAGCTCTAAAATTGCTCAGCTGCTTGTTGGCATACGTCTTTGCGGCGCCACCTGGACAACGTATGTAACAGAGCCAGCAAATGCTGACTTAACTAGTGGGTTTTAACTCAATTGCTTTATATCCTTGCAACTCCCAGCCTGTGGCGATAATGAGGAGCTCGCCTGTCTAACCTGCTACGAACCAAGCTGTAAGGTGCCCTATTACTATGATACTAAATGCCCATATCTATATAGTTGCAAGTTGGGATGTGGTTGCAAGTTTGGCTATGTCCGCAATGATGAATCCCGTCAATGTGTGTTGGCTCTTCAGTGTGAATTCATAAGCAAAATGAAACGATTTCATGGATATTACAATTAAGCGTGAAATACTTTCATTTCACTTTGAGTTGAGCTGTCGGCTTCAGTCTCAATCGATCTGTTTTAACATGTCTATGCTTCAGTTACAATTGTTATTCCTGCTCTTTTTGAGCATTTTGCATTCCTTATGGGCTCAGACGGAAAACTTCTACTCTGGCGAAATAAAACGTAAAACTCGTAAGTTATATAATCTATAAATATAGTAATGCCTCCAAGGTTTATTTTTAACAGTTTGCTTACCTGATATTATTGGAACCATTACGGAGTGCTATAAAAAATAAAAATTAATTGTAAAATTTCATGAATCAAATAAGCAATAAACGAAATTGTAAATACACGCTGTTGACTGAGACAGCTTCGTGGTTCTTCAATTTAAATTTGGACGGAATTTTACGACTATGTGGTACCTTATTTTCACAGTTTCCATTTGCTGTTCTATTTCTCCTGGCATTTTTATGGCTGTCGACATCAAATTGTTTCTTGAGATTCACAAAAACAAACTTTTATTGTTTACTTTTCAGAGAGCTTGAAATTTACGAGCCATTCCCACTGTAAGTGTATATGTGATATGTGCACTGACACAGCTTCAACTGTGTGTGTGTGTGTGTGTATGTGTGATGTCTGTCTGTGTGCTGGTTCATAAAGCAGACAATGTTAAATCTTAAATCTCAGTGGCACACTCGTAAATATTAATTTACTTGCGGCTTTTGTGGCTTATTCTAGTTGACTCTTGGTTGCCAGCCATTTTGTGGTTTCTACTCGCAGATGCAAGAATTATGACTGTCATAAGCGAGAACAGAATGCCATTTCGAATTTACCTGCTCAATTTTATGGCCTTGCAAGCAGCCGTTAACTTGAATTGCCTGCAAATTATGCACTTAAATTGATTGGCAATGTCGAAATGTCGTTATTTAATAGAAAGATTCTGTTTGAAATTATGCATATTAAAAACATGTCGTGGTTTTGCATGAGTTAGCTTAGGAGTCTTTTTAAAATGGAACATATTTGTAAAGCAGTCTCTTGTAAAACAAATCCCTTTAAAATTTCACAAAAAAATATCCTTCATAATTATCTTTATGGGGAATTTTGTTTTATTACACATCCTCACAAGTATGCAACACTTTTTATTCAAAACTGAGAGAGATAGGATATTGAATTAATTAAAGTCTCTGTGGACGGTCGTCCAACGCTAGTGACGAAGCATCGTGAAAGGAACGATAAAGTAAACATATTCAAAATGTCATACATTTGATTATTTGGATATATATTCGGACTCACTAACATTTTTATTCAACTTAAACGAAATTAATTGTAACAATCTTTACATTTTATCCAAAGTACACAAAATCAGTTTTCCGAAACAGACCTGATAAATATTAGATAAAAATAAAATATGTTAATATGTCTTTATAGAAACCAAGTTATAGTGTGCACGTAGTAATATTTATTTATAATTAGGCACGGCTTAGTTATATTTTTTGATGCAGAAAACAGGAAATAATTCTGATACAGAACAAAACACTTATCACTTAAAAAAATAATACACATATAATAAACTCAGAAAATGCCATTGTATGTTGTGTGTGAAAGTGTATGGAAATTTTTAGGCCCGCAAACATCCGACAAATTTGCACACTAAATGATTACTATTATTATATTATTACAGACCGCTGCCACCATTAACTACAACGTGGCTCGTTGTTGTTGGTTGATGAATTTTTTTGGGATGGTGCTTGGTGTTCGGGTGGGTTGTGGTCAGTGGCTATAGTCATGTATTTCTTTTTATGTCTGCCTATAAAAAGCAATTAAATCGCCAGCAAAGTGCTTGCTGTAACACACACACACACGCACATACACACAGGATTGTTATTATTTTGGTATTGTTGTTGTTGACGATATTAAGACCATTTTAGTTACGTTGGCCGAAATGGCAGCGCGGAAATTAAATTAAATTACCCATTTGTGGTAGATTTTCGTCTCATTTTGGGCAAATTGCATTTTATGCGCTTTCATGATGTTCACATACATTTATTATTACTTATTATATTTTATTTAGATGATTTGCGAACACTTGATAAGTGAATATATTGTCCAAAATTGATAACTGTAACATGAATTTAGCCGGAAATTGCGTACATAAATAAAATACAAGCTTAAATGCAAAACTACTCACAATCGCAGTAAAATCCCAAAGTCCGTTGTGATTCCCCGTAAGGCTGTGGCCATTTTTCTAGTCGTTCTTGTCTGATAAACGAAATAGATTCTTGTAGTCGTTGTTTTTCTTTTCGTGGTTGTTGTGTAATAAATTCAAAAGTTTCCTCTTGCTCAAGTGGTAAGCCTTTACCTCTGCTTTTACCACATCCAACTGCAAATGGTTACAATGGTTTTTTCGCTCATAGCCTGGCCATTTAAAGATGAAAGTTTTGCGAAACAATTTTCTACGCATTCATGTGCACATAACGAGTTCGCTTAAAACTTTAAGATAAAGCCTATCGGTCCTACGGGATTATGTTCTTAATTCCTTATGAACCGCCCAACAACTGCCAATTGCCTAATGAGCTTCTCCGTTGCTCCATTACGGTTGTTATTGTTACTTGTTCTGCTGCTTCAGCTGCTATCGGTTCCAGTGTTCGTGATGCTTGTTGTGCTCTCAGCTTAAGGCCATAAGCAGCGGAAGTGGTTAGATAAGAGAATTTCGACAAAGTTGCTCATTTTAATCGAGAAACTTTTCTTCACTTTGATTGCATATAAGTACTTGAATACATGAAACTGAGAGTCGTGTTTTATCTTCAATGGACACTTGAACGTCCGACATCAAGTATAGTTTGGCGAATAAGTTTTCTAAAACTATTTTGAGTGAATAACTCCAATTAGCTTACAGAAATTTCTCATCTTTCCTATTAAGTCCAGTTGGAACTGCAATGCAAACATTTAATAATTTCCAACCCTTAGTTTCTGTTTCTCTGAATTTCATGCATTCGCCTAAAAGTATGCAACGCAATTGATGTCAATTACTCGTCAATTCTTCTCGATATTATTTACATCGTCCAATAAAAGGCCAATAATTGCGGCAAATGCCTGAAGTGCGTGGTTAACAACTATCGCGCGAATGCAATAAATAAAAGTACACATTTCAGTGAGTAAATGAAAACTGAAAAGATGCCCAGATCCTGTTGGCAATTTACACAGAGTATTCAGCGCTGTTATGCCTGAAGATTTTACAGCCGACGGGGCTGGAATAAAAAAAAAATACATTTAATCCTGTTGTTCATTTAATTAATGTTGAAAACAAATAAACACACACACACACACTGTGGTTGGGAGACTTCATGCAATATTTATTTGCGGGAGGTAATAAATTGAATTTTAAGCCCCATGACGGCAATGAAAATGAGTAATGCAATTATATTCCACAATTTTGCAGACACATTTTAATGTTTGCTCTTTTGCTCTTTGCGCGAACCACAGGTATGTGCTCTCTCCAAGCGCGCCGTGATACTCCAATCCTCGGACATGTTGGCCTACAATGAACTCCAGCCTGTGGCTTTACATCAGGCCGGCAGTAACAACAACAATAACAACAACTACAACAGCAATGTGGGCGGCAGCACGGCAATTGCCTCGAAAGCATCAGCTCCACAGAACATTATAGCCAATGCAGGTCTGAGCTATGAGGATGTGTTAAATGATGACTTTCAGTTCGACATGGATGGACATGATGTGATGGTCTTTCTGCACATACAAAAGACGGGCGGCACCTCCTTTGGACGGCATCTGGTGCGCGATTTAGACCTCAAGGTGAGTTCCAAATTCCCTTTGTCATTTTCAAATTTCTAACAACCTAAAAGCAACTGAAAAACAATAGTCGTTGTCAATATTTTTGATATAATTTAATTCCATTAAATTAAATTAAATTCAGTTCTTGATGAAAAAAATATATATGAAATGAATTTTAGAGTAATTTATTTATTATAAAAATCAAACCAATTAGTCATAATTTCTAAATAAATTAGATGTAAATTTGTGGACGTTGATGTATGTGATTTCAAAAATATGTCTGAAAAATGAAAATATAATGAATAAATTAAATGCATTTCCAAATAATGCATTCTAAATAAAAGGGCATAAAATATTTTTTAAACAAAATTTTAAATTGTATACGCTTGCTCAAATTTAATTTAAGATTATAGTGGTAGATTTTTGTGACTCCGAATATATGTCCGAAAAATTAAATATCTCAAATTTCTAACATAATTCCGACAATTTGTTTTCAGCGTCCATGCGAATGTCAACGTCAGCGGAAACGTTGCTATTGCTTCCGTCCACACCGCAATGAGAACTGGCTCTTCTCCAGATACTCGACGGGCTGGAAGTGCGGCCTGCACGCCGACTGGACAGAGCTGACCAGCTGTGTGGACGTCGAGCTGGACAAGAACGAGGGCGAGACGGCGAAGCGTCGATACTTTTACATTTCGCTGCTACGCGAGCCGATCTCACGCTACATGTCCGAGTATCGACATGTGCGACGTGGCGCCACCTGGAAGGGATCGAGACATTGGTGTCTGGGTCGCCAGGCCACCGCTGCTGAGCTGCCACCCTGCTATAAGGAGAAGAATTGGCTGGACGTGGACCTCGATCAGTTTGCCGGCTGTGAGTCAAATCTGGCCGCCAATAGGCAAACACGCATGTTGGCTGATCTCGCCTTGGTCAATTGCTACAACAAGTCATCGATGCCGGCTCATGAACGCGATCGCGTCATGCTGGCCAGCGCCAAGCGCAATCTGGCCGCCATGGCCTACTTTGGACTGACGGAATATCAGAAGGTAAGTTCAACTGTTTATAATAAGATCAGGGAACGTAAATAATGAATGTTTTATTATTTTCTCATCAAAAAAATCATTGAGAATGCAAGAAAAAATTCCAATTTTCTTGTTGGAAGATATTAATTTTATTTAAAAACAAGTGGGAAAGGCTATAGTCGAGCTCCCGACTATAGGATACCCGTTACTTACATAAACAAATTAAAATTTTTTTATTGCATGCTTTTAGGCACTTTTATTGCTTAAAAGCTTTAATCAGCCAGTACCACCTTTATCTTTGTCCGATCTTGTTGGGATTTAGTAGGGTGATAGGTAATAATAATAGCTAACGTTCACCGTTTAAAAAAAACTAATATTTTGAAAACTGTTCGTGTGGTGGATTTTCGCGATTTACGGAGGCGGAAAGGGGCGTGGCAAAATTTTGAAACAAACTTGACCTGCGTGGGGTTTATAGAAATCTGTGTGCAAAATTTGGTTGCTCTAGCTCTTATAGTCTCTGAGATCTAGGCGCTCACACAGACGGACAGACGGACAGACGGACGGACGGACAGACGGACAGACGGACGGACAGACAGACGGACATGGCTATATCGACTAGGCTGTTGATGCTGATCAAGAATATATATACTTTATAGGGTCGGAGATGCTTCCTTCTCCCTGTTACATACATTGCAACGAATACAATATCCCCTTTTACTTATTTTTAATAAGTAACGGGTATAATTAACGATTGTTAGTGATTATCTTAAAAACGGATGATAAAATTTTAGTTATGTTTTACGATTTGACTAATTATTATTACTTTTGAGCAAAAAAAATTTAATTTTGACTTTTCCATTAGGAATAAAGGCATAAGGTATAATTTATATTCAGTAGAACTTCCCTAACTCGAATCACCATTACCCAAAGAAAAGGTTCGAGTTATGGAGATATTCCACTTATAGAGTTCTTTTTCTTTAGTTTATTAATTTTACAGCCACTCATTTAGCCCTAGCTAGATGGAAATTCGAGTCATAGAAGTTAGAGTTATGGAAGTTCAACTGCATTTTCTTAGTCAATGACCCAAGACTAATGCATAATATATTAAACATAATAACTACTTTGCCATCTATTTATTAAAAAGAAACTATTAGAATAACAGTTCAAAAATTAAGAACTTCCATTAATTTAGTTGGTTTACTTAGTTTTTAAATTTATTTATTTAACAATGTTGTGCTTGCTTTGCAGATGTCCCAATATATATTTGAAGAGACCTTCAACCTGCGCTTTGCCATACCCTTCGAGCAGCACAATGCAACAATTTCAGCAGCTGCTGTCCTCAATCTGCGTCCCGATCAACGACGACGCATCGAGAAACTGAACAGCCTGGACATTGAGCTCTATACATTTGCCAAGAATTTGTTGTTTCAACGGTGAGTACTCGATAGAGAAGAGACACTTAATTAGTTACTTAAACAATGGGCATCATTAGGTGGCCAATTTTACTCTTATTTGGGTTGTTCTTAAAGCAGTAAGAGAAGACAACATTCCTGTTTGAGTACAACTAGTAGAGATGAGTAGTGAGAACTAAAGTCATTGAAAATTCGATTAAAGAAAAAACAGCATGCTTCATTTACTATTTAGAATGAGTTTTTAATTGCATTTGTCTCAGAGAACAAGAACCATGCCTCAAAATTACAGCAGATATTAAGTAAAAATATCATTCCCTTTACTAAACATAAATGTCAAATTAGTTAAATCTATGCACATCAAACTGTTTAGAAATGTAATAGTTAAATGAAGAGAATGAATAAAGGAATTTTACAAAGGATATTTATTTCAATATTGTAACTGTTCACAATCATTGTCAATTTATCTTTATCTATTTATTCATTATTAATAGGAACATAATTGGCTTATGTGCAGATACAATGATAGCTGATAGTTTTGCACAACGAGGTGTTAACCCAAACAGAGTCTGAATTTCTAGTTTCTTATACATACGTTACAACGAGTTTATCCGGATCTTTATGGCCGTTTTAGATGCACGTTTCTTGCGCAGAGCGTCTTTAACTAAGGTCGATGACTCAGGACTCAGGACTGACACCTTTGATGCTTTTGTATCCCTTTAAGGGTGAGAAAACCCTTACAAGGGACCTTTCTTTGTCAGCGGCCGCTTTGTATTGACATCGCCAGGCTAAAGGTTATTATTGCCATACACACAACCGCACACACATTCTTTTTTAATGGATTCCATAGTGGATCCCATAGATGTACCTTCCATTAGTTGGCGTTATATTTGGCGCATTGAAATGAAATTAACTTGGGTTATGCTTCGTCAGGCATGGGAATTTGTCGGTACTCTTGATACTTTGAAGCAAGTTGGTCTATAAGACAATATGTATAATAAATACTCGACATATGAATATACAATATCTGAGTAATATAGATCATGAAATTACGAAATTGTCTGTAATTTTTTCAACTCATTTTGAATGAAGTCCGTCCCCAAGTAAACTAGCGATATTAATATTAGCTCAGAAGTTTCTGACGTTATTTACCAGACAGTTCTTGTTAGTCTCATACACTGCATATTTGCATATGAGCCAAGTTGTCTGTAGAGTTGATAAAACCACTCATTGCCCTTTAAATTCAGCACCGCAGTTGTACATTTCAAATGTCCACACATAAGAAACCATCTGTCCAGCTGAGCTCAACTTCAGCTTACTTTGCACAGCGGGAAAAGGTAAACTAAATTATTTACTTTGTCAGGCCAATCTGTCCGTTGCCTTCTTATCACATCAGGTAAAGCGCAAACTATGTACAAATATCTGTATGCACTGAGCTAGTTTTATTGCTGTACTTTGCCAGAATATTCCTTGATGTCACAACAACTCAGCGGCAACTTTGCTGCGGGGCATCAAAAGAACATACTGATGTGTGTTGTTGTACATAAAAAAGCATTGATATCTGCATGGTTTTGTGATCGCAATTTAAATTATGGCTGAGGCAAATCATTTTCCACGCAATTCAATTCCATTTGAGGCGCAGGCGTAACGTTGCCCCTTTCCAGCATTTTCACGATTTTCACATTTTCCTTTAATTATGCGGGTCGAGTGCAACTAAATGCTGGTTGCCAGCTGTTCGATATTGAACGGGGGGCTAACGGTTATTTCGACAACAGAGTTTTTTGCTTTAGGTACTCGGTACTCACTACTATGTGTGATTGTGTCTAGGCAGCTGTGTGGCAAACACTCACACATATACACATACAGAGATACACAGATACAGAGAGAGTTCCTTATAGGAACTAAGGGATTCCGATGTCGTCTTGACAATTGCAACATTTGCGCGCGCCAAAAGTAAAATTTCTATAGTTCACAAAGATAAGGATAAGGAAGCAAATGTGTGTGTGTGTGTGTGTGTGTGTGTGTGTGTGTGTGTGTGTGTGTGTGTGTGTGTGTGTGTGTATACAGTGTGGCACGAACCACCACCAAACCACGGGACAAGACGTAGAGTACAGCAGTGTTGTCAGAATTTCAATAGCTAAAATAGCTATTTTTATCCAATTAAAAAGTAGCTTGAAGTAGCTTACAAAACAATAATCTAGCACGCATTAATAAGACTAATTTTATAGAATTAGTATTAGGAAATGAAGCGTAGACTTGATAATATTAAGCTTATACGGAAGAAGTTCACTTTATAAATTATGTGTTAAAAAGGAAAATTTTGCTGCAAACGTAACATTTTTCCAGTTAACCAGGAATAATATTATTCCCTAAATATTTGTTGCATTAAAGTATTTGGATTCCCCAATCTCTCAACATCAAAAGAGAATATATTGGTTTTCTTATTCATACAGCAATCATCTGATATTATTTCCTAAATATTTTTTGCATTAATATATTTTAATTCCCGAATCTCTTAACCTCAACTGATAACACATTGGTTTCTGATATCCTGAAAATGTAGCAGTTATTCAAATGTTGTAGCTTTTTTAATTACAATTATAAAAATTCAATACCTTTTTAAATTTTTGTAGCTTTTTTAATTCCAAAACTTGGCTAAAAACGGCAGCACTGCAGCGCCGAGTTACCCTCCGTCTTCCTTTACCTTTTCACCGTCCATAGAACCCGAGGGTTGTTTTGTTGAGTTGCTCCTTCTGGTTTCCCGATCGCCTCGTTGCGGTGTCTGCATTTGCGCAGTCGCAACTCGCAACGCTTCAGTTAGGTTTTGACAACGGAACGCGTAGGAACAGAGCTACAGCTTCAGCTACAGGGGCAGGCGGGTTACGGGATACAAAAATACAAAAGTTATACATACAAAATACTAATAATAATAACAGAAACAGAAACACGGACCAAATACAGTACAGCCTAAATTAAACGGACACGAAGCATTTGTTAAACATATTATTACTTAAAAAAACTTTACAAGTTGTGTTTTACATTGTTTTATTGAGTTTTTGTTATTGACCCGAAAACAAACACGTTAAACTATAATTAAGAAAAGTGTTGAAGAAAAGCAAACAAATACCAAATTCGACATGTCGTTTTCCAAAGCCAAATTGAAGCGTTTCAATGATGTGGATGTGGTGTGTGGTTCTCCAGCTGGCTCCGTGTCCGTCTCCAATTCGAACAGCTCTGCCGGATCCGTGGGCAGTGCCACGCCCACAGCAGCGAGTGCTGCTGCTGCAGTGCCGCCGCCAGAGCGTAAGGAACAGATCGAGAAATTCTTCAAAGATGCCGTGCGCTTTGCCTCCAGCTCCAAGGAGGCCAAAGAGTTCGCCATACCCAAGGAGGATAAAAAGTCCAAGGGATTGCGTCTCTTTCGCACACCTTCGTTGCCGCAACGCTTGCGCTTCCGTCCGGCTTCCAGCCATACGGCGGAAAGTGTTTTGGGCACGGGAAGTGGAAGTGGCGCCTCCACGGCGGCCTCGACGCCGCTGCACTCGGCTGCGACGACGCCAGTGAAGGAGTCCAAGTCGGTGAACCGTCTAAAGGGCAAGGAGGCACTGCAGCAGGAGATTCGCAACAAGAACGAGCTGATCGAGAGCTATCTCAGCCAACTGGATGTGGTGCGTCGTCATGTCGATCAGCTGAAGGAGACCGAGCTGAAAATGCGAGAGGAACATGAGCAGACAGCGGCCAAAATGGATCAGCTGGTGCAGGCGCTCAATGCCGAGAATCTGGGCCACAAGCAGCGCAACGAGCAGTTGACTGTGGAGCAGACACAGCTCCTGGAACGCTATGCGAGTCTGGAGCAGCAGCTGCAGCAGCAGCGGGAACAGCACGAGCAGCAAGTGGAGCAGCTGCTGGCCGAGAACGAGGCCTACAAGCTGGCCAACGAGCAGCTGCAGCAGGTCTGCGAACAGCAGCAAGCTGCCCAGGATCAGATGAAGGAGCAGCTCAGTGGACTGCAGACCGAGGTGGCCCAGGCACGTGAAACGTGCAGCGCCGAGCAACAGAAGACGACGCAGCACATGGAGCTGATCGAGGACTTGCAGTCGAAGAACGCCACACTGTTGGCTGATGTGCTGCTGCTGAAGCAGCAGATCGAGCAGGATGCCTTGGCCTATGGCCAGGAGGCGAAGGTCAGCCAGACGGAGCTCGAGTGTCTGCGCGTGGAGCGCAACACGCTGAAGAACGATCTGGCCAACAAGTGCACGCTGATCCGATCGCTGCAGGACGAGCTGCTGGACAGGAGCTGTGAGATCGACGCACACTGCGACACCATCCGCCAGCTGTGCCAGGAGAAGGCCAAGCAGGCGGAGCAGCAACAGGCGGTGGCCAAGGTCCAACAACAAAACGAGAGTGATCTGGAGAGCGCCGTGGAGCGTGAGAAGTGCTACTGGCGTGCGGAGCTGGACAAGCGGCAGAAGCTGGCCGAGAACGAGCTGATCAAGATTGAGCTGGAGAAGCAGGATGTCATGGTGCTGCTGGAGACGACCAACGATATGCTGCGCCAGCGCGACGAGAAGCTGCAGAAGTGCGAGGAGCAGCTCCGCAATGGCATCGACTACTACATCCAGCTGAGCGACACGTTGCAGCAGCAGCTGGTGCAGCTGAAGCAGGACATGGCCAAGACCATCACGGAGAAGTACAACTATCAGCTGACCCTGAACAACACACGATCCACGGTCAACATTCTGATGGAGCGCCTCAAGAAGTCCGATGCCGATGTGGAGCAATTCAAGGCGGAGTTGGAGTCCGTGCAGCTGGCCAAGGGGGCACTGGAGCAGAGCTATTTGACACTGCAAGCGGATGCGGAGCAGCTGCGTCAGCAGCTCAACGAATCCCAGAAGGCGCTCGAGGCACTGCGCAGCTCCTCACAGACCCTGCAAACGGAGGTATCGTTGAAAGAGTCGATGCTGCATGAGCTGCTAGCCAGCGAGTCGGACACGCTGGCCAAATTCAATAAGATTGCTAACTCGTTCCAGGATCGCATCGACGGCGATGCCCAGCTGGCCCATTACAGCGACATGTACAGCGATCTGAAGCGCAAGGACGACGCCAGGGAACTCTACATGGCGGACATGAAGAAGGCCCTGGATGAGTTCGCCACCGTGCTGCAGTTCGCCCAACTCGAGCTGGACAACAAGGAGCAGCTGCTGCTCAAGGTGCGCGAGGAGTGCGAACAGCTCAAGCTGGAAAATATCGCACTGAAGTCGAAGCAACAGCCCACAGTGGCAATGCTAACGCCCAGCAAGCTGAACAAGCCGAATACCACAGATCTGGAGAAGATTGAGGATCTGTTGATCGATTCCGAGCTGCGTGCCGAATGCGACAAGATCACATCGTGGCTGCTCAACTCATCGGAGAAGTGTGTCCGCCAGGATAACACTAGCGAGCTGAGCGAGATTCTCGCCTGCAAATCGCCCAAAACTCGCACTCCCCGCACCCCGCACAGTCCACGCACACCGCGCACTCCCAAGTCGGCGAACAGCACTCCCAAGAAATCTCTGCTCTTTGCCAGCGGCAAGGAGAATGTAGCGAGTCCGCCACAGAAGCAGGTGCTCAAGGCGCGAAACATGTAGGAGGCGAAAATGCGACGCAAACTACAAGAAAAGCAAATTTTAGGCTACATTTTCCACTTACTCTCGTACATAATAAATTATTTGAAATATATACACATTTAGTTAAGGAACGTAATATGATGAAATACATGATGTACATTGTTGCATACGACAATTAGACAAAACTCGTTTTGATTTCTATTTTCCCAGCACAGTCAAGTCAAGTTTTTCCAACCCCAATCGAGCGACGCTGATTGAACGCGACACACGTGCGTCTTTTGCCTGAGACGACGCACTCAATGGGAACTTTTTAATTATTTCTCTTTTTTGTTGACGACTTACCGAGTTACCCGACTTCCTTGTCACTTCCTCAGGCGTAACGGAGCGGAGCAGAGCGGAAGGGGCGGGCAAAAAGAAGAAGGCAGATGTGCAGCTGCGCATGCGCTTCTTAAGGGTGAACTACACTTCATCATCATCATCATCGTCGTCGTCGTCGTCGTCAACATTAACAACAAGCTTGGGCCGCTCAAAGTGTTTCCATTCAACTCGCAATACACAGACTTAAGCGGGGTTTTTCCTTCAGTTGCGTTGCGTTGAGTCTGTTGTAAATTCTGTTGCCTGTCGCCCCTTTGTCTTATTACCTTTTTTTCATCTTTCGTTCAGGTTCTGGGTTGAACAATCACTGCTTATGACCTTTGACATTTTGCGCGTAACAATAGCCCGACCAAGGTAAACATTTTATTCTTGGTCTCTCTTCTAATTGCACAGCTGCAGCAAACGCAGCTGCAACAACAATTGAATTGCGATTCGTCCATGTCTTTGGATTTACTTAAGGAGCGTATGTAGTACATCGATCGCAATAGTAGGATGGCAGCTTTTGGAAATACTCGCACCAAGGGTTGCAGCCTGAATATAGAGGCATTCCACCAGCTTCGGCTAAGATTATTACAAATAAAGTACAGTACAGAATAATTTCCCAGAAATATTTGCTCTTTGTGTTTGCCAAGTTAGTGTCAAGTCCTTTAAAGAATTTATTGCTTAGTAAGAAAACTGTTTAGAGCAGCTATTCTGGAATTTTGCTGACAGTTCAGGTAGATTACTATTCCTTGAATAGTAAATACACTTTACGTCAAGTAACATCCGAAAGCAATTCGTCTTTAAAGCTTATAAACAATGCTGCTAATCCTCAGCATGTTCGAGAATGTTCGATGGAAGCATAAAATAGATTTCGGCTCTGTCTGTCTCAAGAATCACGGATTCGGTTCAAACCCTGCTTAAATTCATAATAAAACAAACAACAAATTTTTATTTCTCAATTGTTTTCAGGTCTAACATAAGAATATTATTTAATTATTAATTATTATTAAATAATTAAAATCTCAAATTAATTAAATAAACAAACTTAGTTTATATTAAAATTAATCTCTAACGTAAATATTTATCTTTCGACTTTGCAGTTTTGAGCATCTGAAGGCGAAAGATGCCAAGTTTGAGCAAAGGTTTGCGAATCTGGGCAACATCTACTTTAAACAGGGTGTCACGGAATTCAACTGGGATAGCAACATTGAGGATGCGCTGAGCACGGATCATTGAACGGATGAATGATGGAAACCAAAAATTAATGTGTAGAATTTAGTTTTAAGGCAGAAAAAACCCCCTCATAAAACGTAGAAATAACAAACAAAAAAATTGAAACAGCGAAAAGTAAAAAAAACCCTTAAATGTTGATGCAGTTTAAAATAAACACAAAACAAAGGACTTTAAATTAGTGTCTAAGCTTAATGTTACTGAAAGCAAAAAACTCGAATTATAACTCAATCAAAACTCAATTGCAATAACAAAGCTAACCGAAATGATTATGATACCAAACACTTGGCATTATAGTACATACAGTTGCTCTCAGAAAATGCAACAATCTCTATGCGCATATAACATTTAAAATTTAATGATTAAGCTGTTAGTTATTTACATACTTATAAGCTAACTACACTCCTCGATAATTGTAATAAGTCGCACTCCAGACATTACTCGTATTGTAAATAGACTTCAGAATATAACACATAATTATAATAAGATAATTGTAATTCACCCAGCACATCAACTACACGCCATAACTTAGTTTTACTCATAAATTAATATATGATTTTAAACAATTATTAATTATTTTATATTTGTTATGTCTTTGCGAAGCCAAATCTATAATTAGTGGATAGCTCTGAAAAATGTTTTCGATCCAAAAATGCATTTATTTAATTTAACTCTTTAGCATACCATGTAAATATCATAAAGAATCACACAATCCACAATTGATTTAGAAAAGAAAATAACAAATTACCAATTAATAAACTTTAAATTTATAGTAATTTTTTTTACATGAATTTTAGTTGCAAAAGATTCAAAGGTGAATAAGTGTAAAGCGTTAATATTGCTAGCTGACATAATTGTTTAAGACAATAACTAATTGGGAAAAATAACAACAGAAAACAAACACAACACACTACATAAGAACCGAAAATTTATTGAATTCAATTCGGTTGATAAATGCAACGAATTAAAACGAAAATAAATTGACTACAATTAAATTATAACAAGAATAAAAAGCAATCTTCTTTGAAAGTATCGAAGATTACATACACGTGCAGCTATATAGTAAATCGATCTAAGAGATTGATATGCATTATTACACTCTGAAAGGGTCTGTTCAACAAGTTGATCCCCAACATTGTATGAGTACTCGAATTTCATGTTTAAATATAGAAATCAGCTCCGAGATAAATTGCATATAGTAAGAGGGCATCTAAAATGTGCCATTTTATAGCAACACACAACAAAAAACTAACTAAATAAATAAATAAACAACATGACTTTGCGATAAACATAATAGAACGATTGTTTAATTTTTGATTTCAAGTTTCACGATCAGAAAATCAAACAAAATAGTGCAATTTGCACCGAGAAAAGTAAGTACGTTTTGAAAGGCTGAGAAATAGAATAATCTGATTTTGTAGTGTTTTCTTTCTATGACAAATTATGACCAATCTTATCCACCTCGTCACCTGTCAATACAACAAGTACGAGATACCCTGGAAAGGGCTGAAAAGTAATTTAACTAGGCCATATCCAGGACTTGGTTTAGGATCATCCCTCTACTCCGATCACCCAAAGACGACTTAAATAATACTCCTTGAGAAATTGCTGTTAATTTACGAATAAATCGATATGTTGATGCTTACAGGGTATTATCAACGTAAAGTGTCATCAGTGCGAATTCTTATTTTAGATAATATTATTTACCTACGATCTTACGTAGTTCTCATTATGATACAAAGTATAAAAAGAGACGTCGATACGTCAACTAATTTGCACCCAATTTGTGGGCTGAGCTAACAACAAAAATAAACTTGAGAAATTTTCCCATTGCGGCATAATCAATATCGTCGATGAAAAATTAGCGAAAGCTCAGTACGCGTGTAAATGTCAGCCAGATCATGACAGCCGTGGATACAATCTTCCAACGCCGCAAGTCCTCAGCTCCGCCTCCCGACGTGGACATTGTGGAACAGATCAATGGCTCCTTTGGGCGCTGGCAACTGCGAACTATTCTGTTGATCTTTCTGTGCAAGATACCGACAGCATGGTTCATGGCCTGCATCATCTATACGGCGCCATATCCGCAGCGGGGCGAGCTGGTGTGTCATCCAGCCTCGTGGAATGGCAGCCATCAAGTGGAAGGTCGGAGCAGCATGTTGCACAGTCGCAACACGGATCGACTGTTCAGTGTGCAGGTGTGCAATGCCTATGCCCAGAGCTTGTCCCAGACCTTTGTCCGGCACTATGGACAGACCTGGAATGCAACGACATCGACGCAGGAGACTTTGCCGTGCGAGAAAGTGGAACACAACACGGCGTACAAGTCGCTGATAACTCAGTTTGATTTGATTTGTTCACGTCGCGTGTTGGTTGCAGTCACGCAATCCTTTCATGCACTTGGCGCCCTTCTTGGCGGATTGTTGGCCCATCAAGCACTGCAGCAGTGAGTCTTCGATTCCATTCACACTCAGATCTTTATGTAATCTTCCATTTGGCCAGCAGCATTAGTCCGCGTCGTCTGATGTTACTGGGAATGCTGGGTCAAATCTTCTGTGGCAATCTGACAGGCCTGGTGGACACCTACCAGCTGCACATCTATTTCCGTTGTCTTACATCCCTTTGTTGCACTGTAATGTACACCGCAGGCCACCTCATCCGTAAGCGAAACCAAAAGACTTAAGAAACAAACTGATTTCATACTTACCTTTGTCGACAGTGACGGACATAACGTCGGGCAAGGCACGCATTTTGGTGGTCACTCTGTCGGAGTTGTTCTGGTCAATTGGCCTGGTGCTGTTACCTGCCATATCCATATACTTTGATAACTGGAGTCATCTCTATGTGGCCATCTCATCATCGCTTATTGTGCTCGTCTGGCTGCATCGCTGGATTACGGATGCGCCGCGCTGGCTGCTGCGGCAAAAGCGGGTCGACCCAGCACTTCGAATGCTTTTGGAATCGGCCACACATAACAACCGCATGGTGCCCTTAACCCTAGACGTCCAACTGACAGTCTACTCCGCGGAGTTGAGTGCTCAGCCAAAAAGCGTTTATTGCCAGATCTGGGATAAGGAGACAAAGCGCCGACAACTCATCTATATACATTTCATCTGGGGTTGTGCTCAGGTCCTCTATAACATTATCCTGCTGATGATTCGTAGTCTGGGCGAGGCGCAGGTTCACGTCAATACCGCCGCTCTGGGCTTTGCCGAAATGGTGGGCGTCTTTGTGGGACTCTACTTCATACTGTACACACGTCGCTATTGGCGCTGGGCTGGCAATCTAATGATTGTCGCAGGTCTGTGCACATATCTGGTCTGGCTGCTGCCCGAAACTGGTAAGCTTAATTTTATAAGAGGATATAAAATACGACATTTCTCGGAATCTCTTTGACTTTTATTTAGATCGCAACTCACGTCGCGTGGGCTTGGAGCTAATCTTTTGGATGCTGCTGAAGTTTGCCAATTCGGCATCCATAGCTGTGCTCACCACCTGCACGGGGGAAATGGTTTCGCCGGGCAAGCGCGTCTTGCTGATGCTCTCCGTGGTCAGTTTCGGTCGTCTGTGTTTGGTGTTCTCGCCATTATTGAGTACTTTGACGGTGGTGCATCGCCTGGTGCCCATTACCATAATTGCCACCGTGGGCTGGGTGTATGGAATCGCAATGCGTTTCCTCAATCGCTACTATTGGAATACAGAGCAACTGCAAGTCGGTCAGGTGCCCACACCCAATACCTACCGTCGCAATTCCGCCGTGATTCTTCGTCGCTGCAGCACCGCCAGCTCCGATGTGAGTGTTTATAGCAATGAATTGATCCGAAATTTTGAACAAAACGTCGCCGTCAGCATTGCCGATCTCTGGCACATCAATTTCAATACCATCCACGAGTGTGACAGTCTAGCGGAAGTAAATGAGGCTGTCGTTAAACCGCACAGTAGTATGCACAGTATTTGAGTTGAGATTTTCACAGCCGCCCGAAAGTATGCAACAGTTTTTTCATCGAGCTGAGCAGGAAATTTTGTGCCCAATGTGATCAGGGGATAAGTCATAAAATATTATTAAACTAGAACACTTAAATATAAGTTATGTAATTAGCAATAAAAGCACAATAAAAGCAATAATATTATAAAAGATCCGCTTATTGCACATCTATTTGGGTCATAGTTTGACGTAATCGACAATAAATTTAATTAAAGCGTTTGTTGGCAGTAGAAAAGCGTTAATCAATTGCTAACTTAATTTGCGATGTGTGAGTTCAATTAGTAATATAACGGAATAAAAATGCGTGATTAAATTTGAATTAATATATTCATATTATTTTAATATAATATTTAAAATAATTTTTTTCAATCAATTTATTTAATTTTTTCAGTTATCATTAAAAATTGTACATGGTAAAACTGAATTGTTATTTGACTGTTTTTTGTTGACTTTAAACAAATATCAAATAAATTAAACAAATAAATGTAATATAACATTCATTTAGAACGTATTCATATCACTAATGACGGCATAAATATTTACACAGTTTTATTTGCAGAAACAAGGAAAATCAAACAATGATCTAAGGGAATTCATTGGTCGATAAATATATAAATAATTATTACAAAATTGTTAACTTAACGATTCAAACTATGCAAATCGATGTCAGAAAAGTAGATCGAAGTTATATGCTTAATTAGCATTGTTCTGCAGATAAAAAAAGTTTACACTATTTATAGGAATTTATCTGTGTCAGCGAATCGTAAATAAATTACAATTCGTCACTCAACAAAATCACATTACAAGTGCAATTGGTACCAAAAAGATTAAAATAGCAAAAAGAATTTTAAGCACAGTCAGTTTAAAGGGTGTTCTTATCAGCCCTCATTTGTAGTAAGTGGATTTAGTCGATTATAATAAATTTAATGGCAATTATCAGCAACTCACTCGATTTATGACCTATTAAAGATATATCGCAGTGAATACAACAGCCAGTACTCGTTTCTGTGTCAACAATAATAAACTAAAGAAGTTTATTGATTAAGTGAAAATGAACAAGACTCTAATTTAATACAATATCCTGATGGAACTTGATGAAGCTGGCGACAGTTCCGGTAGGACCTTGAAGTCAGTCGGGAAATATAAGACTCGACCACTTCAAGCGGAAAGAGTTTAGTTAAAAAAACATATATAAAACCAGGCAGTCAATAGATATTAATTATTTGCACAAATTCTTTTAGAAAATTAACTCGGCACGAGCGTCGAACCTACGATAGTGCCTTCGTCTGTCTTCAATATCTATAAAGCGACTCGGCGTCAGTTCGATTCCGTTCCTCGACCGATTGAGACGCTCGCGCGCTGTTTGAAACCGCGGTTCGAAAAAACGCGCAACGTGCAAATTGAAAAGCTACCATAAACGATTGAACATACTCGTATTAAACAAATTGTTTATTGTTGCTTAATAAGTTGATATATATTTGTTTGCTATCAAATAAATAAACACAAAACACATTGCTGAAAATTAACAGAATCAACTCCAAACGCGCAAAGTAATAAATAATTTTGAAAGACAAAAGCTTGGTGTTAATTAAATTCCAAAAATAAAAAAACTGAAACCAAGATTGTAAAATACGTGTTTGTAAATAAGAAAAGTAAATAAAATACAGCTAATGCATAGATCAGACCTTAAGTTCCTAACTTGTTTCCATTTACATTCGCTAGTTTTATCAGTTTCCATCCACAGGAATTGATCCAGATACTGAAATTGATCACTTGCACTTTGTTTAGTTAATTCATTTACAATGAATTTCTATAATACCCACAATCCATTAATAAATTGCGCTCTCTTTTAAGTATATGAATAATTTGCATTTGCACAACAAGTAATTCAACTAATTGTGTTTGTCCCATGGCCAATCAATGCTTTGTAATTGAAATGGAAAACTAAAATATGAAATATTGGGGAACCTGTTTTGTGGTCAGTGTACGTATCTCGGCGTACGTATCCCCTGCAATTAACACTACCGCTTAAATTTTAAATTAAAATATTTGCTCGCCCCATGCGACGGTTGACAGATGACAGATGTCTGCGGCTTTGTTCCACGCTGTCTGTCTCTGCTCTGTTCTGCTCCAAATTAAATCGCAATCCTGCTTATTGATAGATCAACCAGAGTTAGCACCTCTCTCGGGAAATGTGTGGACTGATGTTGCTAAACGCCAAGTATTAATCAAATGTCAATATTGTCGGACAAATATGATTTTGGTAACCCAGTAGATATTACAATTGAGATTTATCATGTCATTATATCAGCTATCCATTATTGCTCGCACTTTATAAATACTCGACGATAGCCCAGTTATAAGTGGATAATCAATGTGTACTCAAAATTACGATAAGACTACAATGTGCATTATATGCGATTTCTCATATGTCTGCAACTTACTAAAGGTACAAAACAAGACAAAGTTCAAGAAGTGCTATCTCTAAAAATGTCTATAATAATAAGATCTTCTTATGCTCAACTGAACTTGTGCAAGAGGATAAAGTTGACAACCAAAGTCAACTTTTTGAAGATATCAAGGAAACTTACAAATTTTGGATACGAAAAACTTATAACAAACTTATAACATATAACAAACTTCTGAGTTCGAATATAAAAGTTTTAAATTTGTAACTCCCTTAGGGAAGTGCATGCAAAAGAAGCGAATTGTTTTATTTAACACAATTTGACAAAAGAATTCAAATTATAAAATATTAAAATTATTTTCCCAAATGAAACTTGTATTTGAAAGTACGATTACCGTATTAAGTTTTATGCCCTCGTAAGCAAAAATATTTTAAATGAATCACTTATAAATAAAAAATCAGGGACTGTAATCATTATAAGTGTTATTAAAAAAAATTTTGAAATAATTATTAATTTCAAGTTTTATAGATTTTCTCACAAAATAATAACCAATTATTATTATTTTTGAGCAAAAAAATAAAACTTAACGAATAATCATTATGTCATGAGTTTTTTTTTTTGTTAAAATGAAACTCAAGTTGTAATTTCGACAAAGCTCAATTTGATACTCTCCACAAGACATTTTATTTTTAAATGGATTATAATTGGTTGTTTTGGCTTACTGACTAGGAATATGTATAATTTTTGCCTGTAATTTTGCCTTTTCCCTTACAAAAAGTCAAAATTACAACAACGTTTTTGAGCAAAACATAAGACTCATGAAACAATGATTATTTTTAAGTTTCATTTTTTTGCTCAAAAAATAATGATTATTAGCTGAGAAGTAAAGTGTAACTTAAATTTAATCACTATTTTGTGAGTAAATCTATACATCTTGAAAAATTAATGATAACGGTGAAAATTCATAAATGAGCCATAAAGATGAATATTGGTATTTTTCTCGGTGTCTCAAAGTTATTATAAGTAAATGATTTTTTGATTCCAAAAAAAAAAAAAAATTTATTATTTGCAGTCCCTGTAAAAAATCATAGGATCCACAGAATTTTACCGTTGGTTGGTCAAAGCAAAATCACACACAAAAAACTGTATTAAATTTCGAGCCACAGGCATTTGATGAATTTCACTTGGAAATTCAATGCCGTCGTCAAGGGAAGTCAACTGATTTTAACTGGAACGGCTATCAATTGATTTCAATTGAGCTGGTCTGTTGGTGGGAAGCAAAGGGGAGCTGAGGGGAGGGTAAACAATATTTTTTATATAAGTACATATATCGCATGTAAATATTTATACATAACTAACATAAATAAATGACGAAATATGTCACGCACAACAACTAAAACTGTGTCGCCTTCGCTTGATATTTTCAGAAGAGTTTACTTCGTGGACAGTCACAAAATGCTCTGCTAGAAAGTAATTGGAAATGGTCAATCAAGCGTCAGCAATTCAAGGCGGTGGACACTCGCCGGCGCCAAGTCCACAATTGTCACATCGCAATGTCTTGCACTCCAATCAGCTCGATAGCGAGAGAATACGAGGAGGAAGCATCAGGAGAGCGGCAACTGTGACGCCAACCGTGACTGTGACTGCTCCGAGCAGCGACGTCATTGGCGATGTCGTGGGCAACTTTGGCATCTGGCAGCTGCGCACCATCCTGATCATCTTTCTGTGCAAGATTCCCGCCGCCTGGTTCATGGCTTGCATCATCTTCACGGCTCCCGAGCTGTATCCCCGCACGGAGTTCCGCTGCGACACGGGTTACCTCAACAGCAGCAGCTCCAACTACAGCGTCTCGGATAACCAGTGCTATGTGCTGGACGAGATCACGAACAGCAGCAGCGAGTGCCAGCAATTCGAGTATGTGTCCATCTTTGATTCCCTCATCATGCAATTCAATCTGGTTTGCCTGAGGGACATCTTCATTGCCTGGACTCAGTACTGGCATCTGTTTGGAGTACTTGTCGGTGGAGTGTTGGGCACCAAGATGATGCTGGGCATCAGTCCACGGAGCACCTACTGTGTGGGTGCCGTTGCCCAGATCCTCTGTGGCGTGGTCACCGGATACGCCCGCGACTTCAGCCTCCACTGCGCCTTCCGTTGCCTCTCGGCCGTGTGCTGTGCCGTCATGTTCACCGCCGGACAGGCCATATGTAAGTCAAACCAGTTTACACCTGTAACTAAGTATTTCTTTATCGGTATCCACATCAACTATGATCTACTTTAAATTCTATCAGGAACCAAAGACACAAATTTTTCTATGATGTATTATAGAATCATGAAGTTCACCAAAGTTGCAAATTACCATATAAAAATCAAAGTTTAAGAACGATAATTAAACCTTCACCTTATAATTGAAAAACTTTGGCTTTGTTTTGGTTTCGGTTAAATAAAAAAATTTTGGTTCACTTACAGAGAGCGAAAAACTCAACTATTTCTTACTTTCCCACCAAGTTTTAAATAACTTTTTAAATTTATATGTGCATTTTTGTACTCATAATAGTGTATTTTGAGTTTTGCTTGAATTAAATTGCTCGAATATTTCGAATATCTATTCTCATTTTCTGTAATTAAGTATGTATTTTAAGAATTGCAAATACGTTCATTCGAATTTGACTTTAGTACGGCATTTTTCTCTCTGTGTACGGTTTCAGTTACGGCACCCATTGTAATCAGTTAGTACCGGTTAAAGGTCACGTTTGCGGTTACGGCATTAATCATTTTCTACGGCCTTATCTGTTATCTGCCTATTAAATCAATGTCCATAATATCATCTGTATCTATATCCGTCAGTTACCGATATCACCGCTGGAATGCATCGCATTGGCGCGATCATACTCTACGATACTTTCTGGTCGATTGGCGTCATCCTGCTGCCCACTTTGTCGTCCTTCTTCAGCAGCTGGTCCCTGATCTATGTGGGCATCACCTTCCCCACTGTCATGCTGATCGTCCTGTTGTACTGGACACCGGATTCACCACGTTGGCTGCTCCGACACGCCGCGGATCGCCAGGCGATCGACAATGTGGAGCAGATGGTGCGAGAGGGCGCCGAGATCAACGATCGCTGCTTCAAAATACCTACGGACTTCAGGCTGCAGCTGGAGCTGCTCAGTGAGAAGCTGAAGGCACAGCCGGCAGCTGCGCCCTGGACACAGCTCTGGCAGGGCAAACGGGCCAAGACCCACATGGTGGCCTCCCACTTGGCATTGGCCTTCTTCGTCATCAACTTCATGGGCATGCTCCTCAACATACGATCCTTTGGCAGGAGCTATCTGGTACCAAATACCATAGCTATGGGTAAGACAACGAGATATTTAACGCAGTTTCTGGACTGTCTCTTAACGGCCTGAGGTTGCAGGTTTCTCGGAGATAATTGGATGCTTCCTGGCGCTGCATTTCACGCTGAAGCACAACAAATGGAAGTGGCAATGGGCCGGCACCTTCAACATCCTGGCCGGGATGCTGGGCTGCCTAGGTTGGCTCTTCACTGGCGCCGACTCAAGTAGGTTGCAACTCGACAATTCAATATCCAATCAATCATCAGCTAACCAATCATCTTTCCCCCAGTGGATGCCGATCTAAAGGTGTCGTTGTGGATGATCATTGCGACCATTCCCAAGGCTGGAGTCTCCTGTGCCCAGTCCATGCTCCTGGCCTGCATGAACGAGCTGGTGCCGGCCAATAAGAAGCAGCTCTTCGTCTTCTCCGTGGTCACCTGGGCACGTGTGTGGCTCCTCTCGGCGCCCTTCTTCAACGTACTTAAGAAGATCGATACGGCCCTCTCCCTCACCTCCTACTGCGTCTTCAGCATCCTCGGAGGCATCTGCACCTGCCTGCTTCTAACTCCTCGGAGCAGCACAGCTGCCGTTGTGCCGCAGATAGAGCAGCAGGACAAGAAGGAGCAGTCTCCATTGAATGCGCCAGTATGGACCATAGAGTCCGATGTGCACAACACACGCTTATAAAGTCAGGATCAGGAATCAGATCAGTTGCCAGATATTAAATTAGCCAATAAAACTCAATTCTCTGTGATTTGCACAATCTTAAAAACATTCCTCTGCTTGTCGTTTATTTTTGATCTGACTATAAAAACACATAAATAACCAACATATAGAAGAAGAGATGAGCGAAAATCCAGAACCAATAGACTCTGGAAGATTTCGTTATTAAATCTCCGAAGAATGTTTTAGTCTCAATGTATGGAACTCACCTGGTCACCTGCATTTTATTCGCATCAATCGTGAACTTTTCGCGATGTAAATATCTATTGATGCCGATCATGTGACACCGGACATAGTCATCGTAGTCGAGCTCATCCAGATTCCAGTAGAGCATGCGAAATGTTCCATTCTCAATCAGATCCTTGAAGTAATATCGACTGCGGTTCTTAAAGATCCATTCATTGAGCGAAAAGAAACTGCCTGAAATGATGTCGAAATGCTGTACTCGATTGATCCTTGGCTTAATCTTGCTTACCCGCCAGACAGGCCTGTCGAAATTTACTGGCAATGGGCGTGACAAAGCGCTTCTTCTGGCCCAGGAGAAGAGTGCGCAGATCCATGAAGATCGCGGGCACAAAGTGCAGCATCCACACGGCCAACTCGTGTTTCCAAGGACTGCGACGATACTTGAAATTGGGAAACATGATCATGCGCTTGGTGGGATAAATGCGTGACCACTTCATGGTGAGTTCACCCAGTCTCTGCCAGCTGATCGGATTCGTGACACCCGAGGTGGCGTTGCAAATGCTGATGCTGCAAAGACAAAAACGAAGATCGAGTTATCAACTATCTACTGTCTGATCTGCTCACCTGCCGAGCTCTGCTTTGTGCGCCATCATGATCATGGCATTGACCACAAAATCAACTGGAATGATGTCGCAGATGAGATTCTTATCGCCCAAAATGCTGCTGATGCCGCCCTTGCCAATCTCCATCATAATCCCACTGATCGCCTGTATATTATCGATCCAGCCCGGATAAGGTTCCTTATACGCTGCCGTCACAATCGATGGACGCACAATGACAATGGGAATTAGGTCCTTATAGGAGTTGACAATCTGCTCAGCTATTGACTTTGTAAAGGTGTACGTATTCACATGTGGACCCTTTATATAGTCGGCCATTCGATTCAGATAATCATCGGGTATCTTCTTGGTGCAGGTGAGAAACTGCAGCCAGTCCACGGGCGGAAGAGTTGGATAGATGCACTCATCCACGTATTTGCGTCCCGGATTGCAGTAGGCAGTCGAGACATAGAGAAAACTCTGGGATTTAGATTGAAAAAATGAATAAAAGTTAATTTTTACATGAAGATTAATAAAAATAAATATTTTGAATAATATTTATTACTAAAACATAAAATAATTAAAAAATATTGTTTAAAAAAAAATATTACTATTTATTACACTGAAAATTCCATTTTTATTTAAGCATTGAGAAATTTAATGTAAAAAAATTACTTTTAAAAATAAAAAAAAATTATAGCTGCTTTTTTCTTAATTATCCAGGTTATTAGTAATCGGGTTTTTAAGCTCTGGATTAATATATCTTTAACCAGAGGGCCTTTATTTTCTGACTTTTCTACTTACATATAACAGCTCAGAAATCAAAAAGTTCACTTATTCCTTAAATTAATTTCGCTCTTACTAGTTGAGTTTCACATTTTTCTTCGATGCGATTAGTTTAAGTATAATGATTACCTTGAGCTGTGTCATTTCCCTGCACATCTCCAGCAGATTGTAGGTGGCCACTGAGTTGACACGTGCTGCCACCTTTAGGCACTCATTAAACCGCACCTGTGGGCATTGATGACATATAAGTATAGGATAGGAGTATATCAGATTTCAACTTACGGTTGCTGCGCTGTGGAAAATAACATTTACTTGGGCGCACAACTTGAGTTTGTCCAACTCATTTAAACCTGTTGGTGTTGATTTGTTATTGACTCTCAAGTGGTTTTCACTCATTTTCACTCTCTTGACTTGCTTGTCTTACCAAAGTTGTCGTCCTCAATGTTGCCAGGAAAGTAGGCGATTTTCTGCAAGCGATCAGGATGCGAATTCCGCAAACGCTCGAAAATGCCATTCTGCAAAAAGTTCTGGAATCGCTGGTCAGCTCCAACACCAGCCTTGGGTCTGATGAGCATATAGATACGTTCGATTTGTGGAAAACTCCAGAGCAGCTTCTCCAGCAATGCCTTGCCCACAAATCCAGTGGCGCCTGCCAATCAAAAGGGCAACTCCTTAAATAAAAGTATCAACGACAATTTACAATTAAATACTTGCCTGTTATAAACACGACTGAATCCCGATAGATATCCAATTTGGCTTCCATATTATCCATCTCCATAGCTTAACACATGTGTTCACTTTGGTGGCCAGCATTCAACTGATTGACTTTTCTGCAAAAACTGCAAATGTTTGTTGCTTTTCTGCATTGAAAGTGAAAAGCTCACAAAAAAGCCAAAGACAAAGACGTTCGGCAACTGCAAATTGTAGTCTACAAACAGCAAACAGCATCACTCAAAATCCTACAAAAACAAGTTTTGGTCACAAGTCGTCAGTTTGCAGTTTCCAGATCTGGAATCAAGCTGGACTTCAAACGGCACAAACGACGCGACGCGACGAAAGCAACATTCATGTAACTCCCTAGTCAGAGATTATGCAATTTTTGCCATTGATTAATTGATTCAATGTAAACAAAGTTTGACAATGAGAACAATCTTTGAATTTATGAGAAAAGTAGCTTTAACACACTGCCACAAACATGTTAAGTTTTTCATGTTTCCTAAATTATATATTTAATTGAATATTTAACATTTTGTTTAATTTATTTTGTTTCTGAATTAATTTTTTTAATTCACAAAAGGCGTTACTTTAAATAGTTAGCGCTGGATGCCAATAGAGAGCGTTGTAAATAATTGTTGGATTGGTTGGTGTCTTAGCTAAAGTATTTTCAAGCGAGTTGAAATGCCCTCAACGAATAAAAACGGCAATACAGTAAAAATCAAATGCCGCCAAAAGACATTGACTGCAAAAAGTTAACAGACGCTTGATGATACTAAAGTAATCCACACGCCTGTTGACATAATCGATTAGGAACGTTCGATGTTTGGTTTCGATGTATGTACGACAGACAGACAGGTGGACAATTGAAATTGTCTGATTAATTTCAGTGACAATTTGATTAGCGACGATATCGTTGGCTTGCACCAACTGAATAACTGCCGTTCCCCGCGATTCTCCAGATGTTCAGCTGCTGACGCAAAGCCAAAGCGAAGTCGCAGTTATGCTGGAGGGTCGAAACCAGCAAAACGTGGCTACTAAATTATACATATTGTTATACAGTTAGTCAAGTCATTGATTTGACAGAGACATAAAAATATTACATAACTTTATTTTAAAAATTGTTAAAGAGTATGATCTCTTTAAAATAAGACAGGAAATTAAAAAAAAGGTATTTATTTTTTTTTGTAATATAATAATATATTTTTTTAATATAATAATATGTTTTTATTAACCAACTAAACTTATCCAACTGAAAGATGATGGCTAAAAGCTACCGCATCAATGGCGACATTCCAAAGGGACGTCGTGCGTCGCCGCATCCCGATGCCTTGGCTCAGATATCGTATAGTATAGACGGCTGCCAGGATACGGAGTTTAAGGACATGCGAGCTCAAAGCGAGTCTGATGATGTTATCACACAGATTCTGGGCCACTTCGGCATCTGGCAGTTGCGATCTGTGCTGATCATCTTTCTGTGCAAGATTCCCGCCGCCTGGTTCATGGCCTGCATCATCTTCACGGCTCCGGACCTCTATCCCAACGAGGAGTTCACCTGCGACACCAGTGCCTATGGCGTCGCCGAGAACTGCAGCGTCTCGGAGGATCAGTGCTCCGTGCTGGTGGCCTATGGCGATGGCAACTTTGCGATGCGTCAGTGTCAGCAGTTCAACTATGCGGAGGTCTTCTACTCGCTCATCATGGAGTTCGATCTGGTTTGCCTGTGCGACATCTTCGTGGCGTGGTCCCAGTACTGGCATCTCTTTGGCATGTTCCTTGGCGGCGTCGTCTCCACCCGCCTGATGCGGGTCCTCAGTCCCCGTCGTGTCTACATCTCCGGCATCCTGGGGCTCATCTGCTGCGGCGTCTGCACGGCGCTGGTCAATGACTTCAGCCTGCACTGCTCCTTTCGTTGCCTCTCCGCGGTCTCTTGTAGCTTCATGATGACTTCCGGCCAGGACATATGTAGGTACACATTTGCAGTTGCAGTCTGATTTTACACCTAATCCATGTTCCTTCTTCAATCCTGCAGTAACGGACATTACGGCGGGCAAGTATCGTCAGGGTGTCCTGCTGCTCTACGAGACCTTCTGGTCACTCGGCGTCATCCTGCTGCCTGCGATCGCTGCCGGCGCCAACAGCTGGCGTCAGATTGTTGTTGGGATTACAATGCTGCCTCTTCTCATAGTGCTGCTGCTTCCCTGGCTGCCAGATTCGCCACGCTGGCAGCTCCAACGCTCCGTGTCCATGGATAATGCAGTAGACTACGTCATGGAGCTTCTGCTCAAGGCGGCCGGCATCAATGATCGCAGGTTCAAGGTGCCCCATGACCTGGCTGCCCAGTTGGAGCACTTGGGTGACAGGCTGCGGGCTCAGCCGCCACCTGCCCGTTGGCTGGAACTGTGGCGTGGCCATAAGCGGGCCAAGATCCATATGATGGCCACTCACATGGCACTGGCCACCTTCCTCATCGGCCACATGGGTCTGCTGCTCAACATACGCTCCTTTGGCCGCGACTATCTGTCGCCCAATACCATTGTCATTGGCCTGGTCGAGATTCTCGGCTGCCTGTTGGCCATGTACTTGACCTTCCACCACAATGCCCGCAAGTGGCAATGGGCTGGAACCTTCTGCATCCTGGGCGGTGTCATTGGATGCCTTTGCTGGTTCTTCAACGATGTGGAGAGTGGGTGACCAGTCAGTATTATATTGTGCCCAGCTAATCCGTTTGATCTTTCAGTGCCGGAAGTCTATGAGATGGCTCTCTGGATGTTCTTCGCAGCTGTGCCCAAGGCTAGCATCTCCTGCGCACAGGCCATGTTGCTCACCTGCATGGACGAGTCCATGCCCGGCGAGAAACGTGAACCGTTTGCCTTCTCTGTGGTCACCTGGGCACGCGTCTGGCTGCTCTCCGCCTCATTTCTCACTGTGCTCCGGGAGCTCAGCATTGCCCTGTCCCTCTCCACGTTCTGCGTCCTCGCCATCTTGGGCGGCATCTGCACCTGCTGCCTCCGCACGCCCCTTGAGAGGCACAAGGGGCAAGAGCAACAGCAGCAACTGGAGGAACAGCAATATAACGATGCTGTCAGCTTTAATACGCATTTGTAGCATGTGATAAATAGTCAATTGTACTTAGCACTATTTAATATTGTATAAATTATGTAAATAATAATTATTATATATAATGCTTAGCTAGGAAATCAATTGTATGGTTAAAAACATATTTAAGCTGGTCAGGGCTAGAAAATTATTTACAATTTTATTTCAAAATGTAGAAAATTATACAATAATAATAAGACAATTTAACTTTCTAAAATTTAATGTGATATCTCCTTCTAAATCGAAAAAAAAACTAAAATAAAAAAATAGGATCAATTTAATTTAATTGAGATCATGGAAACCTCGCAAGATATTTATGAACAGGTTTTAATGTAATAAATGTAATCTTTAAATGTGGTCTGAAAAATATAAAGATTTTGTCATCTTAATGAGAATGTGGACGTTTTGAAGTGGTTTTACAGTTTCTTATCATTAATATAAAAAATAGTAAATTTTTCAATATGTAGTAATAAAAATAATAAAAATATATTCTCTTTTTTTTTGTATGATATTTAAATTTTCATAAGCCCAAGATGCTGAATTCGCATTATATTACAGGGAATCTTAAGTTGCATCCTTTTTTCATATAAAATTTTAAATTTAATTAAATTTTATTTAACATATAGTTTCAAATTTGACATTAATTTCTACACATTTTAGGTAAAATTCTCTATTCAATAGTTATCAAACCCCTTATTTAGACATTGGAAGAACGGGCCTAAATTATTTAATTTTATCTATTGTATTTGTAGCATTAGGAATATTAGAAATAAATAAAACATAAAATAAAATTAATAAAGAATGTGACACAGAAAAAGCCTACTTTTTTATTTTTAACTGTACAAAAATTATAATTATATTTGAGTTATCCAAGAATGATGGCGAGACATTTGGTTTATTATTTATGGCTTAGATAAATATATCTTAACCAATTAGCATATTTAGAACTTTGTAGACACAGCCAGTACCTCGTGCCAGAGCTGATTTGTCAGTTAAACACTTGCCGAATCTAGTACAGAGTACATACACTAGTCGGCATATTTATTTTGACAACATTTAAAGTTAAATATACCCATAATTTGATCCTACTTCATGTAAATTTTGGCATCAATGGAAAGGTCATTTCAATTCCGTTTGAATGATACAAAATTTTCCTTAACCCATTAAGTACCCATTGAAAATTTTGAGTTTAAAAAACGTCAATTTTAAAACTTTTTTCCTCGATTTTTTTCAAAAAATTTTTTGATGCAAAAAAATTCTTCATTCAATTCTAATAGTGACTGCAAAAACAATTTTTCAAAAATCTCTTTGCTAGTATTTTTTATAATTTTTTGAAAACTGCAAAAATGACACTTTTTGTATGAAAAGTAGGAAAAAGGGGTTAAAATAGTCATTTTTTGCAGTTTTCAAAAAATTATAAAAAATACTAGCAAAGAGATTTTTGAAAAATTGTTTTTGCAGTCACTATTAGAATTGAATGAAGAATTTTTTTGCATCAAAAAATTTTTTGAAAAACATCGAGGAAAAAAGTTTTAAAATTGACGTTTTTTTAAACTCAAAATTTTCAATGGGTACTTAATGGGTTAAGGAAAATTTTGTATCATTCAAACGGAATTAAAATGACCTTTCCATTGATGCCAAAATTTACATGAAGTAGGATCAAATTATGGGTATATTTAACTTTAAATGTTGTCAAAATAAATATGCCGACTAGTTTATATAAATAGTATATACCCCGCCCTCCGCCTCACCCGCCCTCAGCGAGAGTGACACAAAAATATAATAGGCAGAGATACATAAGTAGACACATAGATATGTTAAGCGCATTGCTCTACTGACTGTTCTGGTGTAGCCGTAATTTCACCTGCTCTTCTACTTGGAATTGCAAATCGATAAAAATGAAACCATAAAATGGCGAGCAGTCGCAACAATGAGCCGTAAACTGTTTTGGGGCTCGTCATTGTTGGAGGAACACTGGCGTCGTTAGAACGTTTGGAGCAGCGGCTACCTGTGCTCCTGCTGCTACGATTTGGATGAGATGAAAGCCAAGAAGTCGGCCTTTGCCAACACATCGACAGGTTACGGCAGACACAAGCACAACAGCGGACACGGCAAAGGTCACAAGGAGAGAGCGGAGGGCGGCCAAGGAAAGACCAAGGGAAAGGACAACAAGGAACAACCGCCGCATGAGCACAAGGAAGAGCAGGAGAAGGACTTGAACTCCGGCTTCGGGGATTACCTACGCACGCCGGAGGGTCTGTAAATCAAATAAAACAATCTTGGGTTTTTCAAATTAAAATTTCTTTCTTTGCAGCATTTGAGATGATGAAACTGTTTGTTTTTGCCAATACCATCATGTTGATTGTTACCATGGCCTGGCCCCATATTAAGGAACAGTTCTATATGCTTAATCAATGGTGGGAAAGTTTTCGCGAGCAGCAGCAATAATAGATTGATACATCAAAATTCTCAAGTTGAAACAATGGTGGGCCCATTTATGCAGGGCATATTACTTATGGGCATCATCTATTGGTAATAACACTCTATAACTTTTTAAATTTGTATCTCTTCTGCTTAAATTTAACTTTTAATTATATTTTTTTGGATAAAATTTATATTACAATACATCATCTCTTTATAGGTATTCCAAGAGCATGATGTCCATGATCAATGATTATTACCGCGGCGAGTTTCAGCGTAAGATCCAAGCTGCCAGTGCCTCGAAGCCAGCGGCAGAGACTCCTCTCAATGTGGATAACTTTATGGACTATGTGCGTGAGCTGGACACTAAGCATCAGCCGGAGCAGCAGGCAGTCGACAATGGATTGAATGGCACTTTAGAACCGCAACCGCAACTAATCAGTTCCCATATCATGCTGAGATTCATGCAAATCACAGGCGCATATCCTACACTTGACATTTGTCGAGCTCAGCGAACCGCTGCAGACAGTTCCATCAGCTAGATCACAGCAATATCTAATGATTATACTTAATACAACTATTGTTCGTTTATATGTCTCATGAAATACATCCATAATATGTGCTCCAAATCTGTGGGCGCTTTTATTTATTTCAATTGTAGCAGAATATATATTTCAATTTTTCAACATTACTTTCTTTTCATCAGCTTTACTATAATAACTATAAATGTTTACAACTTCCATTAACTTTTGCATAAGAGTTTTCATTTTTGTTGGTCTGTTTTGATACAAGCTAGAAAAATTGAACTCTCCCATATAAATATGATAAATATTGCTTGGGGTTGTCCAAAGTCTTGGGATATTATAGAAAGAGTATCATGAGTTTAAGCCTTATTTGGAAATGTTTCGCTCAGGTATTCAATTCAATTATGGCACAAATATTAAAATGGATCCATCGTTTTGAGAGGTAATTGTGAATTTGAAAATGGTTTTAATATAGAATAGATTACGAGTTATAGAAAATAGTTGTCTTAGGTGCATTCTTTTCAACTAGTTTAGCTTCAAGTGGAATAGAAGAAAATTAATAAGATAAGAATAATAAAATTTTCCAGATGGGCGCTATAAATTCGTCGCTATTACGAATACTTAAATATTTTTTAATTTTGATTTGATTTAATATCAGCTATTATTTTGTTTAGTATCAAATTCATTTCATCAGATATATAATATCATCTATAGTTGCAACCGTATTTAATCTTTGTTTTGAATAATCCCATTTTAAACAAAAATATTGAAAAAATAGTTGTTTATAAAAATCATAATCACTTTTAATGTATATTTTATATACACAACAAATCTTCATACATTTTTTTATTATAGATAAAAATAATAATAATAAAATTAGTTGCATTACAAATTAATAAAGCAAAAAATACAGAATACATCAAATAAAGAATTATAAGACTTCAATTCAAAATATATATATGTACATAAAATAAAAAGCGTGAACATCGCTTGTTTACGCCCTCGCATACAAATTAAAATACGATTAAAGGAATACACATTGGTTATTAATCTTCTATATAGTGTAATAGCCCAAAAAAAAACAAAGTAAAAAGCGCAACAAATTTCAAATTTCAAATTTAATTAAAGAATCACACTAAAAATTGTCTTTCAAAAAAATGGGGAAGCATCAGAGCAACGCAAAATTAAGGAAACACAAACCTTTCTCTTCATGTCTATCACAACCTTCAAATAAGCATACTAACATATTAATTAAGAAAAACCTTCGCTTGGGCAGCTAATAAAATTTCGACAGTTAAGTTATTTCATGGATGCCTACTATAGACTATATATATATTGTATATATTAAATTTATAGATAAATGTATATCGTATATGGATATCGTTTTGACATATGGCTTAAAACACATACAGTTCAAATTGCTAATTCACAATGCAAAGAATACAAATGCAGAATACAGAATTTGCTTTCTCTCTCTAATGCACACTGTAGCTATATATTTAAATACATATATATCATGATGCCGCCAGCAACTTATTAAAAGGCTTCGTCTAACTAAATTACTGTGCGTTTAAGTCTTACGATTAACTAAGAAAGCGCCACTGTAGAAAACCCAAAGGACTCTCTCTCTCTCTCACTATTAAACTCTAATCTAATCCGCCTGCTTGCGCATCGACGTCGGCGGAGGCGGCGCTGGCACCGTTGGTCTTTTGGGCGTTTGAAATGAGTTGGGCGATATAGGCGTGGTAGGCGTTTGCTGTTCTTTTTGCGAATTACTGGTTGTTTCTGGCGCCAAATGATGGTTATCATGGTTATGATTCTGCTCCTTGCCTGCTGCTGCAGCTGCTGTGGATGTTGCAGTTGTTGTGCTTATTGTCGTTGTTGCTGTTGTTGTTGGTATTGCATTTGTAGTCGCTTCCTCCCGCGTTCCGTTTGTATCACAATTTTCCTGCCGCATCTTTTCGATAAACTTCTCGGTTGTATAACGCACGTTGCCATGGCCATTGTCGATTTTGGCCTGAGTGGGCGTGATGGCCTCATCGTCGCTTTTGCTGTCGCCTTTGGGGCCAATGCCGTTGCCGCCGCCCACAGCCAGTACCATCGGGCGCTTGGGCAGCTGCGGTTTCTGTGGTAAATCTGGCTTCAATCTGAAGCTACCAATGCTATCAATGCTTCTGCGATCAGCTGTGGGCGAAGGCAGATTGTCTAATCCAAAGAACTGTGTGCGCGTCATCGGCACAGGCTTGGCCGGCGTCAATGGTGTCACTGGCGGCGGTGGCATCGGTTCTAGTTCCGTGTGCGTGGGCTGACTGACGACAGACTGTGTGGAAGGCTGCTGAAACTGCGCCAGATTAGGCAGCGGTGGCTTGACGGGCTTTTCCTGCTTCTCCGGCTTTTCATCCTGCTGCGGGAACAACTCCTTGGCATGCGGGCGAGTCGAATGCGAATGTTTCGACTGACCGCCTCCATTGGTTGTGGCTTCGTTTTTGGTAGGCGGCGAAGGCGCAGCGGGCTTCTGGCGACGCAGTGTTCCATAGCGCGGACTCTCCATGATTTCTGTTAACAAACACAGGGTTAACACAAGTCTCTGATGCTAACTATCAGCAGTACTCACCACTATCATGCTTGTCCAAATGCTCATTCGAGGAATTCGATTTACTTTTCCCTTCTACAAAAAGTTTCTGACGCTGCAGAGTTAAATAAAATTCAACATCTTCGTCAAAGAAGTAATCCCATTGGCTTATCAATAGCTCAACGATGATGTTGGCGGCCGAGGAGCTGTTCACCTGGCCGATGTAGTCAGCGGGGGCATTGCTACTCTTGTCCACACGTGGCCACAGCATGTTGGGTGACATGACAATGGCCAGGTTCTGGGAGCTCATCTTATTGTGCACGGCGCGCTGTTGCAAGAGCGCCAGGAAGCGTGTGAGGTAGCGCAAATTGGCATAGTTTTCCTTGGGCAATTTTCCCAGTATTGCTTTAATCTCCGTCTTTCGCTCCGCTTCACTAGGACGTTCCGCAATCCGTATAAAGTCCTTATACAGTGCATACGTCAGCAGCGGCTCGGGTAGCTCACGCAGATACAGCTTCAATATGGAGCCAATGACATGGGGATCCTGATAGTCCAACGGCAGGGGCGTCTTCACATGCTGTGCCTCCAGCGCATGCTTCATGCGCCGCAGCTTGGTGCTGGCACATCCCACACGTAGCAGACCCTCCTCCTCCAGACCATGCTCCAGCAGGCAGCAGCAACAAAGCTCCACAATGTAGGAGATCTCACGGTGCGTTGATTGCAGATGCTCCTTGAGCGAGGTGCCAAAGCGCGACTTCTGTGTGCCCTGTATGGTATCCTGGATGCGAGCCAGAGACGCGTTCACATGCTGCAATGCCCGTTCATGATAGTTTCTTTGGTTGAGCACATAATCGCGTATGCAGTTGACAATCTCATCCTCTTTGGCAATCAGCTCCAGCATTTGTGCCGCCCATGCATCGCGCTCCTTCTCCAGCTTCAGCTCGCACTCCTCCTGCTGACCCTTTATGTGGTTCACCTTGGCGGCGGGCTCATCCAGTCGTATAGCAGCCTGAAAATTGTACGAAAAGCATTCATCAGTTAGTCAAACATTTAAGATAAGCTCAACAGTTTCTCACTATACTTCAGTCCACTTCTTCGGTGTACTTTGCTTTGCTTTCTTTTGTTTACATAAATTGCCGGTGTGATTTTCACACGCTCTGGGCTTAAATATGACGATATAGTTGCCCCGTCTACACTCACTCACTCCTCCCCCATCTATCTGCCTATCTTATCTCTCGGAACGTGTTGTACGATCTTGCAGCATGACAAGTGAATGTGATTCTTGTACCAAACTCTTCCATAAATAGACTCTCTGACCAGCTGTTCCAATCAATTTCATTGTTTCTTCTAACCTTAAAAAAATACGCGGTTCAAATGTCTAGCAATTATATGTATGTATACTGACGTCTGACCGATATCACCCTGTCGATACCCGATTTCAATTCATTGCGCCTGTTGACGCACTCCCACAAATAAAATGTTCTCAAATTTACAACATAGTGATAAGAAAAATATGAGTAGTAGAATTAAGAATAAATACAAAGTAAATTCGAAATAAATAAAATATATAAATAAAATGCGCACCACAAAACTGTTCGATAATTCTATGGCTTACAATCGCTTCCATATATTTTTAAAGTTTGACATTTTAAATTTGCAAAAAAGTATTAGACTAGCCCTATTTATTGTGTATTTTTCAAGTTTGCAATATATTAGAAAAAAAACATGAGATCCATAAGTATAAATTAGTTTATAGATCGATTGATTGCTCCTGCAGGAAAGTTTTTGGGAAATAAACGTTTGACATTTCTTATTATCTCAAATACATGCATTTTTAAAATGCAAAAGAATCTACCATACATCTGAAATTTGATAACAGAATTCAAAGAGGTATTTATTATGTAAACATATAGTATTTCCCATCGTTTTAATCGCTTTACCCGCTCAGCACTTCACTTGACGCGGATCCCACATTGGCGCAACGTAAATTTGCTAAAAATAAACAAATCGTGACAAATTGAAATCAAAACCCCTCTGTGCTTCGTCGTTTCGACTGCCAATCAATCTGCAGCTCAGAGTAAGCAAAACAATGGCAACCATCTAATTATAAGTCGCAGTACCATCTTCAATGGCATTCGCCGTGTGACTCACATCACCATCACATCATTTCCATGTGGGTAACCTCTAATGACCTACATGAGGGGCATATCATTACAGGCATTCCAGAGCCCAGACCAAAGTTAGCACTTGCAAGGTACATACCAAATATAGAGTACATGTATGTATCTGGTTCATGTACATATATACATAGCTCAATTAGAGCGCTCCCATTAGAAGGCTAGACGTTGATTAGCAAGCGCCCGCATCAATTTTATGAAGGCTCCTCGAAACTTATGATAAGATTATGGCTGAGCGTAAATAACTGTTGACCAATATTTGCAAACGAGCATAAGTTGAAATTCTATCAAATTGTATTTGACATACGAGTGGACAGTTAATACACAAATTGATACAACTTATTGAACAAGAAACTCAACACGACTCACTCACTCAATTTTCAATTATGATGTCACTGTGCAAACCAAGTCAATGAACGTCTTCCGACACCTTAAACAGCAGCAACAACTCTAGACAACAACAATGACCAGTTGTACTCGATTGGGTGACTCGACAGACAGACATTCGTATATGGCATAAAGCGTGTCGTCGAGTTGTCTTGACATGTATATAACGGAAAGCAATGCCAAAAACAATAACAACAACAATAAATAGGAAATGCACCAAAAATAAATAAATAAAAAACATAGTCAGAAAATTTGTCAAGTAATCGTAACAGTGGACAGAACATTAACGGAAAAGGCATAAATCTACAAAACTCTTAGCGTCCATCTAGAGAAATTGGAACAGAACTTCAGAGCTGGCAACCTGTAACATAGAGACATCAAGAGTCACCTAATCCTCTGACATATCATAAAGAAACTCGACGTCAGAGTTAAACGAATAGCTTGGCATACAGCAACAACAATCAACAGCAACAACAATCAACAACAACAACAATAGCAACAAATCAATTGTGCGAGTTTTATAGATAAAAAAGAAATAAACTGAAATTAAAAAAATTGATTGCTTTCTTGCCGGCGCTTGTCATCCGCTCGTCGAGGCACAGTGCTTCCAAGTTCATTTGAATTGAAAAGTAAGTAAAACAAGAGACGGTTCTAAAAATTAATCAATTGTGAGTAACTGTAGTGCAGTTAATAACATTCATATGTTGTGCTAAAGTAATATAATACTGCACTTGAATGATTGCCCGAAGGTAAATTTATTCCATTTCCGTTCAATAAAAGCCAGGTTTCCAATAGAAAACTAATTCTTGCTAGCAAGTGGCGGACACTTTACTGTTAATTAATATTTGTATATTATGTTAAGTAATAAGAGAGCTGTGCTTAGAAGAAAGTTTATATATATTGTTGAAAGGTAAATTAAACTTATATCCGTTAAGACTTGACCTATTATTAAGAAGTGCATTTTTTTATCGTTTTTTTTTATATTTAAATGAAAACCTTTCTTTGAATCTAGCCGATACTTGTCTGTGCCACTGTACTGTATATAAAGACACACACACGCACGGCAACAGCCGAGATGTTGTATAAATATTATTGCCATTCTTATTGTTGTTGTTGTAGTTGTTGCTATTATTTCTTATTGTCGCAGTTTGCCTCTTCTCTACCATTGTTCGCTTTCATCATAATCAGAACGAATTCCTCAATTTGGATAAGTGCTCCTGCTGTTATCATAAAGAACTTGACCAGCTGCTGCCACTTCTGCTACTACTGCTAAATTTCCTAATTAACTAAATCTCGTTAGAGATGTTTCTTTCTGCCGCGGAAATACAGATGTTTACAAAAAAAAGAAGAAGCGAAGATTTATGAGATAGTTTAAAGTTGCTTGGGGCTTGGGACTTAGACTTACCTCATGACTGCGCTTCAATGAGGTGTATTCCTGAAGTGTGCGGGACACATTACGCTTTAATGTTGAGATCTCTTGTATTTCTTTATCTAAGATGTTTTTTAAACGCCGCACAACTTTGGTCTCCGTTTCCAGTTCGCTTTCGATGCTGCACTCGGCAATTGTCTTTTCCAGCTCGCCTGTAAATTGCGAAAGATTTAAAATAAATACAAAACTATACTTGCTTTTTACAGCCACAGATTATGTAAAGTGTCTATTTCTGTGTTTTTGTGTGTATTGGAGTGTCCAAGTGAGGAAGTCAATGCTTATTTAAGACCTTATCGCAGGCGAAGACGGTAGCAACGTTATTGTTGGAGTGTTGTTGTGCCGGTTCAGAGTTGTGGGCCGCACACTGTGACTGTGACAACGGCGGAGGCAGCGGGGGCGTAACGAGTCTGACGAAGCTGAGTAAGCAAAATTGTGATAATTGTGTCGAGTGCAGCACAGACACCGCTGCAGCAACTGAGCGAATAATCCAATGAAGAGGGCACACGAGAAGCACGAGAAGTACGAGAAGTAGGCAGACCGGGCGACAATGCCACTGGAGTATAACATTTAAGATATGCTCGGTTTTTTCCTTCTCTGTGTTAGTGAGACGACAGATAGGGGAAAAAGTTGAATTGAAGCGCGTCGTGCCTAAGAAATAATGTTGTAAAGGGCGCACTAGCCACAGTGGAGCAATGCAGTTAAAATTGTAAGTGAAAAGGAGCTTTAGAATTTGCTTTACTCGAGTAGGATCCGCATATTTCTTATCCACAGTTTTACCCATGTATATTAGAGAGCAACAAAAAAAAATATGGCACATCGGATGATCAAAAGCTGTAATTTTTTAAAGCTGAATCGAGAAACAAATACTTAATATTTACTCAATGAAATGAGCATTTGGGTACGTGAACTTTGTAGTACATACAATTATTGCTGATAAGTAAAAACATATACAATTCACGTACTGGTCAGTAATTGAGATAACTTTGCTCTGTATTTATACATTTGTATGCTTTGCAAACAAAGACTAGTTTTTTCTTATGTCGTAATGTCGCAAAAGTAACGATAATCAAATACACTTTAACCAAGGTAAGTTACAGTTGTAGCTGCTGCTGTCAACGCTGGCAGAGCGACAGAATTGCAATTGTCACACGCATTTCTTACGTATGCAAATGTGTGTGTGTGTTTGTGTGGTATGCGAAAAGTGTAAGTGGAACCAATAATGAGTAATACAACGAAGAGTATAGAGAGCAGAAATAAAAAAAAGGTGTGGGGGTTGCGCTAAATATAAAGGAGTTTAAATATATGAATGATTTTTGGCGCAACTTTTACTTTTTATCGACTATAATATAATAATTATTGCAGTTTACTTTTACTTGGGTTTTTTTCATCTTTAATGAAATGCACAATGAATTTGGGCATAAATAAGCGGGAGTAGGGGCGGTAAATAGAAATAAACACAATGAAGAGCAAAACAAAAAACAAAAAAAAACTGTCTAAATAGATAGGCAAATAAAATAAGAGCGGCAAACCACAACAACAAACAACAGCAAACGGGTGTTGAAAAGAAAGCAACGGAAAAAAAGTCATCATAAAAATTATTATACATAATGATTAAAAAAAAGCGCTAAGCAGCAGAAACAGCGACAACAACAACAATGAAAATCGACGTCGATGTTGAGAAATGTAAATGCCACAAGGCCAAGCGCAGACAAGGCGAGGCCACATACACACAACCACACTCACACATGTGTAGACTCACTGTAAAGCGCACGCAAGCCCGTGACACACAGTCATCAGCATATGCATAGGTATTTATGTGCCTATTTCCATACACAAAAACGCACATACATATACAGATTATTGTGCACACCTTGCGCTTTTCATATATATGAATACAAATTTCCTTCAGTTTTTCTCTTCATTGGCCAACCCCGTATGTGGCGTCCTTATCACTGCCGATAAACTTCACACACACACACACTTACAAGGCGTGACCGTATAACTCACCGCAGTTCGATAGAACCTTCTGCAGAGGCATATCCTTGGGCAACTCCCTGGCCGATTCGTCAAGCGCTTGTGCAATTTTATAGTGACTATTTTTCTTAATGCGCTTGTCGTGCTCCTCATTGGTAACTGTGCCATTGCTGCTGCTACTGCTGCTATTGCCGCCGCTGCTGAGAGCTGGTAACTTACGCACAATCTTCTCAATGGTATCACGATATCTGTCCACTTGCTTTTCAATTGTCTCGAGCTCTGAATCCTTGCAGTCCGATTTCGTTGATCTATCAAAAACAAAAACAAACAAGACATGGATACATGTATATTGGTATTTGTATGTTTTGTGTGAATGTGTATGTAGAAATGCCATTACACAAAATATGAGCTACAACTGCCGTTAGGTCATCAGCGGCGCAGCTGACGAGTCGTTGTTGATTGCAACGACAAACGTACGAAATGTAAAATGTAAATGCAGCGCTTTATTCGAATTTTGGCATTGAATTCGACTTGTTGTTGTTACAGTTATTATTGTTGCTGTTGTTGTTATGAGGCAACACCTGCCTGCCCGTCGATTACTGCCGCGCTCTTGTCCAGCGTCTGCGAGCAGCTACTTGACGTGCGTCTCTGCTTCTCTTCTGCTGCCCTGGCCTTTGAACTTACCTAGATAAATTTTCTGCAGCAATTTTTATTTTCGCAAATTGTTTCTTCATTTTGCTGCAGCTTTACACACAATTCCGATCGTCGATTTACGTAAAAATGTTGTGGTTTTTCTCTATGTAATTAGCTCGACATCAAGTAAATACTACTTAATAAGTAAATACACTTGTAACACTGGCAAAATTAGTCATTCTCCAACAACGTTTCATGAAAAATGACAGTGTAGTAGTATTTCATTTTATCGAACAAAATATAAATTATCGATAGCATAAATTGTATTTGTACTCTTCGCATTATCAGCAACTATTCGATTTTTGTTGCGCCTATCGCTTATCTCCCGCCACTATTAAATAAAAGGCGGCAAAATTCAAGTACAGAGAGAAATATTTAAAAAATGCAAAATATTCTAGTCTAAACAATAAAATACCTACATATGACAAATACAAATGAATATAATATAAGTAAAATAAAAAAAAAAGAATATATACTTATTACTCGATTATTTATTGTAGAGCCAATATCTATCGGCAGTTCCAAATTGGTATGGCTGTTGATATTTTTTAAAATATCAATATCGTTAATATTTCGATATAAAATAAAAATATAATTTTTCTTGATATGTTTTTTGACAAAAAAATACCGATTATATAAATATCTGGGCGAGAGCTTAAATCAACCGTTTTCCATCCCAAATTAGTCAAATTGGCACTTGGATGTAGTGTCGTATATTATATCCAAATAAATTTTTGAATCCACGTTTCGTGAAGGAAAAAGGTAGCGCACTATAATATCTCGCAATCATATCGTTTTAAAAAATATCACTTAAAAATATACCGATATATCAAAATTATATCAACAACTCTAACAGTTGGTAGAGTTGGGATTTTTAGTTTAATTTGCTAAATAAATTCAATCTTTAATTTTTCAGTCGTGAACTAAATCAGTTATTAGTTCAGTTATTCAGTTGGTCATCAACTATAAACGATATAATTAATTGTTTTTTATTTTTAAGAAATTAAAAACTTTTTTTAAAGAAATTAAGACCAGCTGCGAAATGATCGATTTAGTTCATGATTGACTGAATAAGTTCATTTGAACTTTTTCAGCAGAACGAAACGACACAAATCTATACCGCACGTTAGAGCTGGGATAAATCGATTCTCAGTGCATCGATTTTTTCGATATTTTAGAAAAAAATCGATTAAATCGATTAAATCGAAAAAAACATATATTTTTTTTAATTTATAAACATCAATTCATGGAGATCATATACTTATACATGTAAAAAGCAAACTAAAAATACATTTCAATAATATAACTAAGGAAAAGGTATAAGCTTAAGAACATAAATACCAAAAGAATTTGTTTTCATAACATAAAAAGCGAACAAAAATTCGTTTCCAGAACATAAAAAAAAAAAGAAATGATTACAAATCCAAAAGCCATTCGTTCTTGCTTGCAAACAGAAGCTTGTTTACAGTTTTTGGTTTTCGAGCGGCGCGTCTATTTGTTACAATGCATCCAGCCCTACTAAACACTCGTTCTGATTCGGTGGAGCATGCTGGAATGCACAGATAGCGTAGGGCGTATATAGATCTATTTAATCAGTTAAAAGCACAATTTTTTATTAAATTACCCGTATTCGCACGTTTTGTTCCTCTCCTTATTCACAGTGATGGAATTTAGCTGATGAATGCTTCACGATACATCGATTCTACCAAAACAGAATCGATGCTTGAACGAAAAAAAAAGAATCGATTAAATCGATTCTAGAATCGATTTTATCCCAGCTCTACTCTATACCGCACACCACACTAGTGTTGGGTAAATATTGCTCATTTAGGTGAACATGATCACTTGTTCTTTTTATTTAGAAGAGTCAACTCACTCAGATTGCTCACTTGCTCAGTTGCTCACTTGTTCAGTTGCTCACTTGCTCAGTTGTTCAGTTGCTCAGTTGTTCAGTTGTTTAGTTGCTCACTCATAAGCTCACTCACTAAGCCCCTCACCCAACTAATCGAAAATATCATGTTACATTTCAATTAAATCTGATGGTTGCTCTGTGATCAACAATTCGCTACACATTCTGAATTTTTAAAATGTGTATTGTGCTTTGGCGATAATCCAAGATTTATCTATTTTCAAAGAAAGAATCTACACACAATGCCCTAAGAGGAACAACAGAGCAATAATGAGCAAAACAGAACAACTGAACAAGACTGAACAAGGGAGCAAAAAAGAGCAAAATAGAGCAACTGAACAAGACTGGACCACTGAGCAAAAAAGAGCAAGTGAGCAATAAAGAGCAATTCGGAAGGAACATGTTCACTTGCTCACTTCAGGGAGCAACTCTTTTTTGTTCACTCTCTCATGAGCAACCCAACACTACACCACACGTGCATGGCTCAAACATAAAAAAACAGAGAAAAAAAAAGCCAAAATGGGTGAAATAGAAATTGCACAAAGCTTAGAAAAGTACTACAATCGTGAGCATGGACTGGAGAAAGCGTCTACTGCAGATGAAGATAATTTTGGAACTTTTCGAGAGAATGTACTCCACCTGTTGAAAATGTTCAAAGTGCCATATTCCAATAAAGAAGGTAAAACACTGACCTCTCTAAACGATTTTGTAATAAATTGTTCAACTTTATTGTAGATGAAGAAACCTACGAAGATTATTTACTCTCCGATGATGAAAGCGCCCAAAAAACAAAAGGCAAAAAGCGGAAGATGTTGGACAGTAAAACCGAGTCGGGAGGTGAGGACGTGGACGAGCGCATTGCTTCAATTAAGAACAAGCTTCGACAGAAGAAGAGGCCAACAACAGAAAGGCAACAGAAGAAGCGGGAGGCAAAGAAACTAAAGCGTAGCAAAGGAGTACAGAAGCTACTGCAAACTACTGCGAAGACATTAAAGAACGAAAACATCAAACAACAGAAATTGAAGGGTGCTTTTGTCAAAGTGGAACAAAACGGAGAAGCGGAAGAGGGGGACAGCAAGAAGCTCGACCAGCCGGTTAAAGTGAAGCCTGTGTACAATGAGGAAGCAAAGATAGTTTACTCTAAAATCGACTTTGCTGCTAACCCAGGCTCTAAAGCCAAAAAATCCCACCAAAATCCGAAGGAAATATTGAAAAAGTTGAAAGACACGCGTCAACACATTAACGAATTGAAGGAGCAAGGTGAAACCGACAAAGCTGCGGAGATTCAAAACGATATTGCCTGGAAGAAGGCGTTCGACAAGATTGAGGGCAAAAAGGTCAAGGATGACACCAAACTTCTGCAGAAGGCGATCAAAAAGCGAAAGGTAGAGAAAAAGGTTGCGAAGAAGAAGTGGACGGATCGTAAGCAAAAGGTGGAGCACGATATTGCGAAGCGACAGAAGAAACGGCAGGAGAATTTGGACAAACGCAGTAAGGACAAGAAGAATAAGAAACTGAAAAAGGCGAGCAAAAAGGGAAGAATTATAGCCGGCTACTAACAACTGTATTGGCATTTTAAGGTAGTTTTACAACTCAAATAAAAATTGACAGACCGACTTTCTCTGCCTTATAAATTCCTATTTAGTAAAAATCAAATTTTTTCGGCCGTAAAGTTTGTCTAAATTCTTTGTTTTTCGGAACATATGTTTATCCCATTGGTTGCTTAGTGTCATTGTATGTACCACGGTGCGCAGCATTGGCAAAACGAAGAAGAAGAGCCGCGAGCAACAGCTGTTATTGACCAGCATCAGCTGCGACTCTGTCGCATTGTTGTATTTTGTGAACTAAACACAGCTCGTTTGCACAAGCACGCAAAGACAGTCGCACTTTAGCACCATATTAGCGAATCAAAGATTGGAAGGTGCTCAAAGCCGTTGCTTATTAGCCCCTTTAATTAAAATTGTGCCATGGATTGACAAAGTTGAAAATTTTACAACGAATAAGTAAGTGAATAGTTTAAAAGCAAGAAGAAGCAGCCATTGCGCACGAAACGGCGTGTAAAAAGAAATCAGAAAACCGAAACACACTCGCGCATACATATACGAACACACACACACGGCCAAACAAGTGCAGAGATACAGCAAAGCGCCGAGCGCAATCTATTTTATTCACAATTTCCACACAGAAAACCCACAGCACAACAGCGCAGCAGAGAAAAAGTAACAATTGCGTCGTATAACAAACCAGAAGAAGTAGCTGAAAATTTATAATTTGAGAAAAACAAAAATAAGTTGAGGTTTGTGCAAAAACCAAAACCAAATCGAATGATCAGCACTATTTGATTGTCAAAGTAGCTGAGAACAGGCTGGCAAAACACAACAACAACAGCAACATCAAACGAGTAGCTGGAGGAAGAAGAGTTTGTGCGGGCTCGCCAGCTGAGATTTCCGTAATAGCAGGCAACAACAAAGCTCCAGAATGAGCATGGTCCGGCGCATACTATTACTGGCTCCCAAATACAAAATATGGACCAAAGGTAAGGCTAAGAAGGGGGAAACAGTGACAACTGCAACTCACTCACTCACACACATACGCGTAGACATAATTTGTGGTTGTTGTGCAAAACCGCATACGTAACTGCGTCATTTGAGGAGAGCGGGCATCACGTAGCTCATACATACTTACGTATAAACATACATACATATGTTTGTATGTAATTACGATCGGACAGTATATGAACCGTGAGCAAAACGAAATAATTAAAAGCAACGACCGCATGTACAATCGTTGTCCAATTGACAAGTAAATGCAAAACTCGCTTATCAGAATTCTCTAGCTGCTTCTAGGCTTTTTCTGAAGATTTCTGCGTTTCTCTCTCTCTATCTTTGGCTTTGACGAAGGTCGTAATTCGATTTTAATGCAACTAATTCTCAACATGGACTCAACATGTATCCATTTTTTCTTTGATTTAAATTCATGTCAAACAGCCCATGCCCGAAGGTCAGCATTGCGCCGCTTTGGCCTAGTCGTTATGTCGGTTATGTCTTACGTTATTCCAATCAGAAAACGTAGCATGTAGCGTATTCGCGTTGATTTGTTGTTATTGCTATTTCGATTACTTGTTTACAGCCAAAGGCGAGCGCGATTTTGAACTGAACTTGAATTGATTTCAAATGTGGTCGAGGTTTAATTATTGCGGTTACAGCTTTGACGCAACAAATAGCCGGTTGATATGTTTTTTGTTATTTTTCTTTTTTTTTTGTGATATTTTTGTTTTGTTTTTGTGTAATTTCAGTACCGAGTAGTTGGTAATAAACCAATTTTTACGAGACAAAAGCAAAAGTAACGGTTATGAGAAAGAGGTTTTGAAAATACCTAAAATTGTGTTAAACACTAACATTAACGCAAGTTATATAAGCACGATTGCTGACAAAGTATTATTTTTATTGACCCTTCTGTTTTAAAAATATTGTCTAATGTTTAGCTAAATAGTTAAGTAAATTTACAAAAGAGCAATTATTTACAATATCACGATAAATTTTCGCCCGAAACTGGCAACTAAAACGTCTCTAATTGAATTGAGTCATTTGTTATCATGCCTAGGTGTTAATTGGCCTTGAATATCCCTTTCCTAGATAAATAGTAGATAGGCAAAGCGATAGGTGAGTGATTGCTTATCGATCTGCTGCCAAACAAAGGGGAGCATCCATAATAAACAACATTCTCTCACTCACTCGCTCTCACTCTCTCTCTCTCTTTCAGGAACCAGCGTGAGTCTCATACAGCACACACCCAGATGTATCATAGTGAGCACAGGATGCACTCGACACTTTCATCTGGCTACCCGGCACCTGTCCGCCAATGGACGGGTTATGATGCAGCCATTGATGTCGATACCCGCCTACATTGACATAACAAATGGGGTAACCACGATGTCGGATGGGGACAGCAGCAGCAGTAGCAGCACAAGCGGTAGTAGCAGTGGCAGTGGTCCCGCTAAGATACCTGGCCAGGGTGCGGGAGGCGGTGGCGCAAACACAACCGGCGGAAATGATAAGTTTCTATCTTGTCCAAAGTGCGGCAGTGCTTGCACTCAGGTGGAGACGTTCGTCAGCTCGACACGTTTCGTTAAGTGCGCCAAGTGCAATTATTTTTTCGTGGTGCTGTCCGATGTTGAGACAAAGCATCGTGTCAAGGAGGAGCCGAAGAATCAGCGCAAGCCACCGCCGCCGCCACAAAAGATAATGGAATATCTGGACAAGCACGTGGTTGGCCAGGACTTTGCCAAGAAAGTGCTGGCTGTTGCTGTATACAATCATTACAAGCGCATCCATCACAATCTGCCTCAATTGCAGCAGTCAAGCCAGGGCTCCACGAGCGGATCGGGTGGAATGGACGGAATACCACGATCGGATCTGCTGCACATCACTGGCATTGGCCATACGCTGAGTAGCACACCAGGCAGTGAGCTGCCGCCTAAGCCGGCACAGATGGGCATGGGTGGAGGTGCTGGACTGACTGGTTCCGGCCTCGGTCTTCATGGCAGCGGCAGTGGTGCTTCCATGCCTCGCGGAGATCATCGCCCTGGCTCTGAGATACTGGACAGCCAGGACAAGGATGTTAAGCTGGAGAAGAGCAACATTATAATGCTCGGCCCAACAGGGTCGGGGAAAACACTAATTGCCCAGACAATTGCACGCTGCTTGGATGTACCCTTTGCCATCTGCGATTGCACAACGCTCACACAAGCTGGTTACGTGGGTGAGGATATTGAGAGCGTAATATCGAAGTTGCTACAAGATGCCAATTACAAGTAAGTCGAAACTCCTTTCTGACAAGTACTGCAAATCTAATTGAATGCTCTTCTTTTCGTTCTTCTTTAGCGTCGAACGAGCTCAAACTGGCATTGTATTTCTGGATGAGGTAGATAAAATTGGCGCCGTGCCTGGCATTCATCAGCTGCGCGATGTGGGCGGCGAGGGTGTCCAGCAAGGTATGCTCAAGATGCTCGAGGGCACCGTTGTCAATGTCCCTGAGCGCAACTCTCCCCGCAAGCTTCGTGGCGAAACAGTGCAGGTGGACACGACCAACATTCTGTTTGTGGCATCGGGTGCTTACACGGGTCTTGATCGTCTCATTGGCCGTCGCCTTAACGAGAAGGTAACACTAACTGACACTCTGATACAAATTTCATTCCTTAATTCGTATGTGTTCTTTCAGTATTTGGGCTTTGGCATGCCCTCAACCAGCGGCTCTGGTCGCCGAGCCGCCCAATCGGCAGCCAGCCCTATGGACAATGATCAGGAGGAGCGTGACAAATGCCTGACCAAGGTGCAGGCGCGTGATCTCGTTGAGTTTGGCATGATACCCGTAAGTCAATGCTGTTTTTTAGACCCTGTACTTAAAAAACAAACGAGTTCCTTTGACTGTAGTCCTTTCTACTATTCATAGTATGACCACTTAAGTTTAACGCTTCTTTATCTTTATACTTTATATTTAACTACAGGAATTCGTAGGTCGCTTTCCGGTCATTGTGCCTTTCCACAGTTTGAACGTCAACATGTTGGTGCGCATTCTCACCGAGCCGCGCAACGCTCTGGTGCCGCAATATAAGGCATTGTTGGGTCTTGACGAAGTGGAACTATCATTCACCGAGGAAGCGGTTGAATCAATTGCCGCATTAGCCATGGAACGGCACACGGGTGCACGCGGATTACGCTCCATAATGGTATTAAATATTGACACAATATTACGATGTTAACAGCTCTTAAATATAAATATTGCATTATTTTATAGGAGCAACTGCTGCTGGATCCCATGTTCATTGTGCCTGGATCGGACATTACAAGTGTGCACATTACCGCAGACTATGTGAAAGGCAATGATAAACCGATTTATAGTCGTAGCACTGATGCTGATGCCATCGCCAGTAGTAACTCAGCTGAATCCCCAGACTCGGAGCCCACCGACGATAATGATAAGAACTTTGAGAATAGTGAAAAAGTACGAATTAAACAGTAAATTAGCTAATGCGCCGCCAACTCAAAAACATCAAAAACAATACAAAAACATATACAAAAAACAGAACGCATCAAAAGCAGACATTTTACGCTTGTAATGCTTTTCTTAAATTATTTCTGAATTGCGTCTGTGCTTCATTCATTTAAACTCTTGATCACATATTTGCTTAAAATGCTTTAATTATTGAGTTATCGTTAATATGTTATATTATTTTTAGTCACGTTTAAATGGTACATAACCCTTCGTCCTACAATCCCTTCCTCACGAATTTTGAATGGCATTTGCGCAATTAATATAAACAATTTCAAATCAATATATATATCACCTATATTCACCTGTGATTCAATAACCGACGAGCTGCATAGATTGTCTCTTCATCGCAACAGTTCAAAAACCAATTGTAAACAAGCAACAATTGTAATAAAAAAAAACACAAAATAATTAAGAATTGTAAACCAGATAATAAACAATTTTCTAAAATTCATTGTAATATCTAATATATTTGGTCAGTTGGCGCTGCGTGAACTGCATAAATATATATGTATACATATATATATATATATATATATATATATATATATATATATTTTAACTAATTCAACTATAAATATGTATAGAAAGCAAATTATCTAGGCAAATCGAAGTGTTAAAAATTAAAATTAAAAAAAAAAAAAAAATTTTTTAGTATCCTAATAAGACGACGATGACAAAGAGAAGCAAATTATATTTGTAACTAGTTTAAGTTGTTTAAGAAAAAGTTTCAAGAAATTCAAAATTATTTAATAAAAAAAAATTTAAAGGAGTTGTCTGGTTTGTTTTTAATTTTATATAATAAATAAATGTATTCATTTTACTTGTTTGCGATTAATCCTAAACCTAGAGATCAGATATTCTAGGAATTCCACACTGAAACTACCACTTTTGAAGTCCTTATTCGTAGTGTTTTGCCATGGATGATTACCAAATAGAATCATTGAAATTTATAATTATTTTATTTATCATATTTTTCAACTAAACAAAATTTGCACAATTTAAATTGACTAAGGTTAACTACTCAAAAAAAGAGTGACTCATGCAACTTTTATGTATTCGAAACTCATTTCGGCGTGTTCCGCTATTCAGTTTCGTTTTCAGCCTGAAATTGGGTTAACGTTTTCTATTTGTTTAGTTAAAAAACAGTGCAACTGAATAACGGAAAAGGCCCATAAATAAATAGTTTTTAAGTTTATTGCACATTTGCTCTAAGATAATTGTTTACTTTTTGGGTTTTTTCCAGTTTTTTTCTTTTACGTAGTGTATAAATTTGTATAAAAATTTGTAAGTAAATAAATATATTTGTCATGAGTGAGTATGGGTGGGTGTGTGTATGTTGTGTGTGTGTGAGTGGGGTGTTTATAAATAAGTTGATATAAGGAGCTTCAATCATTCTCCTCAGATATAAGCAGTTCGTATTCTTGTGCCGCAAAACGATCCCAATCCGAGTTCTGAAAAACACAACAGCAACATAATAAGTAGGGGCGAAATTCTAGTGAATTTACTAGTGAATACTCACCGACTCATCCCGCTGAGCGGCGAAAGGATCACGCTGTTCGTGATCCAGATATTTCTCCAGATTGAAAAAGGTATCGAAAAACACGTGCGTCATTTTGCAGCGTTTCAAGTCTCCCAGCGTTATGGAATCACGGTTTGCCGGCTTAATCATGTCCAGCATCTGAGGGAGAACAAATAAGCTATTGAGTTGCATAGGAAACTAGAGTTGTACCCACCTGGCAGAGGCAATCCTCAAAGGGCAGACACTCAATGCCGATGCCCTCCATGCGCTGTTGTTGCTCCTCGTAGAAGTATTCCAGCTCGTACATTGAAAGGGCGCCATCGCCATCGATGTCCATGCAGCGGAACCAGTACTCAATGGCCGTGGGCGTGCGCTTGTCCTCCTCGGAGAGTATGAACCAAACAAAGTCTGTGTATGACATCTTTGGCTCATCGTCGGGTGACTTTTTGTTGTCGCTGCGGGTCACGCAGCCGGAGAAAATGCGCTCGACGATGCGGGTGGAGAGGGCATTGTCGCTGTGCTTGGCCAGATCCTCCTGATTGATGAGCAAGTCGTGATCTTTGTCCAATTCCCAGAATTTGCAGTAGATCACATAGAAGTGCTCGTAGCTAAAGAAGGCCATAATTTGATTGATATCGTCCTCCTCCTCCAGCAAGCTGATCATCTATCAAAAAAATGCTTCAGTTGTGAGTGTAACCTTTCCTTTTAATCATTAGGGTGACTCACCTCCAGCAGATCGGATCGCTTTAGCTCCGATATTGTTATCTTGCCGCTCCAACTGCGATTCACCGAATAGAAGATGCGCGCGATGACCGTGTGAACGTATCTGGAATGGAACTCGGTGGCTTCTTTGAGAAAGGCCAGGCCTGGATGCGTATCAACCACGTCCTGCACCATCGGCACCAGATCCTCCGGCACGATATAAGAACGAAAACGCTGACCACGAGACATAATATAAACAAATCGCGAGGCCGCCTCATGGCAATAGACATTCATCCTGGTTAAAAAAAAAGATTAAAATTAAAGAATTATTTAATTATTAATTTAGAATTTTGCAATTTTATTGGTAGAGATTTAATTGTGGTTTCAGGCATTGATGGGATAATGGGAGTTAACTCGAAAGTTATTTAAGAAAAAGGTCGAAAAATTCTAAAATTTTCAGGAATCTACATAGCAAGATTGGTGACTCTAGCTAATTTCTAATTTCTGAGATTCAGACCTTTCATACGGACGAACAGGACATAAAGACGGACATAAATATATACAGATGGTTGTGGACAAAATGAATAGACCCTTTGTACCTTTTAAGTACATGGTTTAAAAACAAATTACATGGGCAAATTACAAGGTAGAGCATTGAGTTTTGGTACTTATGATACAATAGACCGGATTTGTCTTAAAAATTTCATCACATTCGGATGTAGATTCGAATGTCATTCATCATTCATCGTACAGAATAAGTACTGGGTTTCTCACAGTCTAGTCAAGGATAGGGAAATGCTTTTCACTTACTGTTTCCAGAACTCAACAAAACGCTGACGCTCTACTAGACCCGTGGTGCCCGCTTGGCAGAAGATCATGACAGGCATGCGCCAGTAAAAGGGCAGTCCGCATAGCTTCAGGATGCGTGGCAACTCATCCTTGGTCACCTGATTGTTCGGAAAGCTGTCGAAGGCTGACAATATGCCCCGTATAACCCGCTCCATGGCAATTGTTGGCTGTGGCTTGCCATGTGGAAAGTAGAATCTGCAATTAAACCAATTTCATGTAGCTTATTTTGCAATTGAAGCTGAAATCATCTTCCTCACCTAGGTATATAGACACTCTTCGAGCTCCTAATCTCCTTCTGCAGTGAGTTCTGTTCCTGTGACGGCGGAGGCGGCGGTGTCGCGTGTAGTTTGACCTGGAATATAAACAGATCACAAGTCATTTAATACTCAAATCAATTCATAATCTATACCACATATTTATATACATCAAAAAATGACCATGTAGCTTGGTTAGGTGGTGCAAGAGCACCGCTAAATTAAATTCAATATCTAGAGATTTTCAAATGTTTGCCAAGTTTCTGTTTACTTTTCACATTTTTCGTGGAACGAATTTTCAATTGCCACGCCTCGTTGCCAGAGCCCTTAAAATTTATTATAATACGAGTATATGCTAATGCACTTAAATAAACAAATTGAGAATAACATTGAGTAGAAAAGGGTATGATCACTTGGAGTCTTCGTATGTAACATGCAGCTGAATTCATGTTGGATCTTTATTTGCATTTGTTTTTTTTAATTCAACTGAAAAAATTCAATTTTTGAGCTATGATGACAGAGTATCTGCGAGTCGAGAGCACCCAATTTTGGCTACTTTTGAATTGGTTTAATTTAAGCACTGGAATTTGTAAAATCTACAAATTCTAAGCAACATATTAATATTTTGTGTGAATTCTCTTTCAATTTCATTTCCGAATTATTTAGTATCTCTACCATATACAATATATATTTAGCAACACAATATTCCGTGAGAATTCTATGTATTAGTTCGAGAAAGCACTCAATTTGTTGTTGTTTCTTGCGTTTTTGCACTACAAATTCTTCGCAAATTGAAGAGAAATTTACAATTTCTTAATTGGCGCCAATGAAAATGATCTATGCAATGAAATTTATATACAGAGAGAGCTCTTTAAAAACACATAAATTTATTTAATTAAGTTTGATTGTGGCCGCGAATGTTAAAGGTTAATTAAGAGTTGTAAAATAATTCAATTATAAAATTACTGCGTGCATGATTTGAAGTTACAGATTATACCAATAATAATATATTTTTTAATAATAAAAAATGCTATACTTTTTCATCTCTCGCCTCAGCACACTTTAGAATAAATTAAAATGCATTAAGCTGTAAAAATTTAGTTCATTTTAACGAAAAAAATAGTATATATAATCTGATTAACCATATTACCACCCACGTTCAATTAGATACATATTTGCTCGATGATTTTTCCACCCAATAGTTGTTGTTCTAGCTGATCTTTTGTGTGGTTGCAGCCTTTGTTTTAGCCATTTAATTAAAGACGTTATTCCTTTTGTTCACATCCAACTTAAGAGAACTTTCATCGTTTGTAAGCTACGCACAGACCATTCATGATTTTAAAACTGTCAACGGCAGCATTAATATTAATCTTGAAGAGAAATCAACAAGAAATACAAGCACCAACATACACAAACACACATACACACAGCTTCGGTTGATTGCATGGGGCATGTGGGCATATTACGTATACGCACGGATACGCTCGATAGCTAAGCAAAATATTACGCATACGCATAGTTGTTAAATAAATAAGACGAGAAGAGGTGAAAGAACAAGACTTCAATTGTGTCTGCTAAGAGCTAATTGCACAAATAATTGCCGACAGAGTTGTGAATTATTTTTAGCAATTATTTACTTTGAAAATATAAACATTATAAAAGAAAAAGAAAAGAAGAACAGCAAATCAATGCTGAGGGAATTTCACAATGAAACAAAGTGGGCGAGGTATCAGTCAATAAAGTAAACAATTTGCAAGCAAACACATGTCATTAAATACGTGTAGCACTTCTCAATCATATTGTAATTAAATAATTAAATAAAATACAACAACACAACAAAAAAAACTTCCCAAAAATATTATATACGCTATAAGCATGACAAAAAGTGTATGCACTTTCCGTTGCTTAAATAATCATGTGCTTCTATTCTATTTGTTGTTGGGCTGTTTATACACTTTTTTGCTCCTCAGTTTAGATTTTTTTGTTTCGTCTATGCACGATCGTGCTGATCGTAAATGCTTGATTTGATTGTTTGTATACGAGAATATGCATACTGAGTAGGGGTATTCAATATATTGAATAAAAACTAATTGAGTCAAGGCTAAGGATGGATAAAAGCAAGTACAAATTAGAAAATAATTCAATAAATATTTAGATTACAAAAATTATGAAAAATCCAGTTCGATAATTCAGAAATATTGTCATAAACTAGCTTTAATTCTTCTCATTTCGTTCGAAGTTTCTTTTCAAATAGTAAGCACATTTCTATTTAATGGTGCAAATTCTTTTCAAAAGCTGTTTTTTCGGGTATTCCTTATTTTCCTTTCTTTGATTTTAAACTTTTTTTCTAAATTTGTACCCAATTTGGGTTGCCCATTCTTACTATTTACAAGCTTTGTAGTCGTGTGTTTCTAAATTTCTTTCCATTATTTTGGTATAAAGTACTTAGTATTATCTGTCAAAATTTTTATAAGGAGTCGGATCAGAAGTATTTAAAAATCTGACGACTTTTCAAATATGCAGCTGATTAAATCATTACTGTGGCTAAACTTACTCGTGGACTGAATAACCCTAATGGCTTATTGGCAATAGTATTGTTCAAAATGTATTGTTCTATCTGTCTCTGTCTGCTCTCTGTTGGCAAACGACGGCAACGTGGCAAAGGAAAGCGATGGCGATGGCGTCTTGGGGTAACCTTAAATCAATCAATGATGCCACAACGGCCCGATAACAGCGGCAGCCACGATATTTTCAACTGCTGGGCGAGTTGAGAGCGGGAAAGGGGAGCCAACAAAAATTGTTGCTGTTGTGCTGATCTGCCGCTGCTGCTGCTGCTGCTGTGGTGATTTTACATTTGCTATTTGCAATTGTTAGATAACAATTGAAAGCACACAAACAGACAGACAGACAGAGAGATAATTCTGACTAAAATTTATTGTTTGTGTATGAAATGAAATTGGGAACGGGGCAAGGTATATGCTTGGAGTCTCCTACCTTAAGTAGACTTTTGGGCGGCGCTTCCGCGGGCCTTTTGATGTCGAGAAACGAGTTGCGCACATCCGGACGCTTCTCAAACAACATCACGCGCTCGGCAACGGAGCCACGTGTAAGGATCGGTCTGCCCACTGGAATGGAGATGGGAGAAGCGCAACAACAACGATATGTTGCATTTCATTATGTTAACGAGTATACTGTATTATTCATTCAATTCAATATTACAATTCTTATCCTGGCCATTGGTGAGAGCTGCACGGCTGCCGCTCGTCGGTTTGGTTTTATTCAACGTTGGCATCGTTGTGTCCGCCGATGTTGCGGGCGATTCAACGATCGTTGCTGCTGCTGCAGTTGCAGTTGGTGTTGCGTTCGCTACAATGTTGCTGGCACTGCTGTTATCAGTGTTGCCGCTGCCGCTGCTTGTGTTTCGACTGTTGGCCATTTTCCTCGTAATCGTTGGCTTTTCTTTGGTTGCGTTTGTTGCTGTTGTTGTCGTTGTCGCTGTTGCTGCCATTGCCGGCTTCTGTTGCTCGCTGTTGTTCTCTTTGGTTTTACTTACTTTACGATTGCTGATCGTCGACTCGCTGGCGCCTTTATCTGTCGCAGTCAGCACTGCCACGCCCACACGACTACCGTCTACATTATCCACAGTACTTTCGCAGTTGATGTTGGCTTTGCTCAGTTTCTTGCTGTTCATTGATGTTGCTGTTAACTTGTTGTTGCTGCTGTTATTGATTAAAGTATTGCTACTGCTGCTGATTGTTTTACTGTTGCTGTTGCTCAGACGCTTTTTTGTAGGCGTTGCTGTTGCTGTTGCTGCTGTTGTTGCCGCTGCTGTTGTTGGCGCCGCCGTGACTGCAGCTGCTGCTGCCTCTTTTTGCAGCAACTCGCTGATTTTGAGCAAGTGCTGCGTCTGTTGCTGCGACAAATTGTTAACATCCAGATGTAAATTGATGTCATAATTGAGATTAACATCGGGCAACGCTTTACTTGCAACGGCAGCCACTTTTTTGGGCGATTGCAACGCCTGTTGCTGTTGATCGCTTTGACTCGGTTTGCTGGCTTTGCTAGTTGCAGCTGTTGTTGTTGTTGTTGCTGTTGCCGTTGTTGCCGCTGCTGTTGTTTTCTTCAGCTTCCCATTGCCAATTGTCTGTGGGGCCACGCCCACTTCCGATGATTTTTTAACACCGCTTTTGCCCCTCTGTTCTTTGTCTTTGTTCACAAAGCTGGTGACCATCTTCTGCAGTCCCTCGGTGCTGCCAATGTCCGCTGTTGCCGTCGCCGCTGCAACAGCAACATCCGCAAAATCGCCCGAGGCCGCCGCATTTGTGTACATTTCAAGCAGTTGAGCGGGCGGCAATCCCCGGCTCTTCCACGTGTGATAGATGGCATCGGCGTGTTCGCTGATCTTCTTTGACAGCTCCGCGATCTCGGCGTGCGCATCGTTGCTGATCACCGGCACAGCAGCTTTGGGTGATTTGGGGCTTTGCCCAGCAGCTCCTGCCGCCGCCTTACGTGTTGTTGTCGTTGTTGTTGTTGTTTTACTGGCACTCGTCATGGCCACCGAGCTGACGGAGCCGCCGCCGCCGCCGGTGCCGCCGTTGCTGCTGAGCTTTTTAGTTTTGGTCGTTGTTGTTGTTGTCGTCGAAGACGCTTGCATTTTGATAAATGCCCCTCAACAATTGAACTCACTTAATGTAACTTTCCTTTGTAATTATTCTTCTCACTAATATTTATTTGCACTCACAATTTGTATGTATATACGAAATATTCACATTTTAATCTTTGTCTATTTATATATGTATATCGGAGTGTGCTGCATTTATTAAACTGTATTTGCTTAATCCAATTTGATTTTCTCACTCGAACAACTCACAGTTCGCTCAATTCACTCTGGCCGCATTGTGGCCTGTAATTCGGTTTGATTTTTAACAAATTTTCATGCGTTTCATTCACTTTTCACATTTTACTCGTTTTAACTTTTCTCCGTATGGCGAAATCTATTTATAAAAGAAATACCAAAATTTCCTATTTCGTTTCTTTCAGTTTCAGTTGCCGAAACACACAGCCCGCGGCGATCTAGACGGAGACGCACATACAAAAATATACGGCGGCATTAACGTCGGGATCGGGGCATCATCTCAATACGAACGTAAAACGCGCACACAGTGGGCCCACACTGGTTCCAGATCAATTGCAAATGCCTGATTAACCAATTCGATAATTTTGAAAGATCACTAGCTCTGCTAAGATTTAATTTTACAAAATATTATAAATATATTTAATTGTCATTAATGTAAAAACTTTAAAGAAGCAATAAAAATTGATATTAAACTGAAAGAATACTGTTACAATATCTAAAGAAAAAAACTGAACAGCTGACTAACATGATAAATACTTCCAATACTATTTCTATTTTTATATTTTTTCGCTTTATCTATGGTATTTAAATTTCTAAAGTAAAGGTGCGATAATCACTTAACATAATAGCAATAACTATTTATCGCAAGTTGGTGTGAGATATCCAAGTATATTAGAAAACAAACAATATACTGAAATTCTTTTCTGACAACAATTAATAAATATTTAATTTTTATATATTAAAATTGGTGCAATGCAAATCAAGTGCAGCACACTGTGCAGGCGTAAGAAAACTAAAAGCCGCCCCCTTGTCCCGTTTGTCGGCGTTTTTGCTGTTTTTACGTGTAGCGGCTGCTGCTGCTTCTTCAACTTTGTACTATTTATTCGAAAATAAATTTCGAAGTAGTTGCTGCTGTGTCTGTTGCTGTTGCTGCTGATGCTGATGCTGTTTCTGTTTCTGTTGCTACTGTTGCTAATGCCGTTGCTGCTTCCGTGCCTCTGATGATGTAGCTTGCCACACACACTTTCCTATTGCACTTAACATACGTTAATATGTTTGAGTATGTACATTTGTATGTATGTATGAACACTCACTACAATGGTACTATCGAGTATATTTTGATGTTTGTCTGACTTTATTAATGATTTAATTGCATTTATGCCCCAAAGGCATGCGCACGCTGACGACAGTCGGCGATGACGATGACGCGCTTCGTTTTGGATTTCGTCATTAATTAATGAAACCCAACAGAGGTTAATAGAAATTTGCAATTTGACATTTCATTTTAGCCGCAAAAGAAAACAAGTTAACAACGATCAAAGATCAGCGAATCGCCATTTCAATAAAAACACAAGGCACACACATTCACACATTCACACATTTACACTTTTCAATTTTCACATACGGTATATGTACATAAGTACGCATCTGGCTAAGTTGGCGAAAAATCTTTTGGAATCTTTGACCGGGGCGCTAAATTTAACAGAATATTGCCGTGTACGTTCAAAAAATTACCGAGCACAATGCACGCGGACGCGAGCGTTGTTGATTAGCTTCGTGTTGTTACTGTAAATCTTTGGCTGTTCTGCTGCCCGCTGAAAATAACATCAGCCGCAGCCTCTGCCGTTGTCGCAGTCGCCGTCGCCGTCGCATTTGGCGAGCGTAGTACGAAGTGGAAATGATCTCAGCTGTTGCTGCAGCTAATGACACTGAGAGCACTCGATTAGGGCGCTCCCACACACACGCGCACACAAACACATAACATAGTCATTTACTCAGATGCCAAAGAGAGCGCCAAATAGCGCCATTACTTTGGAGTTCTTTGAGCAAGAACAGACACAGCAGCCTCGCTCTCTTTCTCATTCTTTTGTTCTCTCTGCGCACTGCTCTCTAACTTACCCCCACACAGCACGCACACTCAGACTCAAACGCAAACGCAAACGCAGACACTGACGTAGACGACGCAGACGCAGACGCAGAACACTTGCCGTACCCCCACACAACACACGACATACACAAGAACAGCAACAATAGCATCAACAACAACAGCAACAGCACAAATCAAAGCAAAGGTGTTTGTTAATTATACGCTGGGCAATCCAATGGGGCATATTGAATTTGTCATAGGATTTGGAATTTTAATTCTAAAGACAACAATTTTATCGGAAATAAATACATATTTTAATTTTGATAAATACAATTATTTATTTTTAACATTTTTTTAATTTTTTTTATTAATTTATTTTTTTTTTATATTATTGCTTTACTATTGCTTATGATTCTTATAACAATTTCATTAAATTATTTTAAAGCTAATATGTGCATATTTTATTTTTTAAAACAATTACTGCTTGCGTTCAGAATTCTTTAATTATTATTACATTACTTCGATTATCACATCGAAAATTTCATCACAAAGTTCAATATTGGCATTTAAGTCGCCACTTGACTACATACATATGTATTTTGTGTGGCACACGAAGATGAATAAAACCTGAAACATTTATTTTGCTTTGCTAATGCCAAATTACTTATTTCTGTCGTGTCTTATAAATATGTATTTATCGGCGATGTTTGTTGCAGTCAGTTGTATTTTTTTTCTGCTTCTTTAGCATAATTTTTTTTGTATTTTTGGTATTTTGTGTGTAGTATTTTGTTTATTTGAATTTTTTCAGGTGGGCGCTATTGTTTGTTTTACGAAACTTGAAATGATGTTCGAATTCAGTGCGATCATCTGTCATTTAAATTGTATGGTGAGGCATCTCTATTATTTACCTGTTTGTTGTTCAATTTTACACATGCAAACACACACACTGACAAGCAGCGACAATCACACAGACATGTCGGGAGGGTTAACCGCAAGTGTTGCAGCTACTGTGATGACGATCGCACATCGCACAGCAACGAGGCGCAACTTCCGGTTTTCATTTGGTTCTATCTGTATTGCATGTTATTGTTGTTTGTTGCGTCTTATTCGCTTCGCATTTCGAGCGCCGTTTGCGGTAATTGATTTTAACCAAAAGATCTCAACCTTTACACAGGTTGATTGTCTCATAAATTGACAGTTATTTAGTTTAGATGTCTCAGCGCTCCAGCGTTCCATTGCCATATAAGGGTGCTGCTCTAAAGAGGCGCTCGGCATTTGGATTAGCTCGAGAGCTGAGCTGACCCAATTTATGCGAATGCGTTGAGTTCACTGTGCGCATAAAACAAACAAAGAGCTTTATGCCCCGAACTAGAAGATTTGACAATGCCCAAGCTGTGGCGCGAGCCCCACGCCAAATGTTACACCCCCACACCCTCAAATGGGCCACACACGCACACACACACGAGGGGAGGCTGATAAGTCATTGGTCAAAGTAGGAATCAGTTAATATAATTTTGTGTGATAGTGGGATTGGTTCCACAAAAGACAATAGATTATGTTGAAGAGTAAAATTATTTCCATTTATCTTGAGCCAATGACTTATTAAACTGCCCTCGCACACTCATTTGTTTAGACGCTCTCTGACATGTGAGACAACACGTAAACAATGGAACACGAGCGTCACAATTGAAGTGTGAATAGATCAATTGGCGCACTGGATGAATAAGCAGCTTACGAGCAATGCATTAAATCAGATAATTAAATATAGCACTAATGGCTGTCCACACTAAGTAGAGATACGATCCACAATCACTGAACTAAAAAAACAATTAAAACTCAATCATAAATAGTGTGGGAATATAAAGGAAAATGTTGTTTTTAATATCAAATCAAGAACGTTTAATAAACAGCAAATCTTTTTATTTTTGCAGATTATAAATGTTATTCAATCTTTTTTGAGAATTTAGTTTCTAAATTTATTTGTACTTTTAAAACATTTTTGCGGACTGCTATAAGTGAGCACTATATAAATAAATAATTAAATACTTGTCACAGTGCGTATGCCCAATTGGTCAATGTCTTGGCTTGCATTACGCATACGCAGCGTGAAGTCAATGTGCTATTAAGATGTCTTTTAATTTGTTTATGTTTCCCTTTCATTGGCAGCATTTTCTAGCTTATTGATTATTGTTGTCGGCGCTCTTCATATTTGCACATTGCATTGACACATTAAATCACTGACTTTCCACGCCCCTTTTTGTGGCCCAATGTCAGTTCAAGCGAAGCGGCCACTTGGCCTCAAAGAGGGAAAGGCAGCTAGAATCTGGAGCTTGGAAACCTTTGAAATACTTAAGAACTATAACTATTGACATTGCGCCGTATCTTTTGTGTCATCGCGTCAACGTTGCAAGCGCAAATATTATTCTTTTATTTTATAATTTTTTGTTTTTGTCAAACGCTTATATTATAAGCCGAAAGCTGTTAACGCTGATATTTTTAGGCCCTTTGAATGCAACAATGTGTTGAGCCGCGTGAGGCGTCTAATTCAATTTGTTCGCGCCTATAAAAACGCCAGTTGCAAGAGTCAAAGACGCAGGTTTCCAACGACCAATCGCCGCGAATAGTCCGCTCCAGTGAAATTTTCAGAAAAAAAAAAGAAAACAGAATCACAGCCTGAAGTTTATGTAAAAAGTGTTTGAAATTTAAAAGTGTTAACTTGCAGCTTTTTATGTAACGCAGAAGAAGTTGGTGTTAGCGAAAGCCGGGATATAGTGCTAGATCGATCAAAAGATAATATTAACAATATGGAGAGGTAGGCTGAAAAGTTTTCACAGTGCGTGTTTGAGCCATGTTTAAATGATTGAATCCTTTTGCACAGCTTTGGAGCAATAGCCACGCAGCTGGGGCCACACTTTGCCGCACTGTCCAATGGATCAGTTGTAGATAAGGTGAGAGCTGGACTCCTTTTTATTACCTAAGAGATTGGTTAAGCATTTCGAACTACAGGTCACACCCGATATGGCGCACTTAATCAGCCCATATTGGAATCAGTTTCCCGCTATGGATCCCATTTGGGCGAAAATCCTAACCGCCTACATGATCATGATCGGCATGATCTCCTGGTGTGGAAATGGCGTGGTGATTTACATATTTGCCACAACAAAATCGTTGCGCACGCCTGCTAACCTACTGGTCATCAATTTGGCCATCTCCGATTTTGGTATCATGATTACCAACACGCCCATGATGGGTATCAATCTGTACTTCGAGACCTGGGTGCTGGGACCCATGATGTGCGACATCTACGCGGGTCTCGGATCTGCCTTCGGTTGCAGCTCCATTTGGTCCATGTGCATGATATCGCTGGATCGTTATCAAGTGATTGTCAAGGGCATGGCCGGCCGCCCAATGACAATACCTCTGGCATTGGGCAAGATTGCCTACATCTGGTTTATGTCTAGCATTTGGTGCTTGGCGCCCGTCTTCGGCTGGAGCAGGTGAGATAATAAATCAGCTAACTTTTATTAAAATTATACATTTCTAAATTTCTAAATTGGTTATTTTTATTTTATTATTAGGTATGTGCCTGAGGGCAATCTGACATCGTGCGGTATTGACTACTTGGAACGCGATTGGAATCCACGCTCATATCTGATCTTCTACTCCATCTTTGTCTACTATATTCCGCTGTTCTTGATCTGCTACTCCTACTGGTTCATCATTGCTGTAAGTTGTTAACATGTCACATATTTCTTTGGTACCTCTGACTGCACCTCTCGCCCCCTTCATAGGCCGTTTCTGCCCACGAGAAAGGCATGCGTGAGCAGGCCAAGAAAATGAATGTCAAATCTCTGCGCTCGGGTGAGGATGCCGAGAAGAGTGCTGAGGGCAAGCTGGCCAAGGTTGCTCTGGTCACCATCTCACTGTGGTTCATGGCGTGGACACCCTATCTGGTCATCAACTGCATGGGCCTATTCAAGTTCGAGGGCCTCACACCATTGAACACCATTTGGGGCGCCTGCTTTGCCAAGTCGGCTGCCTGCTACAATCCAATTGTATACGGCATCAGGTGAGTTCTAACTACGCAGCTAACTGGTGATTGATATGATATGACTTTCATTTTAATTATAGTCATCCCAAGTACCGCGTGGCACTGAAGGAGAAGTGTCCATGCTGCGTCTTTGGCAAGGTGGATGATGGCAAGTCCAGCGATGCTCAGTCCACAGCGACAGCTAGCGAGGCTGAGTCCAAGGCATAAGAGATCACGACAACAACAACAACAACCTCTTACAACAGCAACAGCAACAAAAATAACAACATCAATAACAATACAAAAGAACAACAACAGCAAGAACAACTGCAGCAACAGAACGAAACGCTTTCGAATAACAATAATAGCAATTTGTTAAATAACAATATAATGTTAACTAACTTATGTCAAATTCAAGCTTCTGCAATGTCAATAAAGACTAAAAATCTACAAAAATATAAAGGCAAACGAACTAGAAAAGTTACAAAATTCGTTTTTTTTGTTGCCGTTTTCCAAATGGAAGGAATTCAAATGATCTTGTGTAACAAACACTGTTAACCGTCTGCTTTTAACTTGACCATAACCATAACTTTTAACTTATGGCAATTCAATTTCATTCGCACTAGATACATTTATCATTTCAAAATTATACAATAAATTCACAATGTAATTATTCAGGTTTTAATTTAAAGGCACTTAAATTCCATTTTATAAATTAACATTTAGATTTAATTAAAGGCAAAGTTTCGCACGCATTGAAGAACTTTAAACTTAATAAATAGGTTTTGCAACTGTTCGTTAGTAGCACAAAGGCAACATATACAATTAAACAGAATCAGTAAAAACAACAACAATCGATTTATGCATCTCTCTCCTCTCCTGCTTCTATTCTAAATCCATCCATCCATTGGATCCCTACTTCAATGGGCGGCTTAGTCATTCGCTGCACGAGGCATATTCACTTTCACTTTTCTTGGGTTTTGGCTTGGCCAGGGTAACAACATTATCATCAGTTATATTAGCGGTTATGGTGTTATTGTTAACTGGCTTGTGATATGTGCCCGGCGGACTTTCCATGCACTCCGAGGTGCAAGCACGTTCCTGTATGATGAGTTTCCAGATTCTCACCTCAATGCCAACCCTGTAGGAGATCAAATACAAGTCTCAGTTATGTGCAAGAAACGTGAGATGTGCTGAAGGAAACGTACCGTAAGCCCAGACGCATGAGGTCCAGCTTCTCCATGTTATAAATGAAATCCTCAAATGTGAAACCTTCATTCAGAATGAGTGTCTTTGAGAAATCATCAATGTCATGCTGGGCCAACCATTGCTCCAATTGCTCGTCTATCTCGTGCAGACCAAAATTGTGCTTTGTTAGTTGACGACGGGGATTGGCATTAGTGGATTGGCGTACGGCAACGTTGCCAGCGCCACTGGGACTCATTCTATGGCACTTTTTGTTAAACCCATTAAAGCTGCGTCTGTAATTTAAGCTAGACACATGAGTGTATCACTTTACGTTGTTTCCTTGCTATCTACTCACCTCAACCGCTTCCGTCCGCCCATGTAAATGTGCGCCAGCTCCTGACTAATGTTGTGTAGAGCACGCAAACTCTGTCGATTCTGTTCCATAATCTGTAGCTGTAGCTGCTTCTGATTGTCGCGTATATCACGCAATATGCGCACACACTCAACTGAATTGCCGACTCCATCGCACTGATTAGGCTGTAACAAGGGACCGGAGCTGCTGACAGTCTGCTTCTCCTGACTATCCATTAGAGCATTCGCGCCTGCATTATGAACGCTCTCATCATCATTGCCAGACAAATCCTTATCGGCCAGATTGGCACCTAGTTCGGGTGAGAATATGGTAACGGCCGCTTGCACGGCACGCTTGACGAGATTGTCCAACGCAAACATCCAATGCGGCTTGATGCAGTGCAGACGCAAGGCACAGACAACCGCATCCTGAAATGAGTATAACGCCAAATGCAAATGATCCAAAGCCACCGGATCGTTATTGAGTTTCGTCTTCAGTTCATTGATGGTCGCCTCAAGATGCTTCTCATTCTCGTTCATAATGTAGTCGCGCAGGCCGCGTATCAGCATCTCCAAATCGCTCTTGTGTATGGCTATGGAATTCTGATCCGCATTGAGCTTCTTCTCCCAAAGCTCACAGATCTTTGACTCGTCCAGTGCCAGAACCTTGGACAACGTTGTGCGCCTCTGAGAGTCCTTCTTCAAGCGATAGAAGCCATCCGTTTCGCTTGTGTCGCTGATGCTCGTGCGCAGCGATGGTGTCAATGGTTCTATTTCTGGTGAAAGCAGAAAACCGGACGAATTACGACGCTCGATGTGATTCGTGCCCATATCAATAATGTCGACTGAGGATGTGCTGAGGGTAACTCTGCAAAAGGAGCTATTTAAATAAGAATTAATTGAACAATTTCGCAGAGAACGACTTACTCCAGATCCGGAGTGGTGGGCGTATTCGATGTAGTGTTGTACGTTAAAGGCGGCGTTGTTTTGTGCACCAAACGATCTGCGGGCACGGATATGCTGCGCCCAAACTCCGAGGTATTAATGGGCAATACGGGTCGCAATTTACGTGGTTTGCTGTTACAAAAGAAGCCAGAAAAGTCGCTAAGGATTTCTAGCATTTAATTTAGGGGTTCACTTACTCTTGCAAAAACGGATCTTCGAGCAGCTGAGAAGCAGAAGGTCTGTCCTGAACGCTAATGGCAAAGCAGCGCAATATAAAGTTCTTGGCATTCGGCGACATCTCCTCCGGTATGTTGGGATGCTTCTTGTAGAAGCCCACCTTGAACATAGCTGCCTGTGGGTTGCCCAGTTCACTGAACGGTGGACTGCCCGTGGCCATTTCGACATTTGTGCAGCCAAAGGACCAAATATCAGCTGCCGGTCCGTATCCACGTACTCCCTGGTCAATCACCTCCGGTGCCATGTATTGCAGTGTGCCGGCAAAGGTATCGGTCATGGGATTGATGCGCGCCAGTCGCTTTGAGGTGCCAAAGTCGGAGATTTTGACGACGCCACTGTATGTGTTGACCAGAACATTGTCGCCTTTGATGTCTCGATGCACAATGTCCTGTTCATGTAGATATTTGAGTCCTTGCAGTATCTGCTTGGAGTAGAATGCCATGGTAGATTCGTTATCCTTGAGCGGACCCCATTTAGTCTTCAGCAGATCGGATAACGAGCCACCGGGCACCTGCTCCATGAAGATCTTGAAGAATCCATCCTCGGAACGTGATCCCAAATACTGTACAATATTGCGATGGCGCAACTGGGAGTGCAGCTTGATCTCCTCATGCAGCGGCTGCACATCTTGCGAGTTCTTCTCCGGCACCACCTTAATGGCAATGCGCACCTGAGTCTGCTTATCCCTCGCCGCATAGACAGTACCATAAGTGCCCTTGCCCAGCGTTATCTTTCGATTCTGATCATTGTAATCGTATTCGTACTGCACGCGAATTCAAGTAGATGGATGATAAGTTATCAATAGCTCTCCAATTTTGTAATACTTACTTCAATTTGCGACTCGTCAGTCTGAAGATTAACAAAGACCTGCTGATCAGCTGTCATTTCCAGAATCCGATCATAAAAGCTCTGTCGGCACTCGGTGGACGGAAAGTAGATTTGAAAATCATCCGAGTTGTGATGCACATAAAGATACGCGCAGAGATTGTCCCGTTTATACAGGCTGACCGATTTGATCTTGGAGGCAACAAAGAGAAAGTCGTGCAGCTTTTTGCAATCATTTTTTGAGTGCGCCAGGCATATGTTCACAATTTGAATTGACTTCTCATCGGCGTCCATATTCATGGTCACATAACTGGGCATATAAATCTTGTTGGGTTCGAGTATCTGCAAAAGAGAAGATGTTCATGACTTGATTGGCAAATGAGGCTATCTGGGATAGTTACCAATATTGGAAATCGTATGCTATTAATCTCTTTGTTAATGGCCGCTAGAAAGAAGTCCATCCAGAACTGAAACGCCTGCTCTTCGATGGTCAGTTGATGATCCTCGGGCTTGCGTCGAAAGCGATGTATCAATGATATGTTTCCAATGGTCGACTTGAGTGACCAAATAGGTGGCTTCAGCTTAAACATGCACTCGGCAGCTTGTATTGCCTTCGTATAGTCCTCGGCCAATACAGAGATCTCAAAGAATGTAGCCACATCCCAGTATCCACTCAGCGTGGATAAACTGCCCTTTTTACCAATGAGATTGTTAAGCGTCATGCCAATATGCTGCAGTTCCTCCGTATTGCTAAACTCCTTGCCCTCGATCACCAGCAGGGTGGCCAAATTGATGCCTGCATATTCATTTGGTTGCACCTCGAAGCTTTGACGATACCACTTGATGGCATTCTCCAGACTCTTCGTGTCCGTGCAGTCCGACTCCACGAACATATCCTTGTAGATGCGTCCACATAGACACAGCATATCGGGAAAGTGATTCTCTTTCTTCTCAAGCGCCTTCAGTGAGGATTCAAGTGCCTTCTCCCGATCCCCCGCCCGATTGCGACGATTCAAGGCGAACGCATAAAGAAAACTCATGTTGCCCGTCTCGACAAACTTGCGGGTGTTTGGTATGTTCTTCAAATCGTTAACGAGTCGCACCATGGCATCATAATCCTGTACATCCCGCAGAGAGAACATAAAACTGTGCAGCACCTCTCCGGATAGCACATGCGGATCATCCAGACGTTTGCGCATCTTAAATAAAATATAATTAAATTAGTTTAGCGGTATCGAGATCAATATTGCTATGGACGTAACATGAAAATCGTACGATTAAATGTGTGAAAATAAAGAAATAAAGTCATGTACTTATTTCAAAAGTTCGCTCTACACCTGAGTAGCAATTAAATTGAACGAATTATAAAAACCCAGCACTTAAAATGTACAAATGGTTTATTAAGTTTGTATTTGTTTTAATTAGCTTCTTATGACACGTGACGTTACATGACGCAAAGTTACTCAGATGTCGTTTGATTTTAATGTGAATTGATATATAAGTATCATTTAATATATTTTTCTTTGCATTCTGATTAGCTTTATGATGCAGTACGATAGATTTTGTGAAATTATCTTTATACACTCTTTATTGAAGAAGTAAATGTTGATGAACCCCGAAAAATAATAAGAAATAATTGGCTAATGTGTAAATAAAGTGACTGAAATATGTTTACAAAAGAAAATTTCAAATGAGGTTTTAATAAATTTTAAGTTTTGCCACCTTTTTCTGGAAATTCCCATATGTAGTTTTATAGATATAGATAAACGAAGAAAAAGATAAGACCGATGTTCCCTTTAAGTGCATCGAGCGTAAACTAATAATTTTTCAATTAATCTTTTGTACAAAAGACTTCATAAATTATATCATCACGACATAGAAGCTCTAATGTAAATTTGTTTAGATTTTTATTATCTCACCCCATGTAGAATCTCCTTCAACTTGCTGGGCCCATGTTCCTCGCGAGACGCCCGTAAGTCGCTGAGAAATTTTTCACGCATGTGTGCCCTGCAAATAATAAATAAAAGGTGCGAATAAAAGAATTTACATTTGATTGCAAATTGCAGATTAAACATTGTTGTTGTACACACTTTGATTGTATTTCGACATCCTGTAACTTGCGCGTGAGACGCGACTGTAGTGTGGCGGGTGGTTCTTTGCTGCTGGCCTGATTTGTGAGAGTGCAGGTGTTGGTCTCCGCATTAAGCTTATAGCTAAGAAACAAGTAGTTTGTACATGAAAGCTGCAAATCAAAGAAAGACAATTAATTGAATATCTTCGACTTTTTTTCTGGATGTTGCTGATATCAAATATACGTAGCTGGCCAGGCTTTTATGGACGTCACTGTAACTGCAAGAGGCGATTTGATTGTTTATGTTGTATGTGTATGTTTGTATAAATGTGCGTGTGCATGTGTGTGTGAATGTGTGCGCGGCGTGCGTGTTGTTTTGTGTTTTGCGTTGGCGTCCGTGCATTTGATGTTGTTTTAATGCTTTTACTTTTCGTGCTGCGGCGGCCAAAACGAATAATAACAACTTTTTCAACGGAACGGAAGCTCAACAAAAACTTAAAAGCGAGAACAACAACAAATATATGTACATATGTATAGTAGTGGCTGCTGCGATTGGGCGCTGTTTTAAAACTATAAAACAAATGCTTATTGCTTGGTCATTTATCTTATCGGCAACAGTGTCGAGTCGATTATGCTGTGTTGTTGTTGTTGTTTGTTTGTCTGCAGTTGTCGTTTATTACACAGATCTTTGCTAATCAAGCCGCACACCTGTTTTTATTCATACACACCTTAAGGCTGAGCGTCTGTTTGGACTCCACATCGTTGTAGATTAAAATAGTTTCCTTCATTCCGCAGCTTTCTCGAACTCCATAATGATAGGACAAGGGGCGCTGTTGGGTTAATATGCTTAAGTCTACGACGGCAACATCGGCATCAATAAATGTTTCCGTCACATTCGTTTCGCCAAAATCCAATCTCTCAAACTGCAATACGAAATATTTGTATATATTTAATTCCATTCAATTATTGTATAACAATTATGTTGACCGCCAACGCAAAACGCACCTGAACACGCTGAAAATTGGCACCAGCCGATTGGACAGCCTGTTTGACCTCCTCGAGGGCACAGAGGCGGTCCTCCAAATGATCGCCCACAACTGTATCAATTACACAAACAACATCCATAGCTGCTACTGTTAGTTAGCCTAGGGGCTATTCCTGGCACTGTGGAACGCCTAGGGGACGGGAACGAAAACGAAGCAAAGTTCGTATTGTGATGCTAACGTGCGTTTGGTTTGTTGTGCGCGTTTGTACAAATCGTAAACAGCCTCATTACCACTCACTTGTTGCAATCGCAATGCGCTAAATATTTTATAACGTATAAATATCAATAAATACGAAATTTTATCGAAATGTGCGGAGAGATGTTGACGCCGCTGTAAAATGGCACCAGGGTGACCAGATGTCGTTTACTTAAAAATACACTAATTTTAACTTTATAAAAATACCAATAAAATCAATTAACACCAAGTTGACAATGCATAAGCTTTTTGGCGGTCAAATTAAATAATAAGCAAAACCCATTATAAAATTACATTTATTATATGTAGACCATTTTATATGCCAAGACTTTATTGTGTTTATACCTTTGTGCTTAAAATTAAATTTTACAGAGTGAACTACAAACTAGAAATCAACTAGCGTATTCCTTGAGTATTGAACCAGCTACAACCAAGCGTTGAATCTCCGAAGTACCTTCATATATTTCCGTAATGCGCGCATCTCGATAGTGCCGCTCCGCTGCCATGTCGGTGACATAGCCCATGCCGCCCAGAACTTGAATGCACTGATGGGCGCATAGTGTAGCCGCCTCGGAAGCAGCCAGTTTAGCCATAGCGGCTTCCTTGGTATAGGACAAATGGTTATCCTTCAGCCAGGAGGCGCGCCAAGTTAAAAGTCGCGCCGACTCTACAGCCATCGACATGTCGGCAATCTTTTGCTGAATTGCCTGTAACTTTGATATGGGCTTTCCAAATGCCTGACGCTTCTGCGCATAGTCGACGGCCAGTTCCAGTGAAGCCTGCGCAATACCCAGTGCCTGACCGGCAATGCCAATGCGTCCGGCATCCAGTGTTTGCATGGCAATCTTGAAACCATATCCCGTCTTGCCAAGCAGGTTCTCCTTAGGTATTTCACAATCTTCGAATATTAATTGACAAGTGGACGAGCCTCGAATGCCCAGCTTGTCTTCCTTCTTGCCAATGGAGAATCCCTTGAGGCCCTTGGGCACAATGAACGCCGAGATGCCTTTGTGTTTCAGATGTTTGTCGGTTGTGGCAAATACAATAGCTGCCTCGGCCTCGAATGCATTTGTAATCCATGCCTTGGTTCCGTTCAGCACAAAATGATCGCCCTTCTCCGTTGCCACTGTGGATGCAGCGCCCGCATCCGATCCATTACCAGGTTCGGAAAGAGCAAAGCAACCAATCCGTTCACCTGTCGTATAAGGCGTTACGTAGGCAGCCTTTTGTGCATCATTGCCAAAGTGTAGCAATGGACCAAGATACAGAGAGTTATTAACCGACATAATTACACCAGCCGAGGCGCATCCACGAGAGATCTCTTCCATGGCAATGGCATAGGCCAGATAGTCCAATCCCGTACCGCCGAGCTCCTCTGGCACGGCCACGCCCATTAGGCCCAGATCGCCCATTTGCTTAATTTGCTGTGCCGGATAAAGGTGCTCACGATCGAATTTAGCTGCATTTGGCCCGCACAGCTCAGAGTTGGCAAAATCACGGCATGTCTTCTGCAGCATCTGATGCGTATCCGGTAACGCCGCAATCGATGCAATTTGGCGAAAATGCAGTGCGTTGCGGGCTGCACACACAAAGTGATAAGAATGGCGGCATAGAAAAATGTAAATATATATCAACAAGTCAAAGTCCAAGTCGAGGTTCAACTTACCTATATTAACACTACTTCTCACAAGGGACTGCATGATATCTTTATGTTAATTACTAGACAATATATGTACAAAATAAACTTTAATATTCAATTGAAACACTATCAAAAATCTAATAAAAATATTTATTTTAGAACTACTAAACAATTAGAATAAGTTTAATAGAACCAAAAGTGAACGAACTGGCTAGGTCAAATCTTTCAGTTCTTTTGTTCTTTCTTTTCATTGAAAAACTGTATATTATAACAAACGGTGTGGCAATCTTAAAACAGGAAATTTTACATTAATTTATGCTATATTTTTGTCGAATTTTTAATTTTTGATTTAGAATTAATTTTACCAACTTCACTCACTAAAATGATATCTTTTATTTGATCAAATTTGTAATTTATTTGATTTCATTAAATTATTCTTTATTGCCAAATTATTGGCTAATTGAACTGAAGAGCAAGTGCACATTTAAATTGTGCGCGCCGGCCGTCGTTCTGAATGGTTCGTTGATAGGTGGCGTATTTCTGATTCGCATTGCGTTAACAGTCTGTAAAGAGGCCTAAAGCGCGAACTGCTAATTCTTAAATTCCATTCTGTTTAAAATTATTTTATTTACTTGATTTCAAAATAACACTTTAAAAGTACAATTGCAAGTTTACGAAACGTGGGATTTTAACATGACTAGATAGTCACTCAATAAGGACGAATTTTCGTAGATTTATTATCGTTTTAAGTGCGCCGGCGCGATTTAAAGCAAAGAGAAAGAGACGAAGGATTCAAGCACGCACAAACTTGTTTAACATTTCTTTTATTATTGCACAATTAAATTTTATTCCATAAAATAAGCACATAGGGCACTATTTATTTAAAGCGACAATAAGATCTAGTGTTTAAAAGTGAATTACACAGTTTAAATTGGCACAATAATTATTTATTGATTTGCAATCAAGTTTGTTTTTTTTTTTTCATTCTTTCTGTAAAGTTTTTGCTTTTATGTTTTGTTGATTTATTTGCGACGCGTATCAGTGGGTCAAATATTAAGCTAAAGGTACGCAATATACACACAATGCATTTGTTTACAAAGAAAAACCAATATACGAAATTTCAATAGCTGCAATCCGAGACTCTTTGCTTTGATGCTTGTGATAAGACGACAACAACAACAGCAGTGACAAGTGATAAGTGCAGATAAAACTCCTGCTGTGTCAAGCTGCTCTTATCAATTGCCGCCCATAGTTGATTTTCATTGAGAATTCAGTCAGGTTATGTATGTACATACTATATGTATGAGTACTCACAAATATTCTCTCTCTCTCTCTCTCTGTCTCTCTCGCTCTCTCTTTTGATCGCGCCACTAATACAAAGTCGAAGTGTGATAAGAGTGCTGGCTATAAAAGAGCGTCTCGCATCTGGCCAAGAGCCAAGTTGCTGCTTACCAGTTACCAGATCTGAACGTGACGCGCTGCTGCCAGTCCGTTCCAGTGCCATTTTGTGAGTTCTTCGCGTTGTTTGAGTATCCACTTATCCTCAAAAAGTGGGACCCTAAAGTGTTTTCAAAAAGTTAAAGCAATTAATAAAACGAACATGTTTTGAACAATGAACAAAAACCGAAACATTAATATTGCAAATATAGAACAAAATCCCTAGTGACGACCATTGTCCCGAATGAACCACAAATAATATCAATAAATCAGTTCACTAACAGTAACTTCATCAAAAAAGTTCTTCATGTCCTGACAATAAATACCAATCACTTCATGGTCTCAATTGGAAATAAATGACAAGCAATTTTTATTTTGCCAAGTCAGCATGATAATGATTAAGTTTATGGCTAAAATTAGCATTATATAGTTGGTATACAATTACAATTCGAGTAATATAGCTTCAGCCTCCCGTATCCAGATAAGCAGAGCTATACTTAGATTGACCCAATCAAGTAACAATAAGAATCTTATCAGTGACATTCATTTCATTCAAAACTAAGAGTGAACATTATTTGACTGTGATAGAGTTAATCCATGTGAAATTAATATTTCTATATATACAACCCACATTACAGCGGCACTTGTTGAATGATAAAACTTTCAACAAATGACAAGCTATTGAGATATTGATATTGAATCGGATAGAGAGAGAGATAAACGACCGTCAAAATGCAGTCCATCAATGCAGATGAGCTGCCGCCGAATCCGCGCGAGAAATCGAATCCGTTGTCATCGCTTATGTTTTGGTAAGTCAATTAACTATATCCTATCCCACAAACCTGCATTTATTATTATACATTTTGTTTATTTGTCCAGCTATACGATGCCCACATTTTGGAAAGGACGTAAAAAGACTCTGGACGAAAGCGATCTCTATAAAGCTCTAAGTGAGCACAAGTCCGGTAAGTAGATGATTCACTTTGTATACAAACTTCACACATTATTATGGGCAATACATTTAAGTGTTCCCATATTTTATGTTTATGAATAATTGCGTTTAGGCCGCAAAAAATGATTGGAAAATCTGCGCTCTGAATACCAAATGAGTTTCTTTTAGGTGGAGTTTTATTAATAAAGATATTTTCAATTAGAGTTAAAGAAAAGCTTTGTCCGCTTTGATATTGAAAAGAATTTTTGCTAAATTTCATTTTTGGAATATCATCCAACACTAGGGTTCAATGTTTAATGACGGCATCTATTTAGGTTTTATATTTTCAATTTTCGGTTGGCCTTTGCTCATCACTTGACTTGGGCTTTCATTCAGCTATCTATAAAACGGATTGACTTCCTGTCCTTATGGTAAAGCAATTGTCATTGGGTTTTTTATTTCTCTTTTATTATATACTCGTTGATACCATATATAAAGCGTAGCATTAACACTGGGAATTATCTATGGAAATATCAAGTCTTCAGACATATTTTACGTGTGGTTTGAAGTGGCAAAAACAATGGCACTGGGACGCCACTTAAAGGTACAGGTTTTAATGATTAGATAGAATTGAGCATGTGGCGAGGTTTTTTTTTGTTCTTGCTGAAACTTGTGTCATACGCTGGATAACACTTTTATAAGTTCTTTAAATTTTGCAAACATTACAAATCTGGGAAGTACAAATGAACCCACAGACATTCATATTTTAGCCACTAAACTGCCTATATATAACTTATCTATTTAGTATTATCTCATAAATTTCTTACGGTCTTCATAAATCAATGGCTACATTATCCCCAGATAAGATGTCTGCCAATCAATTAGTAAATTGAAGCAACAATGCCTTTAAATAAATAAGAAATCACGTTATTTTTTATCCAATAAGCTGAGAGATAATTTAAAGCTAATCAAGGTTATTTCAATGCAATTCGAACAAAAGTGAACTTTGAGTTTCGTAGAACTATTAAAAAAAAGAATCAGGTGCCCAACTGCCGAAATTTTCATTGATTAACGGTTGATAACTTTGACAACTTCCATTGCCGCAATTAATGAATTTCCTTTTTGACCGAAAAATGATATATGAGATATACAATTAAATATCGAGCGCTTATTTACTTATAATAAATGAGCCCATAGAGACAAAATGAGTTGACATTATGAGTTGACATTTAAAGACAATAAATAAATAAATAAAATAAAATTATTTACTTATAATAAATGAGCCCATAGAGACAAAATGAGTGGACATTAAGTGGCTCCCTGGCAATCTAATCGAGGCATACGACTTGAGTAAATATTTATTTAGGTAAACAATAACAAAATTTCTTTTGAACTATGATGTATTAATTCATACTTATATACTTAAATGTGTATTACATTGCATATGTACACATATATTGGTAGAAACCACTTAAGATTGTTAACGCATGTGGTAAATCGTTGCGGAAGTACCCATGACTATGCGATAGGAAAGTTAGGGGCATGAAGTCCATATGCATTCACAATTGCAAGCAGCTAGCTCTTCGGGATTAGCCTGTTTTCTGATAACTGGCCAATGAAATGGACAGCTGGTTGAAACTTGGCCACTTTATGGCAAGCTATAACTCAAAAATAAACCAAAGTCAATATAAAATAAACGCTTGACGTAAGCGATAAAAAGAAATCATAGTGCAGAACTCTTTTGTCTAAAAGATTCGAACATTTTTAACGATTGCTGTATATAATGCGTTTAACTTTCAGATACACTTGGCAAGAAGCTCAGCGATGCCTGGGAGAAGGAGGTGGAGCAAAAGCGCAAGAAAAAAAAGACTCCCAGTTTGTTTAAGGTCACGATGAGCGTCTTTGGCTGGAACTTTGGTATCCTTGGCTTCGTTTTATTTATTCTGGAAATGGGCTTCCGGTAAGTTGATCTGAGCCAAGTCACGCCCATACATTGAGCAGCGATCGTGTTATTTATGATTCTTATTAAATGTTTATTTCTTTGTTTTCAGAGTCACACAGCCTCTGTGTCTGGGCGGTCTGGTGTCCTTCTATGCGGATCAAAACAATCTGGACAGCGAAGATCGGAGTACAGCATATCTGTATGCCGGCGGCGTGATCTTGTGCAGTGCTTTCAACGTTTTATTCATGCATCCCTATATGCTGGGCATGTTCCACACGGGCATGAAGGTGCGCGTTGCAATGTGCAGCATGATTTATCGCAAGGCGTTGCGTCTGAGTCGAACTGCGCTGGGGGACACGACAACTGGTCAGGTGGTTAATCTCATATCGAACGATGTGGGACGTCTCGATGTCTCCGTAATTCACATGCATTATTTATGGCTGGGACCAGTGGAAATCGGAGTGGTCACTTGGCTCATGTACAGAGAGGTAAATGATGAACTTGAACATAAACTTGATTACGATAATTTCCCTTTGCTTTATAGGAATGTAATTTTTTCGAATCTCTAGAAAATTTAAAATATGTTTATTTCATTATACAATATATTTCAATCAAATAATCACTATCGGAAGCAAGGTGAAACTTTCCGTTGATTTTCCTTACTGCGCGCTAACGGAATTGAAATAAACTACTGTAAATTTCAGTTTTTGACCCATTTGCAAGTCGAGTTTAAAATTTCAGCCTTCTAGCTCCGTGTTTATTACCTATACCAGTGAATTCTTATCTGGATTTTCTTACATTTTAATCCTTCTCCCATATAGATTGGCGTCTCGGCGTTCTTTGGCGTAGCTGTGATGTTGCTGTTCGTTCCACTGCAGGCCTATCTGGGCAAGAAGACATCGGTGCTGCGTCTGAAGACGGCGCTGCGTACGGATGAGCGTGTTCGCATGATGAATGAGATCATTTCGGGCATTCAGGTGATCAAGATGTACGCCTGGGAGATACCATTCAGCAAAATGATCAACTATGTGCGCGGCAAGGAAATGAATGCCATTCGCAAAGTGAACTACATTCGTGGCACACTCCAAAGTTTCATCATGTATGTGACCCGCATTTCCGTATTCGTCAGCCTGGTGGGCTTTGTCCTGCTGGGCCAACTGTTGACCGCCGAGAAGGCCTTTGTGATTACTGCCTTCTACAATATTCTGCGCAACACGATGACCATTTACTTCCCCATGGGTATTTCACAGGTAGATATAGCTCTAAATCAGTGGTCGGCACACTTACACGTACAGTGTCATCTGCGTCGCTGCTACGATATGTTTCAGTTAGCTGTTAAGGCGAAGCAAAATGCTCACTAACTAATGTGAGAGAGTCTTCTGCGAGTCGCGCACGAGTCTTTTGGAAGATGAATCTCCGGCGATTGTCAAAACACAAAAATAAGCTCCACGTCTAAAGGAATTTAATTCAGTTTTTTCTAGTACTCCAAAGTGTTAGTCCCGTAGCTCACTAGTTAGAGCTGCCGACCTGCCATTCTCCGAACTTTAAATTGGATGATACATAATCTGCTTTGACAAATTCCTGGACCAACACAGATATCTCTTTGGCTCGAAGGGTCTCTCCACAATTTTTTTTTTTTTTAGAAAGTGAGCCTCCTTCTTTTCTTAGGAGAGTCGCGGAAGAGTCTTTTGGAAGGCTCGAAAAAGAGACTTTCCGAAGTGACGCGTAAGTGGCTCACTCTCACTCTGGAGATCAAATAGCGATGAGAAGGCGATATCGCCTGAAATTTCTAGGCGAGTCGCCTGAAACTCTCTGGGGATTAAAAATGTTTGCTGGGTTTATTAAATTAACAGAAAGGTTACTAACATTTAAATGTTAATGTGCTTTATAAATAAGAGCTGCATAACATAATTAACAATTAACAGTGAGCGCGACATAAATATATTTTTAAATGTTTTCTTGAAGTTTGTGGCTTTTCGATTTACCGCAGTAACATTCTAGCTTACACCTATATTTTAAGCACTAAAAAAACCATTTTGATTAAATCAAGTTTGTCTGCATTTTAAAATTAGCAACAGAACGGAAGCATTTCGAGATTATTCAGTTAACAGTAGCTTTTTTAGAACATAACTAAAACAGAAAATGCGCGACACACCAACACTTTTAAATTGTTGTGACTTTTCATTTTATCTATCGGATTACACTTTACAGTTTATAAATATTGTTAACTTACATTTATATTTGTTTATCACATTTCTTTCACAACTCGTAGTTTGCCGAATTGCTCGTTTCCATAGGCCGCATTCAGAAGTTTATGCTGCACGAGGAGACCAAAGTGCGCGACAAGTCCAACGACGTCGATGAGCAGAAGCTGGGCAAGAAGGCGCCTGGTAGCAGCCTAGTGCAGGAGCCTGTAGCTACGGCCACTGGAGTGCTCAAGCCAAGCAGTCGTCGTGCCAGCGAGGCGGAGAGCAGTGTCAACATCAGCAAGCTGAAGACCAAGTGGGACTCCAAGGCAAATGAGTATACTTTGGATAACATCAACTTGAAGTTCAAGCCAAGGCAGCTGGTGGCTGTCATTGGACCAGTCGGCTCTGGCAAATCCAGTTTGATTCAAACCATTCTCGGTGAACTGCCACCTGAATCTGGCACTGTCAAGGTCAATGGCAGCGTGTCCTATGCCTCTCAAGAACCCTGGCTCTTCACCGGCACAGTGCGTCAGAATATATTGTTTGGCCTGCCCATGGACAAGAGTCGCTATCGCCAGGTGGTGAAGAAGTGCGCCTTGGAGCGAGACTTTGAGCTGCTGCCCTACGGCGACAAGACGATTGTGGGAGAGCGTGGTGCATCCTTATCCGGTGGCCAGAAGGCGCGTATCAGTCTGGCACGTGCTGTCTACCGTAAGGCGGACATCTACCTCTTGGACGATCCTCTCAGCGCTGTGGACACACATGTGGGACGCCATCTGTTTGATCAGTGCATGCGAGGCTATCTGCGGGATAATATCGTGCTGTTGGTCACTCATCAGCTGCAGTTCCTAGAACAGGCAGATCTCATTGTCATCTTGGACAAGGGCAAGATCAGCGCCAAGGGCACCTACGAGTCCATGTGCAAGAGTGGCCTGGACTTTGCCCAAATGCTAACGGATCCCAGCAAGAAGGATGAGGGCGCCGGCGATGCTCCCGAAAAGCGAAAACTGTCGCAGGCAAGCGGCAAGTTGCGCAGTCGCCAGAACAGTGTCTCGTCGATGGAATCGGGAACCGAATCAGTGGCGATGGAGTCGCCCATGCAGACGCAGGAGAGCCGCACTGAGGGACGCATTGGGATGGGTCTCTACAAGAAATACTTTGCTGCCAACGGTTACTTCTTGTTCGTTGTCTTTGCTTTCTTCTGCATTGGCGCTCAGGTGCTGGGCTCAGGAGGCGACATGTTCCTATCCTACTGGTGAGTAATCATCAATTCCATTCTACTAATTCCATACTAAAGTGTTTTAACAATCTTTTTAGGGTGAATAAGAACGGAGAAGTAGATACGGAATCGGATACATTCATATCACGTCTGCGTCGCTCGTTTACGCCAAGGATTAATAGTGACACCGATCCCATCGATATTTATTACTTTACGGCCATTAACATTCTGGTCATTGTGTTCTCCTTGGTGCGCAGTGTGCTCTTCTTCCATTTGGCCGCAAAGAGCTCGACGACGCTCCACAATAGGATGTTCCAGGGTGTGACGCGGGCGGCAATGCATTTCTTCAACACAAATCCCTCTGGTCGCATTCTGAATCGATTCTCCAAGGATCTGGGTCAAGTTGATGAGATCCTGCCATCGGTCATGATGGATGTCATGCAGATCTTCCTCTGTATTCTCGGCATCATTGTTGTACTCTGCATTGTCAATGTCTGGTATCTTCTGGTCACCTTCATTCTGGTTTGTATCTTCTATCTGCTGCGTTCCTTCTATCTGACCACCTCGCGTGATGTCAAGCGACTGGAAGCCATAAGTAAGTCCTGATTGTAGATAATGGTTATTTAATTCTGGAACTAACTCTTGTCCCAATTGCAGCACGCTCGCCCATTTACTCCCACTTGAGTGCATCGCTGAATGGCTTGGCCACGATTCGTGCCTTTGGAGCACAGAAGGAGCTCATTGCTGAGTTCGATAACTTCCAGGATATGCACAGCTCGGGCTTTTACATGTTCCTGGCGACCAGTCGTGCCTTTGGCTATTGGCTGGATTTGGTCTGTGTGCTTTACATTGCGATCGTTACCCTCAGCTTTTTCCTGTTCGCGCCGGAGAACGGCGGCGACGTCGGATTGGCCATCACTCAGGCTATGGGCATGACGGGCATGGTGCAGTGGGGCATGCGTCAGTCAGCGGAGTTGGAGAATACTATGACGTCTGTGGAGCGAGTGGTTGAGTACGAGGATCTGGAGCCCGAGGGCGACTTTGATTCGAAGCCCAACAAGAAGCCACCGAAAGACTGGCCCGATGAGGGAAAGATTGTGTTTGATGATCTTAGCTTGCGCTACTTCCCCGATAAGGATGCGGACTATGTGCTTCGCTCATTGACCTTTGACATTCAGGCGTGTGAAAAGATTGGAATCGTGGGACGCACCGGTGCCGGCAAATCCTCACTGATCAATGCCCTCTTCCGACTGTCCTATAACGAGGGATCCATTCTCATCGATCGCCGCAACACTAGTGATTTGGGTCTCCACGATTTGCGCAGCAAGATTTCGATTATTCCACAGGAGCCGGTGCTCTTCTCGGGCACCATGCGCTACAATCTGGATCCGTTTGATGAGTACGCGGATGCAAAGCTCTGGGAGTCGCTGGAGGAGGTCAAGCTCAAGGAGGTGGTGGCCGATCTGGCTGGCGGATTGTCGAGCAAGATTTCAGAAGGCGGCACCAACTTCAGTGTGGGTCAACGGCAGCTGGTGTGCTTGGCGCGTGCCATTCTGCGTGAGAATCGAATTCTGGTGATGGATGAGGCCACTGCCAATGTGGATCCGCAAACAGACGCACTCATTCAGAATACAATTAGGAATAAGTTCAAGGATTGCACGGTGCTCACAATTGCCCATCGATTGCACACAGTTATGGATTCGGATAAGGTTTTGGTAATGGATGCTGGACGTGCTGTTGAGTTTGGATCGCCATTCGAGTTGCTAACGGTCAGCGAGAAGAAGGTATTCCACAGCATGGTCAAGCAAACCGGCGACTCAACGTTCGATGTGCTGCTTAAGGTCGCGCAGAAGGTAAGTCTATCCGATATTATATTGAATATGGATTTTAATATACATTTGTATTGACAGGCGCATGAGGAAAATCTGCGGGCGAAGAAAGATTCTTGACATTTTGCCGTTCCGAAGGCATTCAAAGACTACATACTTAAGATACTGGAACCAATTACGAACCACCCGGCGGCCAATGCTCGCATTCAAAAGACCTTCCTATTTGCGGAGGCCTCCAAGCAAAAGTTATTAGGGTAGCAAAAACCGAAACACTAGTGCAACCACAACACCATCACCAATAACAACAACTAAGTAGAAAGTCAGCTAAGAATTTTTATAACACACGTGTACAAACTAAATGTTAGATGATATTTGATTATAGAACTGTAGATTCGTGGATGACAATAAGCTGAAGATTGAGAGTGTAAATCAAATGATCACTCGGCCTGACCTTTAAAAGGTTGGTTGCATTCCAAGTGTAAAAAATGTGTTCCGTAACGACAATAACGATTACAAAACAAAACAAAAAAAAGAAAGAAAAAAAACTATAAAACTGTTACGTCTAGTATTAATGTATGTGTGTGTTTTTATAGTAATTTATTAATGTACAGGTATACAGAATAAATGTAACAATTTATTAACTTTTTATTTTATTTCCCTTATGATTTATACTTATTTCATTTTGCGCATTTCCGTTTTGTTTGAGATAAGTAATCTTAACTCGTAGAACTGCATTTAAATCATCTACAAAAAGAGATGCATTTAACAATAAGTATCTTCCATTTGCTGTAAACTTAAACTGATATCAAGTTAAAAAAGGAAACTTAAAATGAATTTTTAACTAGAACTTACATTTAAAAATATTATAATATATATAAAAAACGCGCTTTTGAAAAGCGCATAAATACATATTTATATTTATAGAGGGATCAGCTGCTGTACACTCGTAACTTCATCTAGGCTTTAGCTTTAGCTGATTTTTATAAATAAGTAATTGTATGATATCTATTTATGTATTTCCATATCAAGTGAATATCCCATTCAGACCACCAGGGATAGCCAGGCGCCGATCAAACAGAATCCTCCAATGGTCGCATAATGCTGCAGTTGCTTCTCACCAGTCAGAGCACGGTAATACATGCAGCCGGAGAAGAGAACGGTGCCGACGGTCATCATGATGCCAGTCTGAAAATAGTTAAATAAATATGGGATTATTCAATGACAAAATATTTACTTAAAGCGCTGCATTTAAGTGTTAGACAATAATAATGTATGGCCTGCATATTTTGATGTTAGCTTTAGTTGTTGGCTTTGAAAACCCGAAAAGAAGCTCTACGATTTACTTATCGAATAAGGCTGAAAAGAAAATTATTGAAAACAATATGAAATTTGAGCAGCGTTATTTAAGCTGCCTTTTGGTACGTTTTTTAAACAAAATATTTACAATTAAGATGACAATAAATGAAATATTTCCTATATCCTAAGCCCATATCAGCTATGAACCTCTAATATCACCCTAAACAATGTTAATGTTAGCAATTATCGTATACAAGTTTCGTAATGTGGTATTGAAATTACTTTTAAGCTGCAATTAGTGGTTGTTGAACATTTAGCTTTAGCTTTGAAAAAAAATCCATATACATGCAATCTTCACATCTTTATGAAGAATTTAGAGAGCGCTTAGCATAAATCAAAGTTTACTCATGGTTCAATTTTTTTGTATCTGAAAAATCAATCAGCGCATAAGAATTTAACTAAGAGAGTGTGTCAATTACATATATACATACAAACAAACAAAAAATAATAATACATAAATATTTATATATACTATATCAATGTTGAATATCAAATGAAAATTGTGCATAAATCAATTCATTCATTCGAAAAGTAACGCGAGTTGTTGTAAATTCCGTTCAGAGATATAACTATACAAATGAGAAATAACAGAAAAGCTTTATGATGCTCAAATAAATGATAAATAATCAGAAATATCTTATTTATTGCAATTTTAGGTTGGTCAAGAAACCGAGTACGGGAAATTCCCTATAAAAAGTCGACACAAACACACGAGTGTTGACAGGCAAAATAGCTACATATCTCTTTGTTTTCCCGTATATAATATAATCGGCAGAGAATATATTGATATTACAAATGTTCTGACATTATGGAAAAGAACTCAAATCGTGTTTCAATTAGACGGATAATAGCGTTTCAATGCAGCCTAGTCTGGCTATGAAATAGTTAAAACAAACACATAAACTTACAAACACCGGATAGTGAGCCAGGGGCATGCACAAAAGTGCAAAGGAATGCAGAAAATGTATTCTATTGGCAACATCTGCAAACGCTTGTGCCTCCAGCTGCTCTTTGGGATCGTGGACTGCTTTCAGAAAATATTTGCAATAGGCACCCATAAAAATGGCAGACGCACCTCCCACGCCGGCAATTCTCACAAAGTGATAGTGACTTCCCATTAGGCTATGCAATGGCATTTGTAACTGTTGAGGTTGCGTTTGCATTATTATTGGCGCATCCTTCATAGGCATTTGCTTGGGGCGAAGTCCCTGCAAAAACGGTGAGCAAAAACTATTGTAATAAAAGACAACAGCAAAAAATGCAATTGCACAATATGCACTTACTATCGCACGCAACATGGCTGACGATGAAGCGATCACAGCACGACTAATGGGATTACCAAGTGTTATATATTCCATTGCATCGGCGACTGACATTTTGGTAGTGTTGATTGATTGAAATTCAGTATATTTTGGCGCTGGAACCAGCTCGTGTGTGTAATTTCGGTGCACAGCAGTTAAAAACTTGAGGACAATGCCGAAGCGTTGCCAGAGTGGTGTAGTGCGCGAGCACTTGTTATAGATTTTTGATTGTCCCTAGATTGTGAGTGTGAATAATGTTGATTTTAATTATTCCTGGCTCAATAAAAAATTCATTTTCGTTTACTTTGTTATACAAACAAAAGTTACATTGCTTAAATTTCATATGATTATAAAAAGTACAAAAAACACAGTATTTTGTTGAGCAAAATATCGTCAGTGTGACCGTTATTCAAAAAAATCGATTTAATACTTATCGCGGGTGATTTTTTATATTTAAATTCGAAAGAACCATCTTTTCGGAAAACTGTGAATTTTTAGGTACATTTATTATGCAATCAACAATTAACAAATTAGTGACTTTCTATCTTCTAGGATATATAAATTTATTAATGTTTATATTTAATTTAACTAAAGCTATGCAGGCACAGGCGAAACACCTTTAAATCCCCGTGCTAGTAGGAAATGCTCCGATGAGTCCCCACGACTGGCGCGAGGTTTAACGCGTTTAACTTTTTCATAATAGCACAGTATGTCTCGTTCCAGTTTTGGCACATCTCCATTGTCCCAGATCTTGATCACCAAATTGGCCTCTGGTGCTGACATGGCCAAAGCGAACTTGAGCACTTCATAGCATAGATTTGTGATGGCCTCCTGGTCCAGCATGCGTACACCAGTTGCATTAGGTGCCATGTCAGAGAGGACGCAGTTGACTTGTCGACCTGCCAGAGACTCTCGCAGACGTTGCTTGGCCAGCGTTGTCGTAAAATCCATTCCTCCAAAAATAGTTGCTCCTGGCACTGCATGGAAATGCAAAAGATCTATGCTGTAGACTGCACCAAGCGGCGCGCGTTCCATCTTGCCATTTGCGTTTGTCCGCTGAACAGCCACTTGGGTCCAACTTCCTGGAGCAGCACCGCAATCCAACACAACGTCACCCGGTTTAAGAATTTTATATTTATCATCCATTTCCAGGAGTTTAAATGCACTGCGACAACGATAATTTAACATGCGGGCTTTTTCCACATAAGGATCAGCTAGCTGCCGGGTCAGCCAATCCTGGGAGCTTTTGCTTTTTCCCTTAAGGTTGTTGGGCTGCTGTTTGGCATGTTGCACCGAGTTTTGAGTCTGCAGGAAGCGTCGAATTAATAAATTACTGAAATTGGCGACCGGTTGCCGCATTGTAAAAACAAAACAGCTGTTTACAATGTCTAAGCATATTTCATTGTATGGTTAATTTTAGTGTATTTCGGTATCTTGGTATTTTTAGTATAGCTAGCCAATAACCGGTTCACCCAACTAGGTTAACATTGCGTCATATTGTGACTCGGCGGTGTTCAACTTGAAAGTATTCGTTCCTATGACAATCTCTTTACATTGCAATGTAAAGATATAATCTTCGACCGATTAATAACACATCCATTCATTTTAAAACGAATCAAGGCTGCCACACGTTTTCGGGGTACCAAAGGCTGCCACACCGTTTGGTTTTAACTAAACTTTTTCTGAGCAATTTAAGTTGTAATGACAACTCTACTTTTGTGAACAGTTAGTTCATCAACGCTACGCGACAATGACGAATGAAAGAAATACGCATTAAATGTAAGCTTAAGCAAATATAAGTGAAGTGGCAAAAAGAAGCAAATTAATTGATTAAATAGGGTGAAAATATGAAACAGTCGACCAACAGCAATTAATTGCAAGTGCATAAGAAAATCAAACGCAAATATTTTTTTTCGCCGTGTTTCACGCGATGATAACAACAACAAAGGCGTCGACGTCTTCGTCGTTCAGAGTTTGCAAAATGAAATACTACGTATATTGTTGCGCGTTAATTTTGCTATTGAGCGGCGTGATTGCATCAGCAACACAACAAACGTCAGGTGCAAATGCCGACTCAGCAGAAGTTGTGAGCAGTGCCGAAGAGAAGACGGTAAGATTTTGAAATATTCTGGAAGTTTTTTCCCTTTGCCCCACATAAATATTTAATTGCAATTAACAAATTGTTTTGGTCTTTGAATAGGATTGCACGGACCTTGCCCGCGACGAGGAAGCATTGATGGTATTCTCAACGCTGGGTGGCGGGCTAACGGCAATCGATCCGATTACAAGTGAAATACGCTGGACTATAGCAGATGGTAATTACGAACACACATACATACAGAGCAACGAATCCACATATTACTGAAGCTCAATTGTCGATGTACTTTGTTTTATACTTGTAATGCAATCGTAAAAGGTAACCCCATTTTACACCGCGTGTCACTCTCTCACAGTGCGCGAGTGTAATGTGCCTGCGTATGTGTTTGTGTGAGATTCTAAGCATATGGCAGTAACAAAGCTCCTGCTCTCCCACTCTCCCGCTCTCCCACTCCCTCTCTCCGACACCGGTACTGCTGCGACCCCGAAACTGTTGCATCAAAAGACATTTCGCAATAAGTGCTTAAAACTGCAACATAAACAAGAGCAACTTGCTCTCTGATGAGCTCATCGCGTGGGCAACAAAGCATAACATGCGTATATCTAGTAGCGTATGTATAAATATTTACATATGTATGTGTGTGTGTGCGGGCTTTTACCGACCGGCTGAGATTCTACTCTGAAATTTCCCTCTCATCTGATCTGTTTTTGTGTACTTTTCATTGATAACAGAAATGTTTACTTGTTTACGTATGCAGGCGCATACATACATACATATACAGTTGGTGCGTAATCACGCTTAACAGCACAGAAGAAAAGATTTTTTAATTAAAGTGCCATCGCAACTAGACCATTTTTTTGGCGATACCGTTAGACGCTAAATTGTTTTCATGCACACGACAGAGAAAAACCACAGAGGGGTATTATAACTTGAAGTAACAGCTAGTAACAGGCATTTTTATTTTTTGTGATTTTCTGGAAATCTGGAACAGGTGTCAAACAATATTATGGTTCATTTTTTTTTATAAAACCAGTAATTACTTGTAATATTATTTAGTACAGGGTGTCACAATGGTCTGATTAATTTATAGTTGGGGAATTGTCAACGGAAAAACACATAAATACATATATATCTTTGAAATTGTATGTTGTTTGTTTGCTGAATGCTGAATTATTGCTATTAATAGAGCATGTTTGTTTTTCCCTGATTGTGTGTGTTAGAATTTGCTTTATCAAGAAATATATTTATTGTATTGGTTATCATTAAAACCCAGACGTATATTTTATATTAGTTAATATTTATGATAGTTGTGTGGAATCACCATGCGGTTCGAGTCGGTAAATTTGACAGCATGCATAGACCAGAAAATTGTACGCCCCCCTCTTAAAGATTGTTGGTACCGATAAATGGACATGGCATGTACATTGCCACAGTGTACATAGATAGACGACCATGTGTGTGTCTGTGGCGAGTATTCTATGTATTTCAAATTGAAAATTTAACGCTGCTTTTTGTGTGTGGCTTTTCATTTCCTGGGAATGAACTGGAAAACACATGTGGACAACATCTGAGCTCACTTTTACGGACTGGTCCAAAAGCATTTCACAAATTTAATGGCTGATTATTTGGAACAAAGTTGTAATCGCTAAAATTTAATAATTTATGCATTAATGCAATTGGTCAACCATAGCAGATTTGTATTGATTTATCGGTCTAGATATGGATACTGACACTGGGTATTACCTCATCACATGTCCAAACGGATGGATGTCTCTGCCGTTATTTGATTAGAATGCGCATGTTAATTAGAGTGCTCGGCGAGGCGGGTTAAATGACCTAGCATAAATGCAGAGAAATGTTAAACTCGAACCGAACTGCAAACTCTAACTACTTGAATTACGACGACTCTCTTTCGTGTTCTTTCGCTCTCTCTCTCGAGCAATTAACATCGGCATGTGTGGGTTAATTAGTGATAAGGCTCAGCACGAGAAATGGGCGCGCAATTGCCGATAAAGCCGACACATGGTTTATTTGTTGCCGTCTACCCGCAACAACTACTCAAATTCTTCTACTCACCACAACAAATACTAACACCTAATTGAACCGATATTGCTTACTGCCTGCATGTTATTATTATCAAGAGTTACATAGAACTCACAACGCCATTTTAGAACTGGTAGTGATAAATGGTACATATTTGGTAATGGGTTAATGGCTGAACTTTTAGTATGTACATAGAAGTTATTATTTATTCACGTTTTGTCATTTTTGCGTTTGTTGCAATTATTTAACTATTAACTCGTTGAGTACCGCTTTTTTAGAAATTTTTATCAACAATGTTCATTAAGATTATTGACAACATTTAACTTAAATATTGGCACACTGATTGATTTGATAAATTTGTTTATGGAAACTGGAATATATTTCAGAATAAAAAATTGTGGCAAAACTGAAAAAGAAATGGCTTAAACGAGAAAATTTATAGTTAATGTTGCAATATAAAACACCAAAGTAAAAGAGGTTACATTTTTTAAATCCAACTTTATATACAGGTAATCTTAAAGAGATAATTTCAAAAAGAATATATTAGCATTCAAATGTATATACTTGTGCACCTGCATTCGCTAATCAAACATGTGCTCAAGTGTTTTAAGACTCCCTATATCAATAGAAGATTGTCTGGAAGTTTACCTCCAAGATACTGCGGTTCTTGTTATATGAAAAACAAATTTTGTTTATACCCTAAATAGAGAATTGGGGGGAAGGCATTTGCGATTGCCTGAAGACTATATCTATAGGATCTATAGTCTGTTGGAAAATTCGATTTTAAAATTTAATATTTTATTACAGATCCACCTATTGTTGCGGAACCACAACAGAATGTGCAGGTTCCACATTATCTGCCTGATCCACGTGATGGCAGCATTTATCAGTTGGGACAAATGGGCAACCTTAAGAAGCTGCCCTATACTATACCCCAGTTGGTGGCCAATGCGCCTTGTCGTTCCTCCGATGGAATTTTATACTCGGGCAAGAAGAGCGACACATGGTACATAGTCGATCCGAAGACGGGCAGACGTGAAAAGGTCATGGGCTTTGGGGATGCCAATATGGAAAGCAAGGATGGTGACCAGATCGGTTGGGCCACCTCGCGTGCCATTTATTTGGGACGCACACAATATACGGTCATGATGTACGACAGCCAGGCCAAGGACAAAAATGCTAAGCCCTGGAACATAACATTCTACGATTATAATGCACTTAGTGCTCCACCAGAGTTGGCCAAGGAATATGGTAAGAGAAAAATTTAAATATAATTGGATTCGGCTAAGACTGTTTATATTTACAGAGTACATTCACTTGACCACAACAAGCAATGGTCAGATTGTCACCCTGGATCGCAAGCAGGGCAAATTCCTGTGGCAACGAGATCTAAACAGTCCTGTTGTTGCGGCATTTCTACTGGGACCTGATGGACTGCTCAGTGTGCCTTTTACGACAGTCTCCGATGAGGCCTACGAGGCTATATTGGAGGAGTCGAAAATTGGCAATGTGAATACTGTGAAACTATTGTACGTTGATGATTTATCAAAACCAAAACCCAACTCGACTAAATCTATTCGTATTTTTATGCCACAGCCAATCCCTTTACGTGGGCGAGCATCAACGCGGTCTATATGCATTGCCATCGTTGGTGGACAAGAATACGCCCCGAATTTCTACAACGCCTCCCATCAAGCTGTTGGATGGACCTGTTGCCGAGCTTAACAATCAGAATGATAACGATCCACGCACAATTTATATCAATGACATGCTCCAGGAGCATCCGGGCATTATGCTGGGCCATTACAACATGCCCAACGAGGGCAAGGGCAATTTGCATCTATCACCAACGCCGTCGGCAAACAAGGATGTACACAGTTTAGCCACAATACACAACTATAACGATGGATACGGGCTGTTGGCCAACAATGAGAAGAATGCCGCTGATATTGGCGTGCAAACGGAACCAGAGATAGTGGAGATTACCATCGAGCCGCGAACAAACACAATTAATCGGACTAAAACCATCATAATTGCAAACAGCAACAAGGTGCAAGCATTCATTAACGAATGGTTCATGGATCACCCGAGTGGAAAGGTGCATCAGATACTGATTGTCATTGTAATGGGAATGATTGCACTGTTCTGGTACACGTGCAGCACAATGCGGGAGTTGCAAAAGCAGAGCGAGAACGGCTCTAAGACGATGGCTCAGCAGGCCACGAACGGCAGTGCAAATGGAAGCAATGGCAGTAATGGAAGCAACATCAGTGCTCAGGATCCTGTTGATCTGGGCCAAGGACAAGTACGTGTGGGGAAGATCTGTTTCAATTCCAACGAAGTGCTGGGCAAGGGCTGCGAGGGCACCTTTGTCTTCAAGGGCAACTTCGAGGAACGCTTTGTGGCCGTCAAGCGTCTGCTGCCCGAGTGCTTCACCTTTGCCGATCGTGAAGTGGCCTTACTACGCGAATCTGATGCCCACGAAAATGTCGTGCGTTATTTCTGCACCGAACAGGATCGCCAATTTCGATATATTGCCGTGGAACTTTGCGCAGCCACACTACAAGACTACACAGAGGGGGAGCGATCACTGGACCTGCGTCAGCAAATTGATATTTGGCAGGTGCTAGTTCAGTCAGCTGCTGGACTTAGTCATCTGCATTCTCTTGATATTGGTAAGCATCACAGAAAGAGTAGCACTAAACAGACCAGATTAAGTATTGAGGTCGACAAGTTGAGTCGGTATATCTATGTCTGGTTTCTTTCTTTCTTGTTTATTTGGATTGAGTTAACAATTTTCATTTCTTCGACAGTTCATCGTGATATTAAGCCACAGAATGTGTTGCTTTCGCTGCCTGATGTCAAGGGCAAGGTTCGCGTTATGATCTCGGACTTTGGCCTGTGTAAGAAACTAAACTTTGGACGCACCAGTTTCTCGCGTCGCTCGGGTGTCACAGGCACTGATGGCTGGATAGCTCCTGAGATGATGCGTGCCCAACGCACTGTAAGTCGAATGTCTTGAAAGATTATCTGAATTGTTGCTCATGGTTTGACCTATTTACAGACTACAGCTGTGGATATATTCTCCCTGGGCTGCGTTTACTACTATGTGTTGAGCGGTGGTCATCATGCCTTTGGTGACACTCTCAAGCGACAGGCCAATATACTCTCCCATGAATACACTCTGGCCAAGTTGCGTGCTGACGACGCTGAAGAGCATAACAAAATTGTAAGCAACAGATGAAGATTATTAATTTATGAACAATTAATTCATAATACACGCTTAAACTTATAGGTATTGGCCGAGCAACTGATATCTGATATGATACACAGAGATCCTCAGTCACGTCCACCGGCGCGCTGCATTGGCAACCATCCGCTGTTCTGGGATGAACCCAAAATGCTCAGCTTTTTACAGGATGTTAGCGATCGTGTGGAGAAATTGCAATTTACTGCCGAGCCACTTAAATCGCTGGAAAAGAATGGACGTATTGTGGTCCTGGATGATTGGAATATGCATTTGGATCCGTTGATTACCGACGATCTGAGAAAGTATCGCGGCTACATGGGCGCCAGTGTGCGCGATTTGCTGCGAGCACTACGCAATAAGAAGCATCACTATCACGAGCTCACTGCAGAGGCACAGGAGCTGCTCGGTTGTATACCACATGAGTTCACCAATTATTGGGTGGATCGATTCCCGCAGCTTATCTCGCATGCATATCACGCATTCAGTATTTGCTCTAATGAGCCGATCTTCAAGCCGTACTACAGCGCCGGCTATCACTTTTCGCGACCTTGGTACTTTGATGCCGACGATGCGATGTTTCCCATGCTGATGCGTGATCCCAAACCGCTGCCTAAGGTGGGCAGCCCCAAAAAGACGCCTCCAGCGTCTTTATCCTTAGCTCAGCAGCAGTTGAAGCAGCGCAAGGGCGCCTACAACTTCCGCAAACTAGCGAACGAGGAAGTGATACCTGGCGTGGGACTCCAACGTAATCTAGAGCTAGATACGCAGACAGCGGGTGCCGATATGGACAGACGTGATGTGTTTGCGAATTTTAAATTTCGACGATCCAAACCAGGTAATCGGAATTATACTGCTGGTCCCAAGGAGCAGGACAAGGAGAAGTATGTTAGCTGGACATTGCCAGCAGCTACAACGGAATAGAATTAAAACTGAAACACAACAGCACTTTTGTAGTTGTAAATCGTTTATTATCATTAATATTAGTATAATTATTATAATTTTATCTGTGCAATTTTTCTATGCAACTATTCCAAAACAATTCCCATTCGATTTCGTGTTCTTAGCTAAATGTTTAGATAAAAATTAATAAGACAGGATAAAAGAAAACGTACTGATTGGAATTCATACGAAAAGCTAGATATATTTTTATATAAGTGTGTTTAATCTCTAGGCAAGTGAGAATATAAAGATAGAATGAGAAGTGCATTAATCGAATGCACGCAATTTAACTGTGATAATTTAATGTAGTTTTATTTAATGCCCAAGTGCAAATTTATATAGAAAATAGTCCAAGTTTTATATATATTATTAATGTATGTATATTTATGTTAGTTAAGTATCCCTCAAGACCCTGCTCCCCCAAGACGAAGGATATATCTATACAATTAAATAATAATAATGCACTTATTAGTATTAAACATTTCGTTACAACAACAAAATTTCGACATTTCTTTTGAATCCAAAAGCCTTTTTTTGCATTTGATTCAATGTCTTAATTTAACTAAATTAAATAATAAACGAAATATATATATTTATAAACAAGTATTTTGTGTTTATTCTTTGTTTGTTTTCTGTGAATTTAACAACAGCATTTGTTTGTGTTAAATGCTCATACAGTTCTCAAATCATATAACAAAGTTTGGCATAACGAATTTCGTTCAACAGATTCATAAATAATTTCATAATTTAACAGTAATAAATAGTTTGTTTTAAGTACTTTGAGCTAACACAAGAGATTTTGATTCTTTGGAAGAAAAAATTGGTAACTAGAATTTTGTTTTGTTGCTTTTTGGCGTAGTTTTCGAATCATCTTCAAGGCAGCAAACGTGGGTTGGGACTTCAGATACTCGTTAATTAGTTGGATCCTTTCTTTAACGCTTTCATTTCGTGATGCAGACAAAACTTAAAGGCATCCCAGCCCTCGTTCTTGGCCACCGACTGCAAGGCAATTTGGCTATTAGTTAATACCACAAAAGGCGGAACAGATATAGTTATAGTTATTGGATGAAGTTGAGAGATACGAAGAGTGAATGATAAGCAGCAGAAGCACAGAGAGCGAAATAATATTTGGAGGAGTTCCACATGGCCTAAACTAACCTTTCGATTGCCATCAGACTCGGCTGATTTTTGACCAACATCGTCATTACCAGTCTAAGGAATAACAAAAAAAGCAAATAAAACTGATAGCTAATCGCCATACATGTATCTATGGACTCGTGTATAATCGTCAGCTCTGTTTAATCGGGAAAGTGAGTCACATCGCTGGCAAATTAAAAATATTTGACTAACTAATAAACAGCAAGTGACTAATTAACAAATGGATGACTTTGAAGATAAGTGCAAAAGGTGTGAAGAGAATTGACCAAACTTAAGGAAATAATTGAAGTATTCTTGATGTATTGCAGGAATATCGCTGATATTTTGTGAAGCAATAAATAAAATGATGAAATCAAAATTTATAAAGTGTTAAAACATATAAAATAAAAAACCAAAATGTTTGTATGTATAATTTTAATATGTTTAAGTCCAATAAATAACTTAAATATTTAATATTAATTTTAGAATTTTATACGTGCTTTGGACCAATTGAGTCGTTAAACAATTGGTCACAATACAAATTAAATAATTAATTAATATGTAAGAGATATTAAAGCTTAAGCTAAAACACAAGTATTAGGCTTACAACTAAAAACTAATCAACAAAAACACAACATTTAAGGCACACAGGCAAGGACACACAGTTAGGCGGAACAAGAACAAAACAAAATGTGATTTAATGCCAAGATGTTTAATGCCAAAGCGCATCGCTGTCAATGTAGAAATCCAAGTGACGACAGACGCTATGGCGCCAGGCTTGGAACATGGGATACTCAGGATCATCGTATGAATCCAGCGCCTCATTGTATTCAAGGAAACGACCACTTACTCTGAAGCCCCGATGCAATCGATCCTTCATAATGGCTATAAACTCCTTATAGTGCAACAGTCCATCGCCATCAGCATCGAATATGGCAAAGACCGTGTCAATCAAGTGCTCACTGAGATTGTACCCAGTGCAGATCTTGGCAGCACGTGCGAATTCATCTGGAAACACACATAACATTAAATCGAGTACCATCTGATGGACATGGTTACTGACCCTTGGAGATGGCACGATCGGCCAGCGTGTACATTCGCATTGCAATGGTGAAGTCATCCAAATTGTTAAGAAAATGACAGAAATCCCGAAAATCATTAAACGAAATTCCCTTCTCATCCTTGGTTCGATGCAGAAGTCGCTCCAGGAACACGTCATACTCATCCGTAGCCAGATATGTATAGCGTAACAGAATTTTGGCAAAGTCCAACTCAGTTATGTGGGTCTGGCCCTTGGAGAACTCGTTGAACTCCAGTTCGAGCACCTCCGTTTGCAAGTTGTCCATGAACCGATAGAAGTTGTCATAGTTGATGAATCCTGTGCCGCGTTTGCCAAACAAATGCAGCTGCAACGTGGTGGCCACCTGATGACGTCGCTGCAGTCCCTCAGTTTCGTTCACATAGTCGCGCTGCAAATTGTCATATTGAATTGTTAATGTTTCAGTTTGATTAGTAAATACTATGTTAGTCACACTTCATCAGCTCAGGCGGCATGCTGGACATTTACCTCGTCTGGTTTTTCAGGTTCCTCTTCATCTACTATTACTTGATCGCCGTGTTTCTCTATCCAAGCGCCACTGAATATGCGCTCCATCTGGGGTTTTATATACATTACGGATAAGTGGAGATGGGGAGATTGGGGTAGTTAGATGTGGAGAGAAGATAAGTTAGGTGGTTATACGAGGGTAATTGGTAACAGTTTTCGTTATCGGGGAAGAACGGATTTGAAAACAACGTAAGAAATAAAACAATACGTAACATAAGTGCATAAGCGTAACAAAAATTCATAAGCATATAAAAATTACAAAAATAGAAGATGAAAAAGTATAAATATACAAAGCATATGGTGGTGTTGTTGTCTAATAAAGCTCTGTATATAAAACATACTCAAAAATAACAAAACGTAACGTAAAATATAACTAGGCTAAGCTGCTACGTATGTGTTAACAGTTGGGTACAGTTTACAATTCGTGTCGCATTCTGAAACAACGTAATCAAAGGTAACGTAACATAACGTAACAGTTTTTTTTGTTTGGAAGCAAAGCCAAAGTTCTGATGCGCAGTTCTCAGCACACTTACAAATCCCTTCGGCCTTGGACTTGCTTCCGGTGTGCGCTTAGTGTCCTTAGACGGCTCCTCATAGGGTACTAAACGTAGTAGCTAAATTATCAAATTAAATAAATTATATTAAAACAAAAATAAAAACGAAGTCCTGGCTCGTAAAACGCTTACTTCCTTGCGTCAATGCTGGCTAATTTGGTTTCATTTTTAATTAGATTTACCATTATTTAAAAATTATAAATATTAAAACAAAAGTAAAGCTTACAATTTCCTTTGTTTTCGGATCCACGTCTTGTATGTGCTTGAAGGCACCGGCCAAAATCGAAACAATCTGTTGGATGTGTGAATTTAAAAAATTATACAAATTTTAAATAATAATAATAATAAATGATTATATACAAATTAAAAGGGGGACACTTAAACAAACACAAACATAGACAGTACTCATATTTCCTTAATGCCACTTACGACTAGAAACTCGATCTTTTCTACGCGCTGATTGCCATCCGTGTCGAACATGTTGAATGCGATTCGAAAGCCCGATTTGGGTTCTGCAACAAAAATAAATGTTAGTATAGTGTTTATAGATATATAATAAATATAAAATAGGAAAATTGTTATTTATTTTATTTTTTATAATATATTTGTAACTTACTTGTCAATACGGAGAGCAAAAACAAGTACTCTGTATAGGAAACAATGCCTGTAAATAAATAAATTCAATTTATCCAGAGTTTTTATAGCCTGTTGCTTAAATTCTAAAAATCTTTTTATCTTTCGAGACAATTAATATTTAATTTAATATTTATTTTAATATTTAATATTTTATTTAATATCATGTAAAAAATAATAATTTAATATATTATCACATCAATTTGCTAAATTTTATTTTAATTTAATTTTAAAAATACTTTAAATATTTGCCTGGTACTTTTGTTAGCTTACCTTTATCTCTGAGATTACGAAATAGACGGGAAGAACCCTTTTTCACTGGTGGTGTTTGATCCTTATATTTCTCCACCTCTTCAGTGCTGAGGACGCGGCGCTTGAGACGCGCTGGAAGGATTAAACTCGGTTAATCAAAACAAATGGAAGATTTGAAGAGTGTTTAAGTACTCACGTCTGGGCTCCTGTTCCACCACAGATTCAAGAAAGTCCTGCGGTGTCATGTACAATTGATCGTCGTACTCCACAGAGGCGAACTTGATGAAGCGCCTTTCTCGCGCGGTGAGCTTGATATTCTCCATCTCTGTCTCGTCACGGTGCTTTATTGATAGACGATAAAAGATGAATCGTTGGGAAATTTAATACATGTCCACATACATATATGGTAAGAATATATGTAATTGGCATAAATCAGCGCTGTGATTGGATCGCCTTAATTTCCGCCGATTGCTCACAAAGGCCCAAAGGCGGCACAGCAGACAGAGACAGAGAAGAGTCAAGAATACAGATCGATATCGGAACTCTGGCTGAGCGTCTGGTGACGTTTTGATTAATGTTCAATTCACGACTTGAACTTCATTTAAATATCAGGATTTGTAGTCAGTTGTGTATGGGGCTTTAAACTGTGATATTGATGAGCTGCCGTCGCTGGACAGGATTCCCACGTTAAGCATGTTAAGCTAATCCAATTGCCAAATAAAGTGCATAATTGATACGGCAACAAGATTTTTGGGGCGCATATAATAAATTGACATAAGCTCCATAAATCTGACATTTAATGCCACACACACAACATGTAGGCACTGCCCCAGGAATATGACTCAATTTTTAAAGTACAAGTATTTGTCTCGATGTCTGGTGCACATATTTGCAGACAGCCCCTAAAATACACTAAAATATAAAAACAAAGGCCAATGCGCAATTTGAATGTTAGACATGTGCAACGACAGCAGCCGAGGCAACTGATGCCGGAGCACTTTACGTCCACGCCCATGCCCAAGAGCCGCAAGAGAATCGTGTGATAATTCTTCATAACTGGGCTGACATCATCCAGACAAGACAGCCAAGCCAAGCCAAGTTGCAGAAGGAGAACCACAAGTCGCTGCAGGCACTGGATTTATAGTAAACAATTAAAACTCATTCATCATCATCCCATTCTCAGTCGTCGCCGTTGGGTTGTCATAACTTGGCTCTGGGACTTGGCACATGTCAGGGACGCCTTTTGGACTAATATCAAAATCAAAATGAAAACCACGCCTGCGTCTGGCATTGGCATAGTGGGTGTATCGAATCAAATCAGTAACCAGATCGATGGATAGATAAATTTTCAGTAACTGACTGACACTCTGTCAGCATTCAACAATGTTGTCAGGTGCGTGGGCGGAGTTCGCAGCTACTTGCCACTTCATCATACATACATATAACCAAATGCACTTTTCAAGGTGTGTGGCATAATATATTCTATTGGATTTCAACATAAATAGAGCTGCATTTAGATTAGAAATATGCATGTAAATGATTCAAAGCCGACAGATATGAGGATTAAGATGTTATGACAAGTATGTTATTTAACATCTTGAAGGTTTAAAACATTTACCTATTAGAATTCTCTATACTTTTGGTTGATTCAAAGTTAAATCGAAGTAATATCCCAAGAAACTGTTACAAATCACAGCCACCGTAAAAGGCACAATGTAACCCACATTAACTTGGCTTTTGATAAATAATTCCCCAAGCACTTAATGTAAATATTAGTACTTCACACCCTAGAGAAAGATACATAAATGCTTATCAGAGTGCTGGCACGCAACTCACGTCAACAAATTTGGGTCTGCCCCACTCAAAACAGACAATGTCAACAGGTTTTCAAACAGCTTGTTATTGTTGTTGTCGTTGTTTGTTCAATGAACTTGAGCAAGCAGCAACAACAAGTTACAAGTTAAGACCATGAACTATTTCCCAGGCTAGCAGCTATTTCAAAATGAGTAATCGTTTGGATGATTAAACAAAAGTTGTGGTAAGCAACAGTAATACCTAAAATTGCAGCGAATATTGCGAGCAAAACATAAGCAAAAACCACTGGACGTCAAACAGCTGTTTGCTAGGTGTAACGTAACGCAACGCAACAGCTGGCTGTGCGTAACGTAAGCTGCCACAAGCTAAAAATAACTGCGCGAGTCTTTTACGGTCATTTATTGACTTTTCCACTATGCTTTCTCACACACACACACACACACACACACACACATACACTCGAGATACTGCGGTAGCAACTGTTATTGTTTTTCTTTTGTTTACCAAGCTTTTCTTCCTCATTGCATTCGCCTTGTTAACGGAGCTTCGAAATGTGATAAACGCGGCCAGTGCCGCCAAAGAGACAGCGCTACATCCGAGAATCGACAACAGGCGGCGAGGGTTTTTCGGCTGTAAGTTTGATCCATAGCCGAAGCTGGCATTTCTGTAGAACGATTTGCAAACTGCTAAACGTTGTCTTGTTGTAATAAATGCACTAGTTTTAGCCGTTAATCGCGCAACTACGTTTGCCATTGTGAAAGGCCTCGGAGGAAAAACCTAAACCAAATGACAAATAGAAAAACGTAAGGTACACTACGCTGCGGGCTTGTCACGTAGTGCGAGATTAGCGTTGCCACATAGGCAAGCAGTGCACAGAGTTGCTTACGACATGCTGCCAATTGGCGGGTATTTCAAATCGATTTATAAAAGAATAGTCACAAGAATGGTTGGAATTTGAGCACTATTTCAATTTGCTAGCGTAAAATTAAAGTATTCTTTTTTTTAATTGTTAGTTGCTATTTTCAACAAATATTAAAAATTGATGTGTATGAATTACTCATCATGATATATTTTCAATAGTTATCAAACACCTTATTTAGACATTGAAAAAACATGCCTAAATTTGTTAAATTAAGTTTATCATGCTTATAAACATTTCAGTAATGCTTAAATTGACTACTGCTTCTGCAAATTATTATAAAATATTTATTTAAAAGAATAACTAATATGTTTGGAATCATAAATATACAGAAATTCCTGACTTTATTGATATTCCCCGGAACTATCTAATCGCATTAACAAGGAAAAATGCAAGCCGATTAAAAATCACCGGCGTGTCGGGGACTACGTGCCCAAATTCACACAAGTTTCCCATTTACGCAAATTCTTAAATGATTTTAAATCCTGGCAACGTGTATCGCTGTGGTTTTCACCCGAAACAACACTACAGCAAACATTTGACGTGTATTTGCTAATTTTGGATTTTTATTAGGCGTGTCCGAATGAATTGGCTTATGACGCGCCCGCACCTTTTCAATCGCTGCGTCAATTTTCAAGTCCAAAGCTCAAATGACTCATATGAAATATACACGAAATAGACTCGTACTAATGTGTGACAAAAATGCGGCTAGAAATCAATAAAAATATCGAAATATTTTAAGGAAAATAAATATTCCGAAGTACCTCGATTCAAATCAAACCGGTTTAACAAAACAAATTCAATAGAAATGTTCTCAGTTCAGCAAAAAAGAAAAGAACAAAAATAAGGAAGATGGAAATAAAATATCGATTTCAGGTGGATGCTCGGTGCGACACTTGCCTTTGGGGGGAAACCTAAGATGCGCCCTTTGGTGAGGCAGGTGAGGCAGTCACCACGATCGGTTGACAGTTGCATACAGCATGCAACACATGAACTGAAACTGGTCGAAGTATCAAGTCTATGAACCACCACATGGCATTGTTTTAATCTTGAAATACCAATGCCTGCAGAGGTTTGCTTGCTACGGTTTCCATTTCTGGCCAGTTATGAGCTCGTAAATTATGAAATTCTTCTTTTATTCGCTGTGTGTGTGTATATGTTTAGCTCATATTTACGTTAAGGATTGTGTTTCCTTTCCTGCGAAAGTTGTAAAATCGAACATTGCCCCGGACAGGGAGCGTAGCACCAAGTTCCAACTCCAAGTTCCAAGCGCCAGTCGACGATCAGCAATCGGTCGATCGGTCGATCGTCTTCCAGTCTTGGTAAACTCAATTCGTAAGCCATTAAAGCGAATAAATCTCAGTTGGCACATAAAAAACTTCTGTTGACGCCTTCGCCAGAGACTCTTTGCTGTAAATAGCCAGCGGCTACAATACAAATACATATATATGTATAATATGTATGTACAATAAGTCCATTCAAAAACGTTCCATATTTTTTGGTAGTAATAAAGTCGTTTCAATTAGCTTTTGACTTGCAGCCGCAACGATTTTTTTATTGCAAACTCCAAAAAAAAATCATAACAGAAATATATTATCGTGGCCCTAAACTTAGCGCCAGCCTTGGGGGCATCATGGTAAGAGAATATTCGTTTTTTTATGCTTTGTTCCAAAGTTAATTAGTTTGGTATTTAAGAGCCCAACAAAACGATGTTTAAACTTTAAAGTTGAATTTCTTTGGCTATTAGGTAAGAATTGAAAGGCTTTTCACTCGATTAACGCCTCATCTAACGGTAAACTTATGAAATTGATATATGAGCTGATTGGTAAACGCATACATATATTTATAAATATTTCTGACATTTATGCTTCTTTTCTCTTTTTCTTTTTGTTTTTCTTAAAGATTTTTGAGATATGTCAACGAGGAACGTTGGGAATTCTCTTGAAATCTCTATAGACTGTGGCATCAGATTTTTTGATCGTTTTTGATAACACTCAAATAAGAAGAAAAGTTCAATGTCAATGCTCAATCAGTTAAAAGAGCATTTTGTGTCAAGTGATTTGGGCTGCAGTTGCAGTTGATGCATCTTCTGTTTGTTTTTGATTTCTGGTCTTTTGGTCTTTATTTCGTTTTCTTTTTTGGTTTTTGGGTGAGTAGGGGAATTCCTTAGGCACCACCTGTTGGGCGAGTTCAGTCGAACTCATTGAGTTGTAATTAAATTGGGGGACCACACGCGATCTTCTTAACCAAGGCGTTGCCCTGTCACACATACTCGTAAATCTTAACGGCAAATGCGGGGCAGGAACAAGATTCAGGAGATGCATCATCATCCATTCAAAGAATGGCACCCTTTTCTTTCTCTGGGGCACACTATCCCATTACCATTACCTAAGGACAGTTCTTAGTGGCGGGGAGGGGGGAACAACAGCAGCCGGTTTATAGGCCTGTTTACGAGTAACAAGTTGCAATGTTCCTCGTACCACGTACCGGCTTCTAACATCATGTTGGGCTCTTTCTGATTTATGCTGCAGCCGCTGGTCAACAATGCTGTAAAGTAGAAGTCGCTGCCGCTCCAATTACATCACTCAAACAACAGTTAAAAGTGCCCCAAGCAGCATCTGCAACGTCGCTTGGCTGTCACATTAGGCCACACTAATCAGACGCTGAGCCAAGTTTATCGCACAACAAGATCTCCAAAGGATTACAGTCTAGACTCCAGACCACTCTCTACTCGGTGTATTAACGGTTCCATCTGGCCGGTTTCTAGCTGCTGATTTACACTATTACACTTTTGACTTTGGCCAAAAGATTCTTCACTTTACGACTGGCGCTAGATTCTCCAAAAACAACAAGAAAAGATGCTCAATGCAACTCTTTTGTTTCTTCTCTCTCACATTTGATTAAGTTTTGATATCGGCGTAACCCGACACCGAATCCCATTGGCCACCAGAGCGGCCTTATCTGAGTGTTATTCTCTTTTCTGGATATTTATACCCTTACCGAAGGTATTAGAATTTTATCACGAAATGTGTAACGCATAAGAGAGACGTCATTTAATTTATTTATTTACCATATTTTATTATTAGCAGCAGTCGGCAAAAAGTAAATGAATTTTGGCAATTAAATTAAAAGAATTAAGCTATAACTAAAATTAAAAAGTTATAAATTAAATTAATATAAATTTTAACTGTACACTGAAAAGAAAATAAGTTAAGTTAAGTCTGGGGTATGAAAAGAAATATAATTGACCCAACATTTGCTGCAAGGATTGGGGAAAACCCCAATCAGGTCAATGAAAAATAGTTAAGTTAAAAACCTCTAGGAAGATCTCTGATCAGAGTCATAAAGTGTATACAATATTATTAGTCCCCCATTCTTATTTTTATTACTTAATAATTATGTTATGTTATCTTAAACATCTTCAACAAATTTGCCTAAAATCGAAATACTAAATCATAGAAAAGATTAGTCGCAAATTGAATTCAGGGTATTAAATCTTCGGCGTGCCGAACATAACATTACACTCTGTTAATATTTTTTGGTATTTCTACTAATTTTATTAATTGTTATTGCCACAGCGGTCCATAAATTGTTGTCAATCGTGCGATAGCCGTTCCACTGATTTGGTTAATAGCCGCGATATTGATATCGATTTCGTTGCAGCCACAATAAAAATTGCTCACATTAAAGCTGCAACAAGAATGCAGCAGCAGCAGCCACAGAGCCACAGATTGTGGCAAGCTGCCACATGCATCATTCAACAGGTGTCGTCGTCTGGCAATGCCTGGGAATATGCCACAAACAAGTAGTCTGGCACACTTAAGATAAAACTCAAAGAATTTCGAAAAAATTCTTTACAAATATTTTAAATATTAATTACAAATTGATGTCATATTTGTCATATTTGTCAGAATTTGAAAATATTTGATGTTATGCACTTTGAGCATGCAATTTGACACATTTATGACAATTTTTCAATCTTTAAAAAAGTTAATTAATTATATGACTTGATATTTGAATCGTTTGCAATATCTTTTGGTAGTTCAAGGCTCCAATTTGCTAACTGTGGATGCCCTTCAGTTGCCCAATCCATCAATTGCTCAACACGCTCGACAAAACTTATGCGATCCCATTAAAATCACGCTCTTAATTTATTAAATTGCCATCGATGGCTGCCAAATTAAAATGTCAACCGCGTGGACAGAGCCCAGCTAAAAAAGTACCCCGAAAACGAATAAAATTAAGTGGAAGAAAAAAAAGGAGAAAGAAAAGTGTCATAAAGTTGGGTGACAGATTTGTTTGATTCATAAGCCCCATAAATTAGGGGCACATTTTGGGCGTGTCGCGGCCCAAGTTGAAGACAAAATCAATGCCAACAAAATGCGGAATGCATAAATATTTTGGCAAATTAAATGAGGTTCATTTAGCTGTCGTCATGTGGGAATGCAGCTGGAATGGGAATGGAAACCGATTCCGATTCAGTTGCCTCTTTGCATGTGTCGATCGCATAATTCTGATGCTGATCAGCCTGATGATGACATTCATTGGGATGCGAGGATCTGGCGACAGGCGCCAGTTGCCAGTTTGCCAGTTGCCAGTTGTCTCATCATAATATGAATCACTCGAAATGGGTCAAAATCGAAACAACTTGCACTCTAGGATCATAAATTTTGACGGCACCTGTTGCGATCATAGAATATGCTTTAAATGCTCATAAATTTTCACTAGGAAAAACTGTCTGCTAGCTGAAGGAGGGAAAACCATTTTGGCCGGACTTTGTGGCCAACTGGCTGAACCACTTCCAACTTCCAGCTGGTGATTCCATCGATCAATGGCCCATGTTGGTTTTGGCCAACTCTGGTAGTGGTAACTATTTTATGCACAGTTTATGGACTGTAAAACGCCTTGGGGCGTTGAAAAGTCCACTAAATTAGAATTAGGCTGGTGACTCGCCTTCCAAAACGAGTTGGTTTATTGCAATCGATTGAATAAAAGTTCTACAAATGGAAAAAATAAGAATAAATACTAAAGCTTGAAAATTTATACGCTAAGTGATTATCCTTGGAAGCTCAAGACTAGCTTCAGAGTACGAGTATTCTGGATAAAATATGCCAAGTTGTGACAGTGAAGGTGTTGGGGTTAAATCATAGTCCGCATTGTTAATAAGATGATCAATGAGAGCAGAGTTCAGTTGGTCGATAAGATCACCAAGATTAATCAACTCCATGGCCGCGGATGTGTTAGCATAGTCTGGACTTGGACCCACGTGGATGAGCGCTGTTTCCAGTTTTTTGGAGATCTGCAGGAGGGAAGAGAGTAAATCTTTGGGAAATTATAATACAATGATGCTTTGATGCTTCCTACCAATTCAAAGCTCTTTCTCAACTTCTGTAGCCATGTGAGCTGATTCTGGTTATTGGCACTACGTCTGGCAATCCTAACATATGGATGCCTTCCTGTTTGGGTGCCAATGGTAGTTTGTCCCCTTGCTGGCCATACCATCAATCGAAAGTTGTTCCAATGGATGCGGATAACTTGATGTACATTCTCAAATACGGAGCGTTCTCTCAGTCGAATGCGGTGCATGCACCGCTGACGAGTGGCAATTGATGAGGTGGGTGTAACTTCGTTGAGTCTCAGCCAGATGTGTAACAAGGGGACTATGCAACGATTACCCACTGGCAGACTGGCCTGTCTGTTTAGTCTAGCCTGGCTGGATATTGTAACTGTTTCGGTTTGGGAGCAGGAGCAGGAGCAGGAGCCGGAGACGGAGCCACGAGGATCCTGGCCCCCAGGACATCGCCGATTGCATTGATAGCGCCAGCGATTGCGATTTCTCTTACCAATCTCATGGTTTGTGCGTCTGTCGTCAGCACTGAAATGAAACGATGATCAATTGATCAAGTACACTTCAATCCTATGGTATTTACCGCCTTTTGGCTCTTAAGAGGTGTCGCAATTGCTGGTTGAGTATCTCATGGATGAGCGACATTTGAATTCAATTTTATACTTTCAATTTTAAAATGACATCGAATTTTGATAATTCACATCCAGTATTTTCTGAAATTCCTTTCAAGCCTCCAACAAATGCATTTTCAATCGAGTCTGAAGCCACGTCTTCAGAAGTTCCAGATCCTTTTTTCTTTTGGGAAGATTATCATTTCCATAAGACACGCATGTTGTGTTTGTTTTCATCTGAGAAAAGTTTTCCTTTATATAGATCTGATATTTCTGGGAAAAGTCTCGTCTGTTTGATGTCTCGATCTTGTGGATTTATAATTTATGGCCCAGTCTGCAATTTCTTTAACGTTGCAATCAATATCAAAATATTTACAAATCAATTACTATGATTAGCGACTACGGCAATCACTTCCAGCATAATCGATCACCCAGCTGGGCACTCCAATGCCGTCGGCGACGATCTGGCGACGACAGATCAAACAGAGTCCAATGCAATTTGCATATAAGACCATAATAATATTTATACCCCAGTGGCCGTCGATGATTTTTCCGTGAGTTCATCTAATACCAAGTATCTCTCATTCAGATAAATATTATTGTTAAATTATTTTGATTTCTCTAATTTGCCGGAAATTAAACGATTTTTGTTGATGAAAATCAGCAAAATTTGCATTTATTCTGTTTCATGCAAATTTCGAATGATTTATCTATGAAAAATACTTTAATGATACTTGCAAAGTGCTCAAAAATTATTTGTTATTTACAATTAAAAATTAAAAGTCAAGATTCCTATCTTGAAACATATGTCAATGGGTTAAGATTAATTTTTATCTGGAGCAAAATCATTTCATTGGCAGTTGTTTATATTAATCAGTCGATTGGCTACAGACAAAAGACAGCAATGGGCACAACATTGGCAAGTACAACTTGTAATTGATTCAATTCGATTTGAAGTGTCTGTCTGCCGGTTTAATGCCGTTCGTCGCCAATCGCTGACAGGCCCGCTGCCTGTTACAATTTTATTAACATAAATTATCGATGGCTGGCGATAAATGATGAAAAATTAATGCCGATTAATGCAATGTGGCGAAATTGTTTACCTAAATTAATAAATTGCGGGAATGCGCATTTGATTGGAACAGCAAATAGTCAGCGAAGTTATCAATTGATATCGACCATTAACAATTGTAAACAAAATAAGTGCGATCCAGTGGGGAATACTCGACTGCGGAATATCCTACACACATTTGATTTTTAACACTCAGTTACTAATAATACCCGTTTGGCCTTGAATACAGGGTATGAAATGCTTACTACTTTGCAGGCGACACAACAAATGTCATATCATGACACTGTACATGACAATATATTTTGTAATTTAATCTGGGACAATCGCAGAGATGCGAATGCGAATTGCGAACTGGTAAGCAACCGGCCACTGGGGACACAATCAGCAAATCGACAGCTTACAAGCAGGAAACGCGTGCAGCAACCTTGAGCATAGCGACAGCGCGGTTTTAAACGCACGAGAAACGCGTGATATTAAAACAAGGTGTAAAATAGGCAGTCACGTTTGTCAGGATCAGCCAGCGAAGCGTTTAATAATGTGACAGCTTAGGGAAAGGGCAACCCGAGCAGCTGAACACCTCAGCAGAAGCCGATGTCGAAGCAGGATTAGGATCGGGATCGGTTTCGGGATCGGTATCGGGAGTCGCAGTCGGAGGCATTCGACGGACCAAATTGCCACTTGCTATGGCTACGCTTTAATTAATCTAACATCTTGAGGGGCTGCAGTTACACGGAAAAAGGGTCAAAGGTCGGCGGCTGTTGAAGCGAGCACATTAAAACGAAGCACTCAACTTCGCTCGGGGGTTAATTAAGTCATTAGCTCTAAAATGTCCTGCTGCTCCTCCGACTTAATTAATCATTTTAATTGTGTGCGTGTGCTGTGTTGTGTTGTATTGTGTTCTCTTTGCTTCCTCAGGCCAAAGACAAGGACAATGCGTGCAACAGGAAGAAGTCACCCATTAACTGCGGGGGAGCGTATTTTGTCTATGGTTATTTATAGGTCAGGCCAGGCCAGGGCAGGACAGGATAGAGCAGAGCAGGGTCTTAGCATTTGGCATGTGCTGGCAATGGCAGAGAAACTCTTCCTAAAATGTTGGGCACAAAATGTTGAATGTGGTTTGGCAATTAGATCCACAAAATGGGGCGCGTGTTGCATTAACAGCCTTGCCACATAATGGAATGCTTAACGAAAACTAAATGGAGCAGAGCAGAACTTGGGGAATGTTCAAATATTGAGCACTTCTATAGGGACAAAATAGTTGAATTTCACTTAGGTGAGGAATTTATATTGCTATTTAGTTCGACATTCTAAGGCTTCAAAATAGTTTTTAAGTTTATTTCATTTATTTTGTATTTTATAATTTTTAACGAACTAATTTCGGTTTTAAATTAACTAAGTTATTTAATTTTCAGTTGTAATTTTCAGTTAAATAAAAAAATATTTTCTTCGACTTTTAAAGTCTCAAAATATTTTTTAATAGGTTAATTTTATAGTTTTTAATTGGTTTTCAAATATTAAGAGCACATGGTTGAAGTTCGAATCTGAGTCTATTATAAATTTCTTTCAATATTTTGTGATTATTAACTAGCTAACATTGTTTATTTTAATAAGAATATGAATATGAATGAAATTCATTAAAACTTTTGTCGAATAGACATATTTTCCTAGCTTGTATTGCTTATCAATGAAACTCAACATAATACTTAGTTATTATCAGCTATGACGAGCTCTGAAACGTCTACCCCAAAAAATTGTTGCCATTCTTGGCCAAGCGATTGCCAAGTTTAATGCACACAACGTTTATGCTCCTCATGTGATTTTCAACCCCTGAAATGAAAAGATAAGGTATATATACGAGTATCTATAAAGCTAGTTAAAAACTTTATGGGTTTTTTTTTAAACAAGACGATTAAAGTGCATTAAGAAGCTCTCAGGTTAGCAGCTTTGTTATTTCGAGCAGCTGGCCAATTGGTTAATTGGTCAGCATTTTATAATTAGACTGTATTGTGATTGCCAAAAATAAATTTGTATGGTTCATCGTTTAGTTTCGAGTGCAGAATACACGAAATGGAATCAATAAATTTATATGGACTTCAACGTCACAGACGTCACAGAGTGGAAATTGCCCCGACTTAATTTGCTTATCACACAGACTCGCTCGTTAAATATTTTCTGCTCCTTAGCTGATTTAGTTCTGGCTATCTAAGCCATATGCAAGCACCCAAATCCATTTGAATAGCATCCCTAGCAGGTGTGAGTGGGCTTTGAGTTATTAACGCTTTTGTTTTTCATGCTTAATTTTGTTGCTTGTCAGCTGCACTTTGGGCAAATGTTAATTGGTATTTGTGCACTTGTGAAATCGGAAAAAGTTGTCTACGCGCCAAAAGGCACAAGCGCCAATAAGCGCTGTAATCGCTAAAACGCTATAAAGTCGCTCCAGAAACGCTAGCGAAACGCGTGCTGATTTATTCATACATAATCGAGTCGGGTGAAAGCACGTAGCATGGAGGGTATGAAGCCAATTGAAAGAATTTATCGTATTAGCGGGCCTCCTGCTGTTGTTAATATTTAAATAATGATTATAGTTCAACACCTTATTAAATGTAGTGAGATAAAGCTAATCTCTTTAATAACTCAATATACGAGTTTTAGATGTAATACTTTATCCTTAAATTAAAATGAATATAATTTGTCTTATAGTTTACTATACATAATATATCAGTTATTAATTAATTGTAATTGGGAATAAGGGTATTCCCTTATAAAATTGTTTTTTAAATAAAGTTAAATTAGAAAACGCAAAAACAAACATTTTTAAAGTTAAATTAGTTATAATGTAATCGCGATTGACAAAGTTTTTTTTTACACTTACACCTATTCAAATAACTATGTAATAAATTAGCAAGAAAATATAGGCAAAAAATATAAGAATTCCTCTATGAATCAAGTTCAGAACTCGATAAAAGAGTATCCACAAAATTGTATAAAGTAAAAAACATTTGTTTCCATATTGGTAAGTTTATTCCAGAGAAAAAGTGTCTCATATAGTCCGAAAGAAGTATTTCACAGCAGAAATCACAAGGAATATTGTAAATATTGCGGTAATCTAACGTACGTCATGACTGGAGGGCGGTATCAGATACTTTAGCTACACTTTAGATACTTCAGATTCGCTTCCTAGCTAACGCTTTGGATTCACCCTTCAGTTCGAAGCCGAACAACAGTCAGCCGAATATCGTCTAGCACTAACTCACAACAGAAAGAAAAAAAAGTAAAAACGAAGAGGGCACGACACGAATACACGAAGCAACGGCTGAGCAGAGCAGAGCCGAGCGGGTGCTTCGCGTAGTACGTTTGAATGAAATTTTATTTTAGTCACTGGCTGGCAAACGATTTGACAACACACGCTGAGCGGAGGGTCCGCTGACTGCGCCGTCGGCAGAATTTTCATTTTCGAAATCGAACTGTTTTTCTTTTTCGATTCGATTCGTCTCGATACGTTCGTGTTGTTTGTTGGTAGCAAAAAACCAAACAGAAGAGAGAAAAAAATATATAGGACGTCGCGTCGATCGTGTTTTAAAATCGTTCCGGCTTTTTTCAAATAGTTTTCACCCACGAAACCTTGTGAATTGGTGCTAACATTAAACAACAACTAAACCTAATAAATAAAGAAAGAATTTTAAAAGCAGACCTCGCCGGTCAATGATCGTCTTCATTTTTGAATTTGACGCCGCTAACATCGCTGTTATCGCAGCTAATTACAATTCAGATTTTTGTGCAAAAATTAAAAATACCAATAATAAAAGTGCTTAGAATTTTAAAAGCCAAAATAACGTGTTGAAACGATTGGAAAAATTTAACAATAATTAAAAAGTAAAGTCAAAATTACAATCAAAAATTTAGCGCTATTTGAACAACAAGAAATATTAATAAAAGGTCACTGATGAGGATGTTTGGCAACATCCGAAATAGCGCTATCTGGCCAGCCAAAAGATTTTTATACAATTTATTAACATTTCATTAATTACCAAATTAATGAAGAAAATCTTTTGAGCTGAGCTAGCCCAATGAAAAAGTTCGAAAATTCAACTAAAAAACTTTTAAATATATTACGACAAATACTCGGGGAAAAATAAAAAAGAAAATGTTAGTGTTGTGTTGAAAGTGCAAGCAAAAAAAGTATTAATTCTTGCTGCTCAAATTTTGTGAAAATTTCTCAAGGTTCAACTGATAATCATAACAAAGTAACACACAAAAAAAATTGAAAAGGTGCGTAAAATATATTTAAATGTCAAAAAATAATAAAGAAAAGTATCGTTACATAAGTATGATGTTTTCTCTTTCGTTTATAAATTGCAAAATATTTTTTGTGCTTAATCTACTGTTCAGACAAAATGTATATATGTGATTGGAGGTAAATTATTTTAATTTTTGGCATTGACTTGCAATTTAGCTTATTTTAAAGACAATAATTAGAGAATGGTTTTTCTAAAAAAAAAACACTTGGATTATTGCAAATGAAGTATATGTTCATATGTGATTTTTTACTACCAAATCTTGGCATTTCAACAAATTGAAATGCTTTGAATTTGGCAGACAGCCGAGTTATAAGTGTATTTAAAAGTATCTTTCTTAAAAAGTGAAAGACAAAAATACAATTTGAAACAAAAACATTGAAAAAAAACTCTTCCGCAATATTAAAAAATTTCATCAATCTTAGGCTTAAAAACATTAAAAATAAAAATCATTTTTCTAGTGTGGTTTAGTCGATGATGGAATACTCTCTCTGCCGCTAAGCAAAAAAATCAAAATATTAATCATGTTGGGAGGATTTGGCAAAAGCACATTTTCAATTAGCTAACCGTTAATTGTAATAAATTCGTTTCTATTTGATTAGATTTTAACTTATAGAGAAAACATCAAAACAAAAAAACAACCACTAAAACAATAAGAGAACACGACAGGTCCTAATCGTATTTGTATTTTTTGTTTTATTTGCACTTGTTTATAAGCGATTGCCATTAAACACGCTCATTTTTTTGCATTATCAAAGACAACAAGTCATTGTGATACCAAGTAATTTTCCGCTTAATCCACTTTAAGATAAACGCATTAAGAAGATCTAATCTAACATTTATTAAATTTTTTGTATTTCTTGCATAAAAAAAATTGCGACAAAGAAAGCGAAATTTATATAAATTAAATTGCTCCGCTCTCCTCATTCACTTATTTATAGTTCTCCTTTTCTTAAAAGCATTCCCATCCAACTGTATCTGAGTCTGTGTACGTGAGTGTAATTTTGTGTACCGGCTTGCGTATTTCACGCACACGATTTCTAATCTCATTTTCTGTTTTTTTGTTGCAAACCTTACAATTAAACTTTTTTTTTTATTATTTTGCGGACTGCTATTATCTAACAGGCTAGCCGCGTATGGGGGCTGGTTATCTAAGTTTAAATACTACGCGAAATGTATCTGTATAAGCGACTCATGCAAATTTGCTTTATTGTTACGTCAAGTTGCGTTGAGTTCAATAACTGCTAATCACATGGCGACTATCCCAAAACAGTTCCGTTTAGATCTTTTGAAATTTCCTTAGATAAATTGTGCAATTTCTAACATTCTCGTATTTGTTCTAAAACAATTTCAATGTTACATTTGCAGACAACACATCAAACAGAAAAAAATATTACAATCGGATCAGAAGGCCACTAAAATGTATTAATTAAATTGTATTTACTTTTAAATAATCCGAATTCCATTTGGCTGTAAAACCTTCATTGGATCCCAGAGAAAAACATGCGTTTTTGGCTGTTATCATAAAAGTAGCACGATTTTCAAATATAATTTATACGACTTTACTACTAAATACCATGCCAGTAGGTCGTATAATTTCCTAACGTAACCCGTTAATATAAATATATTAAGCTGTTGATGAAATTATGAAATTAGTAGTATTTTATATTCGTTATTTTGTTGGGCAACACTCGTCTGTACTTTGACACATTTCGTGTACTCTTTATGCTTGATTGATTGGCCTGGAATTCTATGCAAAAACAAAACGGCCGTTTCAAGTTTGAAATACAACCAAGTCATATACCATCGATGGCGAAGAAATGGAAACATTGTGTGATAGGAGAAGGGGCAACAAATGGCAGATAGTGCTTATCGCTGGCAATGTTTTATGGCCATGCGTAAATAGTGTAAAGTACTTTGGCTGAATGTGGCGCAAAAACTGTCGGCCATTTTAGCCATGTTAGAAGTGTGGCAAGAAACTGCCACAAAACGCTGCGAAAAATGCAGTACATTTGTTTTGTTTTTGTTTTTCCTTTTTTATTAACGAACCGTGAACACTAGACCACATAATGTGCGGCACACATTTGGCAAGTGACACACACACACACACACACACACTTTTTAACAACTTTAAGGTACTCTTCATATAAAAAACATACGAAAAAAAAAACAAAATAGATAAAAAAAGAAAATGTAGAAAATTGTCACGCATTATTGTCGCTTTTTGTCGTTGGTTGTTTGACGCATTTTAAAAATATCCTAGACGTAATTATTATGGTTGCTGTTGTTGTAGTCTTTTTAAAATTACTAATACGTCGTGTTGTCTTTGATTTTCAGTTGAATTTTCGCGCGTAAATGTGTAACTTTTAATTAAACTATAGTAAATGTGATAAAAAAGAAAACGTGTGGGAGTTTGTTTTCTTAACTTTTTATTGCATTTAAAAATAAATTGTTGTTGAAGTTACATTTGTTGACGGTCTATAGATACTTTGCTCAAAGTGCAGGTGCTTTTAGAATGTCATTTGTAGCTACAATTGTTACTTTCAGAGCGAGCTCATCACATATAAGCTTGAACTGCACGCGCAATTTGAATATCTTCTTCAGATACAGATACAAGTGTCAATATCTCAGATAGTAGCAAGTAGTGATATTTGCTTTGTAGTTAACATAGCTAGTCGGCCAGAGCAACGCATGTGATCATTGTGCCACTCACTTGACTGTGCCTATGATTGCGGCTTTGCCCTCGCCTGTCTCGTGCACTAAATATTTAAAATAGCTGAGTCTTGAGAGGATTGAGGATTGCGGTGGCCCGATTGCTTCCGGTTCAAGTCGATTACACCACAAAAAGCGCCCTGCACTTTTCTTTTCTTCTCGGTTCTTCTCAATTTTCCGATGCTTTCTCGTACTGTTGGCAAGTAAGTACATTTTTGTATCTGACAGTATGCGCTCAAGTATCTTATGCTCTTATTGTTTTGTTGCTGTTGTTGTTTTTGTTTCTATACAAATGAAGTGCACATCGATTAGTGCATTTTTAAGGTAAATGCCGTTTGTGTTTGCCTTTGTTTGAGTTATGTTTCGGTATCTTTTTCATTTTTCTCTCCTCTTCTTCATGCATCTGCATTTCTTGTTTTTCCAAAGAAAATTAATTGTTTTGTAAACACGTGAGTTTTAGCTTGCGGTTGGGGTTGAGATTGGGGTTGGGGCCATCAATGACAAAACGCAGCATTGAAATCAACAATTGCCGTGAGACTGAACAGAATCAGAGCTCCTTCTAAATATCTCTCTCTTTCTCCTTCTCTGTATATATGTATTTAATTTTCTTGGCATCGTTTTCAGCGACAATATCCATAAGCAAATGCCTCTTAATATCTAGTTGTTTGCATTCAAATAGACATTTATCTATAGTCAGTTGTTGTCGCTGTCAGCACATCAATCACATTCTAAGCACTTCTTACCTTATATAAATACATATCTACAAGTATAATAATAATTTTTCCCATTCAATCTTGTGACTTTTACCTAATACACTGTATGACACAAGTAAGGTTAATTCACTTGTGATGCTTATTATATGTAAAATGTTTGACATTGAATTGGACGAATTGGTAGCAGCAATTTATTAAATATTACCCAAAATTCTTACAACACAAATTTGTTTGTTTTCTTGCGCGTGCTTAAGTTGTTTATGCAATTTATTTTTATTACCTCGCTCACAGTAATCCCAACTGAAATAAATCTAACTCGGAGTATGAATATCTGCAGAAACCACAGTAGTAAAAATAACAAAAATAACCAAGAAAATAATGAATAATTTGCACATAAAGCATAATGTAAGTGGTTTTGTGGTCATATCGATGGGCCAAGTTGCATTACCAAATTGAAATTGCGGTAAGCTGAGGCAATATCTGAGAAAATATATGAAAGTGTGACCGGAATTTTTAGGGCATAATTTGTACAGATTGCACTTTGAAATTGTCAACAATCCAAACAATCTATAATATTGTGTAAAAACTGATATAAATTCCAATAAATAAAAAGCAGCTAAACTTGTTTTGTTTGCCACTCATTTATTAAGTTATTTCACTAAAAATAAAAATAAAATAAATTTATTTAATGAGACTAAATGAAAGGAAGACGAGAATAACAAAAAAACTAATACGCATTAGCATGCAATAAAAAAATAAAAAATGAAAACAACAATAATGCGTAACTTTCATGCGTCAATTCAAGCTGGCTTTCAGTCATTGTCATTTATATATATATTTATTTTATGCAAATATCTACGCATATTTATATTAATAGATAATATTAAGCCAGTATTCAGTATTCAGCTGTTATATTAAATTCGTTTCACATTTTTTTGTTATCTGGTTAAACTAGGTATGAGCTACGCTCGAATTTGCATATAAAAGCACATTCAGAGTTAATCAAAAGCTGAAATAAAAACAAAAGGCAACGACTTGAAATTTAAATTTCAAATGCTGTTGAGGTGATAAATGTCCAAGAGCGAGCCCCCCAAATCCACAGGTTGGGGGAAGTGAATGCCGTGTTGCCGCCCCAGTAAAACGGACTGACTGACCAATGGATGGATGGATGCCCAAAAGCGCGGGGTAGCAAAGCGTCTGACATGAACTAATTAAGTTGCGTAGTTTGACCAGATTTACTGCCGACCAGTTTGCCTCAGCGATCCGCTAACGATACTTTCCCAAATTGACTCTACTCTGTCTGCGAAACCTCATACCCAACACTAAAAAAAACCGACGACAATACTAAACAATAGTAAATGTCAAATCCATTTGAAGAGCATAAATTTGGCACGGTAGAAGACAACAAAAAAAGCCGCGTGATAATCCGTCTCGGGAGACGCACTCAGTTCAATGACTAGGTCTAGGCACAGTTTGGCAAAACTCAGATGACCGAGCTGTGAATGATTGGTCACCCACCTGTCTATATACCCTGTAACTTTGGGAACATATAAGCAGATGCATCATTTCATTTAACTCCCAATATTTGAATTTTTTGATACCTTTAATAGGTACACAACAAATTGCAAAACTAACCTTAAAACCATAAAATAAATGTCAATTAGAACTATTTACATTTGCTGCAAACGAGAGAAGTTTCATAATATTGCAGGGTACATTCGTGTCGCTTACACTCTGAATCTTAACTTTACATTTGTATGTGTATGTTTGCTATGTCAGTGACTGTAGCAAGTTGTCGTCAAGCAAGCGACAAGATGAATTTGCTTAATTTATTAAACGAACTCGCCGCACTCACAAAAACATTCGAAAATCTAGCGAAAATAGAAGCAAATTTTAAAATACCTGAGAAATTTATGAAGTGAAAATATGTTTTAAATTATACAAATGGCAAGCTTAAATCTTATAAGTAGCTGACACTGCTCTCAACTTGATTTGCCATAATTTGACACATTTTAAAAAATTTGAATAAAGTATACAAAGTTTTTGGTTTTTTCTTTGCGTTTTATGCGCCAAATAAAAGCAGCCGCCACAGTTTTGCTCTTCCGTTTTTTATGGAAATGTTTATTGTGGGCTTTAATTTAAATCATCGTTTTATTTGCACAATAATTTGATAAAAAGATGCCGCTCAATGTGAACCAAGAATTTGGGTTGTGTGAACTGCCAATGGGAGTGTCGTCGTTCATGTCTTACATAAATTGCGGTGAAGTTGAGAATTGGGAAGAGTAGTGTATTAGCTGGGCAATAAATGCCAGCGATAAGATTGGCTTATCAAAATGGAGAGAAACTTTCGCTTTCTGAATTGAAATTGGGCAACTCAATCAGCCCAACAATAATAGTTATTAACTTGCCCCGCACAAGTTGCATCTCGTATCGATAACGAATGATACGCCACATTATATAGGGCATTAAAAAGTTGTTTCATTACTTTTTATGTTCTTCATAATTTGATGATTATGCGCCTCTGGGCTTATGAGTGACAGACAGACGACAGACTCCGAGTGCGGAGTTCGGATCTGTCGATCGTGAAAAGATACATTTCATTTGGATCTTATGGCCGATGTCTACACATAGGTGTAATTTTATATACAATCCACATATTTAGCTATTTTCGGTTATTTTTACAACTTGGCACATGTGTCGCTTGTCCCTTAAATAGTTTTCTTCAGGCACTTTTTTGTTATTTTCTTGTGTTTTTTATGTTGTTCCCTTATTGTTGTTGTTGTGGTTGCGGCTGTGGACGCTGCGGTCGGGGCTTTTGATGCCCTTACAGAATTTAACATAAATTCTACCAGTTGGCGGCATAAACAGCAACAACAACAAGAATGAATCTCTGTCTTGGCCTGACTTGGCACACATTCAGCCTGCCTGGCTTGTGGGCCTTCTTTTTGGCAGCTGTTTTGGGTGAAAGGCATAAAAGTCCAGTGAGATGGCAATGCCAATGGGTTATGTATATTTTAAATGCTCATAACGTTTTCTTACTTTTTTTTGTATTTATTTACAAGCACACTGGCATGTCGACAAAATTGAAATCAAGTCGCACATTTCGAACTTAAGTTCAGCAGTTGAACTCTATGTGTTTCAGAAATAATTGAAATGTTAACCCAACCTTTCGATGGTTCAAACCATAAAGCTACATAAATTTCGGATCATTGAGAAACTTTGGAACCCAAGGTTTTAGTTCGAACTTTGGTTCAATTATATAAAAATTATATTGTATTATCTCGATAGTTTTCTATTCTTTCTCTCCTTTTTTGAAGACTATCAAAATACAGTAGAACTTCCATACCTTGAACTTTTATAACTCGAATTTCCCTCTAACTCGAGCTAAATGAGTGGCAGTAAAATTAATAAACTTAAGAAAAAGAACTCTATAAGTCGAATATCTCCATAACTTGAACCTTTTCTTTGGATGATGGTGATTCTAGTTAGGGAAGTTCGACTGTATTTATTTAAAAATGTTCTATTATAGTTTTTTTATTTTGTTTTTTATAAAATTCAAAATTTTTTGAAAATCAAGCTTAAATAATATTTTAATTTTATTTACATCATAAAGACTAATTTATGAACATTTTATAATATTATATTATAATATAAAATCGGATTTAATTAAAAACTCGATTTGAGAACTGGTTGGCTTAAGAACAAACTGTCCAGCCCTGGCTTTGAAATACATACATATGGATCTTCTGCGGAATGTAAATGCCGTTTGTTTTTTCTGCTTTTCGACAACTTTGAGCGGTCGTAACTGTTTGCGTTTTATGTGCGTTTTTAAACGCGCGCGTGGCAAGACGACAAATTTGAATTTCAACGCCTTTGTACATTGCATAAGTGGCGCGGGAGGTGTGTGTGGAGGAGAGCACAAGTGTGTGTGTGTGTGTGTGTGTGTGTGTGATATGAGTGTGCTGATTATCTGCAGTTCAACTTCGCGTCGTCGCAGAAGAAAGCAATTAACATTTTGATGCTTGAAATTCGGCCCACAGCAGACTAGGCAGACAGACAGACAGATGGACATTGCAGCTTTCAACGTGCAACGTGCAACCAATGAGTTGTTTACTATTTATTTTTGTAGTCGAGTCGGTAATTGAATTGTTGTTGTTTATAGTAATTAAAAACGTGGAGCACTTAAATGTTGCATAAAAAATGCTGCTACTGTTTTCAGCCTCTGCTGCTGTTGCCGTTTCTGCTGCTGTCGCATCTATTGCTGCTGCTGCTGCGTAGGCATCTGAACACGTGCCAAAAAGTTAGCCTACAGTCTAAGTGCAACGACAAGCGTCACTCAGCCGCCCCGTTGTACGCCCTGCGCCACTTCCTGATCATGTATCTCATAGATACACTTGCCACAGGCGTCGGTGTCGCTGTTGCTGCTGATGCTGATGCTGCAGTTAGTGCGTGATTATTTTCAAATTCGACACAGTTTTATGCGCGAATTGTTTTTGTTGCCACATTTATTTTTAAACAATTTACCAGTCGGTGAGTGTCTTCGAGTTTTTCCCTTGCTTGGCTACGATTTTTGTAAGTTTTATTTAGTTTTTGCTTAGTTGGCCAATTTGTGACTCTTTCCAATGGGATGGGGGAAAGTCAATTTCGATGTTTCGATGTTTTCACTGAGTTTTTTGCATAACTGTCTCTGCTGGCTCCCTTTTTAGCGTTAAGTCCGTATTTATATAACCCGCTGATCACTTTGACGCGCCCATAGATACAATTGTATCTCAGTTCAGTTCGTGTATTGTCGCTGCTGATACTCGATGCCAAAAATAAACTGTGCTACTTTGCCGACGCGACGTCGACGACAGTCGCTTAATATATATAGATATACACTAATTAAATGTCAAAATTGCGCATAAAAACGTTTGGACTGAAGAATTTATATACAATTCGGCTAATCTCAAATGTTGCCGTTGGAATTTTCAAAGTCAATTCGAACATACAATAATTCAAATAATAAAAAAAAATGCAGAAAATATGTAAAAAAAAGTCGTATGATTTTGTTAGATACATAGTAATTGCATAAATATTTTATAATGATACTAACTAATTATTGCTATTACCATAATGATAAATTATTAATATATTTATACTTCAACTCTTCTCTGGTCCTTACAGCCGTGATACTGAAACATGTTGATGTTGCAACGACAAACCTAAACATTCAACAGCAACAAGATCATCAACATTGTTAACAACAATAACCTTGTTTGACTCGCAGTCGCGGAGACTTCTGTTAACTGCTCTGACATGACAAAGAAGCTATTGAAGTTGATAAGATGCAATATCAGCGGGGAAGACGAAGATGAAGATCCGCAACAGCAACAGCAACAACAACAACAGCATTTGAAATTGAAAAGTGTTGAACAAGTCTACGATATGATAACCTAATTTCCTGCCAGCAAGCGGCGAATTATCAACTGGCACAGAGAGTCATAAAAAAAACCAAGAAAAGTAAAAAACAACGAAACGAAAGTAAAACGAATTTTTTTTTTTGAAAACGGGGCGTTCATATGTTTCAACGACAGTTAAGGGCGTGGCAGAAGCCCAGCAACAGCAACAGAAACAACTGACAAAACTGAGAGGGGCAGAGCCCAAAAAAAAAAGAAATAAGAGTAACAATAAACTACAATTTTATAAAACAAAAAAGTAAAACAGCAAGAAGAAGGAGCAGTAAGAGGAATAACAACTTGAAAAACTCTGTTGAAACTGCAGTTGTAATCTTTCATGCGAATAAACCAGCGTTTGGATTGGAGGGCCCTGGCGCTGCTGGGCGCCCTCCTTTCGTTTATCATAGCCTGGCCGGGTCTGGTGTTTGCCATGCCAGCGCTAACGACGATGTCGAACCAATCTATGAACAATACAATTATAAATACAATTGCAAATACAAATATTAGCAATAGCACTTACAGTAATCTAATCGATAGTAATAGTTCTATACAAAGTGATCATAGTCGTAGTAGTCCTCTAGTGCTGAACAAGATGGAGAGTGAAAATAGTTTAAATCAAAATCAAAGTATTAGTGCTGAATTTAACATGCGAACGTTAACCACAAACAAAACTCAATTAACTGCCATAATAACAATAAATAACACAACAACAACACCGAATCCTGACAGCAGCAGCAGCAGCACAACCCCAGCAGCAATTGCCGATGAGCAGGATAAGGAGTATCAGGAATCGGATGCTTTGGGATTTAGCTTCTCAGTGGCGCATCGTGAGCATTTAGCGATACTTTCACGCACTGAGCGCAGCATTCGACATCAGCAACAGCATCTGCATCATCAGCAATTGCACCACAAGCAGCAGCAACAGCAGCAGCAACAGTCGCCAGCTACTGCTAATGGTAACAGCAATAGTAACAGCAATTTCATTGGTTCGAAATCGAAAAGACTGAATAACTTTAAAAATAATCTAAACTTAAATAGCAGTAACAACCATCCCAAAATTATCAACAACAACAACAATAACAACAATTTGGATCGTAATGAACGCTCTACAATCTCCCATCTAGCTGGACCATCCCGCAAGATACAATTATATATCAAGAATCGATTTCTGCAACTGCTGCCAGATGGCACTGTAAATGGCACACAGACCGAGCAGAGTGAATACGGTGAGTACCCCTTTCAAGCTCTTTTAAGAGTAACTATTCATTTCTATCATTTTATCCAAACTACTTCTACATGGGATGCTACTTAAGATTGTGAGAAGAACTGAGGGAAGCTTTTATTAGGCTTTACTTTAGGGTGAACAAGAATATCTAACAAAGCTTTGAATCGAACTCTTGTTCTAAAATTATATACGAATTTATAAAAGTATAAAGCTAATAAAGAAAAATTATAGGATAGCTCCGAAATAAAATGTACTTTATAATTCAAAACCATGGTAGTATTTAATAGAAGAGAACGGCTTAGGAGATTTTTCGAAACCATTTTCTAAAGATTAAGGTGATAAGATTATTATAAAAAGGAAAATAACAGCATGTTTTTTATGTTTCTAAAAATAGCAAATTATGCGTAAACTTTTCATCATACTCTATAGTATTATTTATGTTTCCTCATGATCCAACAGAGTAAGAGAAATCATTTAACTTAAGAAATCTAAGAATATATTATTCAATCTATTGCAGAGTCAAATCGTGTGAATTGTAACTTTGACCTTATGTACAGCTTGCAGATGAACTTCAAAGCTGATACCCCGTTGTTTAATATGCCATCAAAATGAAACTCCAAAAAAAAAATGTTGTTTAGTTTTTGAAATCCTAAAGACATAAACAATCAAATAAACTAATGTGTGTTCGCCGCTCATACGTAATATTTGAAATATATATCAGCAAGAGCAACAGCAACAATATGTAGCATACGCATACACGCCCACTCACGCAGCGCCCACAAGTTGAAAGTTCTCATAAAATGTGGATGTTTCAACGCAAAAGCTGCGTAAGACAGTCCAAGAATCTATAGAGGGGGCTGCCAAGAAAAAATAATAGAAAAGATACAAAAAAAAAAGTAAAAAAAAATAGAGAAAAAATGGACGAAAAATTTAACAAAAATATTTGTAGCGAGCTGTTTATGTTGAGCATCATTAAGTCAGACACTTGATTTGGCAATCTGCTGGCAATGTTGTTGTTCTTGTTGCTCTTGTTGCTGCTGCTGAGGGCGCCCAGGAGAAGAATCTATTGTATTATTTGCCATATAAATTTATGTTGTGCTTAGTGTGTGTGTGTGTGTTTGTGTGTTGGCATAAATCTTGTTTTAATGAACTAAGCGACCTGATTAGCTGGGCTGCCATGAGTCAGAGCCAAATCAGCTGCTGGCCATTTGCATAACCTGGTCAACAGCAATCAGCGATAAGAACGGCAACGGCAAAAAAGAGCACTTGGTAAAATTAATTTACAACTTGATTTTCATTCACCTTTTTTTTATTTTTTTTCTTCTTCCGAATTTGCTGCGGCAATTTGCAAAGCTGATAACAACGCGACAAGCGGCAATCCGAAAACTTGTTGTACAACACGGTAAACGGCAAGCGACAAGCGGTTTCGGTTTGTGGCCGGTTTGCATGCGTTTTTAACCGCGCTCGCGTTGTCGCGCAAGCCCATCACGTCATTGAGACATCAGAGTTCTCGATGCCGCATAGAGATATGTAGTTGAGATTTTCAGATTGTTGTGTTGAACAAATTTTATAAACTTACATTTTGTGTGTGGTTATTGCCACAGGTGTTAATTTGATTTCATACGCCTGCCTCACGCGATAATGCGAACCGGGTGCGATAAGATTTACACCCCGGCCCTACAAAAGGTGCAGCAATCCGAAAGAGCTTTTATAAGGCGCCTAAAATGATTTTTATGGCAGCCACAACAAGTGGCCATTGCCCAATATCTAGATGGCAGACCATTCACCCACCCAACCACTTGCCCAGCTGCCTACTTTCTACCACAAGCAAACAAACCTATTTGTGGCCTTATTGTGGCAAACTCGTGAGTTCTTTATGTGCCTCAAATTGCGTCAAGTGCAACAAAATTCAAGTGAAATCGCTTAAGACTTCTGTCGACTACTAAAGCAATAAAATTATTAACAGTTTTAACAGTTGATAAGACTTAATGTTGAGTTATTATCATGACTGTTGCATTTATCCCACATCTTTTTCGAAAGTCAGTGCTTAAAAGGCTTTAACAGACAATGACAACTGTTGAAAATGCCTCTGTCCAAACAGTAGAAAATTGTCGAATTTTCCGCAAGTCAAGTTCATCAAGTAGTTGACCTCCAAATGCCAAATGCCAAACACAAAGACCTCAAGTTGCAGTTGCAAATTGCTTAAGAGACTAACGGTGACTGACACAACAGACCGGATCCTTGTGCCTCATACCTGACCCCAAACCCTTTTTTTTCGGGGCGTACATATTTTCATAATGATATATGAGTCTACGCGTACTTGTCGGCCAGTCCAGTCCAGTCAGTCTGAGCACCGCCGGCCATGGGCAATTATGCGACTGATTTAGTGCGTGGTGGTGCGTGGTGCGAGGTGTGAAGTTGACTGAAGTGCCCTGGCTCCAAGCTGAAACTGTTTTCTTTTGGCCAGTAGATGCTAAAAGCTTCCGACAGATTTTTTGATAACTTAATTTACAGCACGTCTTCAGCGAGTTGATGAAGTTGCTGCTGATGTTGCTGCCACTTGCAACTTGCATCGATTTGAGTTGCCGCCAACGGACTTGAGTTACTTTCACTGTCATTCGACTTTTGGCTTGTCTGTTAATTGCTTTTGACAGATATGAACAGACTTTATATAAATACTAGATACTTTTTAATTTATTTAGGCACATCAAAGAGTCTTCTTTTAGGCAACTTTGACTATAAACATAAATGTCAAACAAACAAATGTCTACATTGTTCTCATTCTTAACCTAATTCTGAATCGATGATGATTTTATTTTTATGATTTAAATGCCTGCTGGCATTATAAGTAAAATATATGAATGCTTTAGCTGAAGGAACTTTCCAAATCTGCTGAACTTCAAAGCTTCACATTCCAGAGCAACAAATTAGCTTTTTAAACATTTTTCAACTATTTATAAACTTAAACTCAAAGGGAAATTGCAGAAACGGCGATAATCTTTAACAAGAGCATAATCATGATTAATATTGTAATCATTTGGAGGCAAAGAATTTCCACACAAGATCTCATCGTGGCATTTCTAAATGGCCGGCTATTACGATCTACGAGAATGTATATCATTTTCAGCACATAATACCATAAATTTATTTTTACAGCAATTTCGAGCTGCTACGTCACAGAGATAGAAATGTATCTAGATACAGTTGTACCACACCACTATAAATTTATTTGGAAATTTAAAAAAAAAATGAAGATAGTTTCACACACATTTTGGATAGACTCTGATGAGTCTGGCAGTGGCATCAGCACCACCGTGTGGTTCAGTTTACGTGGGTGGTGCAGCACCACTTGACGTGCTATTGTCAGCGAGTCGGCTCATCACAGTGAGCGTGTATCTTGTATCTTGATTTATGCGGCGTTCGTTCCACACAACATGGAAACAGAAACTGAAACAGCAACAGCAACAGAAAACACCGTGAAAGTGTTTTGTTTTAGATAAGATTATGTAGTGTATATGGCAACTGAACGGACAACGCAATATGTCAAATGGATTTATAGTTGGCGTCGACGTCAACGTCAACGTCAACCTCAACGTCGACGTTCTCTTTGAATCTCCGCAAAATATTTCCGCCTCTATTTTTAGTTTGGTGGCAATGAACTGTACGCTTAGAAATTGCTCAAGTGTTTGCTTTCGATTATATAAAAGGTCTAGGCCATTGGTTAACTTGGCCAACTTCCCCCACAATTTTTCTGTTTTTTCTGTCTTTGATTTTTTTATGGCCGAGTGACGCTTTCATTGTTCAATGTGGTTTCTTTACAGCACTCAAAAAATATAACCAAAAAAAAGATCATTGACAAGAATGTTAAATTATGCGTAAAGTTCGTAAAAATTTGTAAGGCATACCAGGTTGGGTTCGTAATATTTATGAAGTTGGCCAGCCTATATAAATTACCATGATTAATGATATTTTGCACGCAGTTGCTACCATGCTGCTGGCTGTTGTTGTTGTTGTTGTTGTTGTTGTCAGTGTCGTTGTTTTACAAGCATTTTTACGAGCAATTCATTTTCACCCCGTCCACAAAACCAGCAGCAAGTCAAAAGTTGACCGCTGCCCAGTGGCAAAAACATTGACACAGAAACCAACTACATGAAGATTTTAATAAAATGCAATAAATTTATTGAATACACATTAAAAGTGTTTAAAAACATGCTAAATAAGTTTTGGTTTTACTTAAATTTAAGCGTAGGCTGATTGGTTTACGTGGCGTATGCGTAATGTTTAATTAGAGAGTTTTGCTTATCTCCATGACAGAATATCGTGACAATATTTATTTAATCGCCTTAAATAATTGAAAGTGTTTCTTCAGACAGAATTGTGACTTAAATAATAAAAATTGTATTGACCGACACACTTCACTTTCTACAATGTAGGTATAGTATAAACGACGATTCGGTGAACTGATGACAGATATAACTTTGTTCTGGTTCTTTTAGATTTACGATAGCACACACGATGGCCAATTAGAGTGCAATTAATTTATAATCCCAGACACTACTTATAGGGACCCACAAACGATCGTTTGACACACTTTTCGTCATACATTGTTGCTATATGTGGCAATATGAACGATAATGTGATTATATGAAATTTATTGTACTATAATGCATGTATAAATATATGTGTATGTGGGGAAATATGAGGCGCCAGTGCATGAGAAATGGTTTGTTGAGTTTATACCAGTTTGAAGAATTGGGCAATGAGTCATATATCAGTCGCATGCCAAAAAGGCTGAGTAACAACTGTGTTACTGTTAGCCTGGCTTATCGACAGAGCCTGTAAAAGCAAATGGCTTTAACATTTGCATGTTTCTATCATATGTTTTTTCCTATTTTTTTTTATTAATTTGGCATATTAGCAACGGCATCACTGGTCCAATTGACATGTAAATTAATCACATAATTTGCAGGCATTTCAAAACACGTTGCAGTCGGCATTCAATTACCAAAAGCTGCAAGCTGAAAAACGTGAACAACTTTTAGCTGAGCAATGCGAATTGGCTTAATAAATTGATCCAGTTATTTGCTGTGAAATAGATATTTTCCGTAGCGGACCAAGAGTTGTAGGTGGTCATGTTTTGGCTGTTTACCACTTGTTGCTGCCAGATCGTACTCTCTGATGTTGGCCGATTTTTACTTGCCATTTTGCCCCTCACCTCGCTGTTGGCTAACCCAAATTTTCAATAGTTTCAGTTTTCTTCTCTTAATTTTTGTTTTTATTTTCATTTTTTCTGTTTTTTTTTGGTGGGAGACGCGTGTCTCGACCACTGAGATTTACGACTCAAATGACCATGAACGTGCTGGTATGGGGAGTATTACTCGTATAGGCAATTCGGTTGAGGGTAAAAATTATCGCGTTGGTATGCGAATGAAACGAAACGCAACGAAACGAAAACTGAGAAAGAAAAATGAAGTAAATGCTGTAAATGGTGTGTGTAAGTATCTGAGTATCTTGTGTTGTGTTGTGTTGTGTTGTGCTGTCTTGTGTAAGTATGTATAGAAAGTGTTTACTTAGTGATTTTTTTTGTTTGAAAAGCGATGTTAGAAAGGTGTAGGGAGCTCGGTTATACGACTCTACACTATATTTTCTGTTTGGGTGGGTCGTGATTGTGAGATTCCTCCAGTTGAATTCATTTTCCGGGAATAGCTCAAGATGCAGTGTTTTTTATTTTATTTATAAAAATAACTAGATGGCTTGACCCAAAACAGTGCAGTTTTGTATGAAGATAAAAATTATGAAAGATAAAGTGAATATGGAAAAGTTGATTTAGATTAAAAATTATGGCATTATGTGTTGCAAAAAGTTTAGATTATTATTAATTGACAAGTTTTTGGAGTAAGTTTGGAAAAGCGCCTGGAAATCTACCATTTCTTGGATATTTCTAAAAGAGTTTGAAGTCAATTGAACGACCACAACTGTGATAAATAAATCTTCCGTAATAAATAAAACTTTACAACTTTGTCTCAGACTGCAACAAAGATAAAGAAAAGTCGAAGTTAATATGTGGATGTCATATCGTTGCGATCTTTTTTACAGCTACGGGTAACAACTGCAATAGTTGTTCGAGTTAATTACCGCTCTCAGATAGCCTTCTGATGCTAAGCCACCTTGACTATTTCCATTTGTATTTCCTTGAGTAACCCACACGGTGGCAGGGTTTTTGAGTGGTTGCTGCCGCCTTGATGGGAATTACTTACTTATTTCTCTCGTATTTCGCGCAAGTCGAAACAATTTATTAGTGACAATTCGCCGGCTTGTAAATGATATATTAATGACCGTCTCACGACAACAAATACAGCAACTGCCGCACACGCGCACGAAATAACAAATTTAAATTACAGCGCGCACTTTGAATCCGGTTTAAAATGAAAGCCGGACCATACACAGCCACCCAGCTACATATACATTATGTATGTACATAGTCCACTAGCTCTAGCTCTAACTCTTTATGAGACGAGTGCCCACCTAATCCATCCGCCAATCCAATCCACCTCTTTGCAGTGCAGTTTACGCATAGATATGTTCGCACTTAATAGCTCAAGTTTACGGCAATCGACAAATTGGCGCGTTAATCTACACTGAGAGAGGCAGAGAAAAAAGCGAACTCGACTGCGAGAGAGACTCTGTACAAGAAATCAAATGTAAATTGGGAAGAAAAATATTACAAATATCGTATTATTAAAAAAAGAATCAAATTCAAATTAAAAATATAAATACAGCTGAACATTCATAACTTGAACTTCTTTAACTCGAATTTCTCTCTAACTCGAGCTAAATGAGTGGCAGTAAAATTAATAAACTTAAAAAAAAAACTCTATAATACGAATATCTCCATAACCCGAATCTTTTCTTTGGAGTTAGGGAAGTTCGATTGTATAAAATAAATGTATTAATTAAATATAGTTTTGTGATATTTAAAAAAAAAAACGAGTAAGCAAATTTTTAGAGCTAATGATCCAAATTTAAACCTTTCTTTACTGAACTGCAATTCAGGGCCGTTTACTAAATGTCCACTTAAATTTTGTCAAAGATAATTTTAAATTTGTCATTAATTTCTACGCATTTCTCAGATAGTTATCAAGACCCCTTACTTTAAAATTGTTGACACAAATTAAATTTAGTTATTTGAGAGACCGAAAGGAGATTTGGGTAAATTTCCAAAACAAAGTTAATCTACTCAGGCTATATTTTTAATTGTATCGACTTAACGCCTCTTTTTGTCTGTTTCGCTCAATTTTTATGCACCCTCTGTACTTTTTTTTAACACAGGGTCAGAAAAATAGTATTTTGGGTTGAGGTTTTCTAGTATTTGGCATGCATAAGGCGTAGGACACCAGCTACTCTTAATATGCGTCGCACCGCATGCCACAGGCAATAAACATCCAAACATCCATCGCACCGGGGCCGTCAGGCGGCATTTTTTGTATAGTATGTAGATGGAAAACCCGCTCCACATACGGCTACTGGAAGCGGGTTAAGTGCGTGCAATTTGCGTTGATAAAACACACTACTTAAAAAAAAAGAAAAGAAAGATGCAGTGGCTGAGTGAGACAGCGATACGAGTGTGCGGGGAAGAGAGTTAAAGAAAATTAACTCAAGCGGCCAAATGACTTCCGTTGGAAAAGTGAAAAGTCCGCAATCGACAAAAGTTACAAGCGTTGCCTAATGGCAAATGCCGCTCTGCGGGCTCTCCTTTGCATACAATATCTTGCAGATACATTTGTATCTTCCAAGTAGGAAGTGTACCCAATTGAGGTGATGACAACACACACGATGTCGTTCGCATTACCCCTTGTGCGTGCTGATGTTGTGCAGTGTATACAAAATTCTAATGGCATGCGTGTGCAATGTGCGACAAGACAAGTCTAGACGAGACGAGACACCGCACCATTGATATCTACCTCTCTCTCTCACTCTATCTCCAACTGTCTCTCTCTCTCGTTTTGTATATGGCTGGGCCATTGACTCGAAGCCGAGTTGTTGCCTCGGCAGCATTATTTAAACTAATTGACGCCCGCCGCAAAACGCAACCATATGAAAGGTGTGCGGGTTGCCACTCTGCTCCGAGGTGCAATTGGAAAAGTGTCAATTGCTTGGCTCGGCTCAACTGGACTAGGAACTAGGAATGCTATGCCAAGGCAGAAGGTGAGAGCAAGGGGATGGGCAATTGATGCCCGTCAAAATGAACAATGAGTTTCAATTAGTTGCCACATTGGATTCTCCGTCAATGGCCATTTTTCGTCATACATTTGCTCTGCAATGAGGAAGTATGAATAGCTTGCTGATTGAGCTTAGCACACAACACGGTGGCAACTCTGGCATCAGTGGGTGCTTGAACTTGCAACGGCACACTGAATATTGAGTGGGAAGCCCACATATGTACATATGTATATTCTGAACTTGAGGCGTTAATTTGCGCAAACATTTGCACAGACAATTCTACACAAAATTGTTAAATCTATTAAAATGTAGAGAGGCTTCAGTTTGGTTTAATTATCGATATTTTGAAGTGCTCACAAATCGGTGCTGCCAGTCTGCTTCAAAAAGCGGTGCTATCAAATCAATTTCCTCGTGACTTTATGACAAAAATTATATCAAATTAAATTGATCATGAATTGTGCTTACTACAACAAGTTCACATCCGGATCCTGGCAATCCGAGCAGAACATAATGCAAGAAAACTTAGATTTGGATATGGTTGTGGATGAGCCGAAGAAAGAGGAAAGAGACTCGAAATTATCATTGAAAAATATTCTTTTCAAGCATAAGAAGCCATTGGGTATGTAAATATTCACATAGGTAATGGAAATATTTGAACTCAACTCTTTTCTGTGCACAGACCATTCTCATTTGGACAAATTTATAATGCCGAAGGATGCACTCGAAGTGCTTCAACAATTCAAGGGTCTCAATATTAGTGATATTAATATTGAGTCTAATGCCGATGGTAATTTCATTGCCAATGTCAATGTGAACTCAAAACCGTACACGGCCAAGGGACATTCAAAAAAGGAGGCCAAGAAGATGGTATACGAATTGGCACTGCGTGATTGTATCGTTTCCAAACTGTTATCATCTGGTGATAACGATACTTCGGAGGACGATATGACAATATTTAATTTGGCTTCATTTGCCACTTACAAGCTATTTGAGGAATGGGAGCGCGATGGTTACGATATGTTTCAATTGGCTGACAACTATCAGTCGGCCAATCAGTCTGTTATCAATGAATTGCCAGCTGATTGGGAGACAATGCATCCAGCCAGTGTTTTGAACATAATGCGACCAGGATCCAAGTTTATCCCAAGAGGAGGACAACCAAATGGACTGCAAGGCATGACAGTTGTTATAGATAGTCAAGAGTTTTTCTCCTACGGCAGATCTAAGAAATTAGCTCGCCGCAATGTGGCAATCATGGCCTGCAATGCATTGTTTGGCACCAATTTTCTTAATTGAGAAAACAATGAATTTATATAAATAATACTTAATCTTCAAATATATAAATTAGTTTAATGGGGTTTGAAATTGCTAAGACTCAGATTTCCGCATTGCCAAAATGCCGCATTTAGTAATTAACATTTTAAGCTATTCCATTCATAGATCGCCTATTAATTAACACTTTTTATGGGATGCTTAAAAGTGAGGCTTTTAAATGCCACCAACTAGATGCCAGACTAATTTCCACACTCTTCTAACTCAAAGTCTTTATGGACTACGAGTAGAGAGATGATCCCGTCCATTAAGATCAAACACTTTCGCCAGACAGCGGCAAAATGCTTCCGCGGCGGTGGCATTTTATGAGCTAAGAAGTTGCCTGCCCCAGAAGGAGGCAAATTGAGTGCCTGCTGCACTTGATGGCAACTTCAACGTTCCACTCTCAACATGTTTGTTTTCAATGGCATTTTTGTGTGGTGTCCATTGGAAAACCCATGACTGACATATCGAAGCGCTCTCCATCGAGCCCAATGGCCATGCTATGGTTTTTAACGATCTCGCTAATTTGCCAAACACCAAATGCGGCCTTTTCATTATTTACACTGGCTAAACACAGACGCCAACCGACTAGAAGTCGATGTGTAGGCGAACTGGCTTGAACATGCTTGTCTAGCCAGCCAATTGGCGGGGCAAACATCTTTAATTGAAGAGCAGATAAACTGAAACTGCACAACAGCTCGATATTATGGCCACTTCTTCACTTTTATGACTCGGCCAATTGCATAATGATCTGTTGATGAACCCAGACCCGGACTCATACATGCGACCACTGACCCACTAACAAGCCATCAAAACCGTTACTCTGCCAAAATTGCAAATACTCTTTTGTATGACAGCTCAGCAGTAGAAGGAAGATCAAAAAGATTCGTATCTTTGGAAAGAAGGAAAAATTAAGTGCTACATTAATTTTGGGTGTTTCCGAAGCTTTGCAAGCATTTTTAAATGGCAAAATATTTGTCGAGATATTTAATTAAATTTAAAATTAATCGAATTAATCAAAATTAAAAAATAAATTTTAAATGGATTACTACATTTATCTAAGTGACTCAAAGAATTTTTTCGAAAACTGAAATCTCCGATATTTCGAAAACATTTACTCACGAAGATATACTACACCCCTTGTCAGGGTATCGAAAGCAAGTCAATAAACTTTTAAAAGTAGTTTCGGGCAATAAAGAAAAGAAAAAGAAAAGGGAAAAGTCGGCCCACCCACGTGGACAGGAGACAATCAATTCGAAAAGGTCCAATTTAGTCGCATCAAATTGCTGGCTGACTGTCTGTATTTTGTTGCACTGAGTACTTTGTAGTTGGACAGACTCAGACCCAGACAGAGATTCTTCTCCGTCCTGCTGTGCGACAATTGAAAGTGGGGCCCTGAGGCCAAACAACTTGTTAACTTGTTGTACTTGCAGATGCAGTGGCAGTTGACGTTGTTGTTGTTTCCGTTGTTGTTCTTGCCGTTGTTGTTCTTGCCTTTCTTCTTTGGCAGCAATTTGTGCAACTTGTTCCGATTACTTCATTTGGCTTTAGGTTCTCTGAAGCGTGTGACCCAGTTTTGTGGACCACGCTTTTGTGAATGCCACAATTTGATATTGCACAAAGAACTAATAAAATTTAACAAATTCGTATAATAAAGATACTTATAAAATTCGTGCACCACTAATTGACCACTGCAGTGGTGCTGTCTGATATCGCATATCATTTTTCTCTGTAAATATGGCCATTTAATATTAGCCAGCGGAGCAACTGCCATTGTTTGGCCAATAGTAGGCATTTAATTTATGACCCAGGCCAAGTTGGCGCCCCCTAGTTGCGCATTTCATTTTGACAGATTGTTGTCTGTCTGTTTGTCCCCTCCTCTTTGCGGGGTGCTCTATGCTAATAACCTTTTGCATCCGACTCTGACAGCTGTGACAGTTTGTTCGACTACTGAACACGCCCACACACACACAAATCTATACCAAAGACAACACGGTGATCTATGACAAACTGAGATAATTGCAATTTAACATTAATTGTCTGTAGTGTGTAATCTGCAGTTTATACGTTATAGTAATTGCAAACAAATTCTTTATCAATACTATGTTGTGCATTTTTTAATGTCTATCTAGAAGAACTAAAAAGAAAATATGATTTAATAATAATAAAATTCTGTAAGCTGTAGCGCTGAAATATAATTAAAATTAATCAACTATTTTTGCAGGATGCTTTTAAAAATCAATTATTAACCATTTCACAAACAGATATTTATGTATAATTTATAATCATTTCTATATCAAATTTAAAAAATTTATAAATACAATCAGTTTTCAATATCTTATATATATTTAGTATTTTTTGATAAATACTTTAGCCACTATACATTAAAAATGTTCCTTAACATATTATGATCTTATCTTATTATTATATGATGAGATTCTCCCCTGTTGCCGTGTGCCAAATTAACTTATTGCCCACTAGATATGATGATCAAATAATTTATACAAAGTCAAGTATAAATGCTGCTTAAATCGAAACTGTTTCCTAAATTGATACATAGACTCAAGTTTTTTCCATTTTTTTTATCCAAATGTTAGTGTTAATGTGAAATTTGAAAGCTCATTGGGAGAAGATGCTCTTGTAGTCTTCAACACTGCTTCAATCCCATACTAATCGTCCATCAACGCTGTTTGACACTGGCACGCCCAGCATCAAATGCCCGCATGAATCTGAAACTGAAATTGAAGAGTGAATTTAAGGGATATATTTGTATCTTAGGAATGCATAATCATCGAGTGCTTAACTCGAGTCATTTACATGCACAACCTGCACTTTATTTATATCTGAACATAGTTCCTGGTCCGTGGGTGTTCTCGGCAATGGCAGCTGCACTTTCTGAGTTACATCTGAAGTGATGTACTTAGAGGCCTCCCTCAATTAAAGTATTAGCGGCATCATGTGCTCCAACTCCACACAGTGGGTGTCTGAGCAGCAGCTGCCCAATTTCAGATCTAACTCTGTAGCTCGTTCCAGACGACACTTCAGATACAGATACGAGTGAAGACTCTGGCTGTCTGCGGATCAGCATTTGAGCATAATCGATTGGTTGCATTTGCATGAACATCTTGCGAGGATTTTCGCTCAACAGGCGTTGAAAATGGAACATCAATCAGCGATGTCTGTTTACAGGTCTCTTCCATTTTAATTGCTTTGAAATTCTCAGACAAGCTGACAAGCATGGCTGGCGATTAGACAGAGATTCTGATACTGATACTGATCTCTTTAAATCTGGCTCACCTGCCTAACGGTGTTTTGATTAAATTCAATTCAATGAGATAGATATTTCCCCTCCCCATTCACATGCTTGCACCCGCTTTCAAGTCAATTCATTTCATTTCAATATCGATTCGATTTTGTTTTGATTGAGTCTGAGCGCCTGGCTACCAGTTTTTCCAGTGTGTTTTTTCATGTTTAGGCGGCGCCTGTTGAACCTGTTGATTTGCCTATCAGCACTTGTCGCTGTCGTTAATGTGCGTGTTGTGGCTGTTGCTGTTGTTGTTGTTGTCTGGGGACGGCTTTCCACACCATTGCCACACAGTTGGCAAAGAAATGCCTATGAATGCCTATCTATGGCATTACATCAGCCGACCATTCGATATTTACATTTGTCTCCACCTCTCTCGAAACTCAGCACTTTGATTACATTTTGATTTGGCAGATTGATTTGTATCTTGGCAAGGCTAATGAAGACAAATGTTTTTTGGATTGAGAGAGCCAGATACCAATGATCAATGTCTGGGCGGTCTCTGGCTCTCGCCTCATTTATATGTAAGTCAATGCATAGCAGAAATTAATTCGTCTTAATTGAACATTTTGTAAAAACCAATTGAAAATCACTCTCAGCTTTCTTTTGGCAATCGCTCTTGACATGTTTATGTTATTGGTAGTTGGTAGCTGGTCGCAGTAGGCCAATATTTAGTTGGCATCACTCTATTTTTAAGAGAGAAGTTTCACGGTTTGTTTGGTCATAATTGTGAATAGTTGACTTTGACGCACGCGGCGTATGCGCAATTTTGACGTCAATGCCATAAAGATATATTTAAATATGTTAGGTCTGGTCATTAAATTTGATTCAGGTTGAGTAACTCAAAGTTTAAGTAAATATATATATCTTAACGATATTCAAATGGAATTTTTTATGTATACAAATGTTTATGGAATATTAATATATTTTTTTCAAAATCTTATAAAAGGCTTTTAGCAGACCTGGCCTAAAAATGAAGTTATTTAATTTAATTAGCATTTCTTATCGCTTAGTTGTCCAACTAATTAACCCATCATTCTCTTTTAGTCAAAATTTATTGTTATAGATCGAGTGCAATTCAATAAAATGTATTTTTTCATTCACAAAGGTTAAACTATTCCAGTTTTACACTGAACTTGAAGCAGGTTTTTGGCCATACATTCAGAGTTTTCGCTTCTTGGAATCAGCAGGGAATCACCATGTGAACTAACCGTTATCTGCGTGAATCGCAGTACTTTCATGTGATCTCTCGATCACGTTGAGCACAAATCAAATATACGAAGATGAGAAAGACTTGACTCCGAGTCGGATATGTGGGCTGCTACATGCTAATAGAAAAGCACTTTGAGAACCGAAAAACGAGTAAAAAAATAAATAAAGCAGCGTTACAGTTTAGGTGTGAAAAAAAGGCTGGTACGCTGTGGCCAGCCAAGCAGTCAGCAAAGTTTGTTGGCAGCGTTTCCAGCTGCCGAACAAGAAATTGCAATTTAAATGCGATAAATTAAAAAGGAAAAGCTAAAGCAAAAGCAGAAGACAAAGCGAGAATTGAATCAGGATTCGGGAATCGGGAACTGGGCATAAATAATGCCTAGAGTCAAGAGAACTGACGCGCCGTGCAAATGAAATGAAAATTGAAATCGCTGGGAAAAAGAAGGCATATAAAACGCATTTGGCGCATTTTTTATCGGTGAAGTGGAAATCGCGGCCCGCAAGTCGCCATTGGGGTGATAAATCTTTCTATTAGCCAACTGGCAACGCGTTGCAATAACTGCTGTTGCTGTTGCAGCTTTGTTAGCGCCGTGCCGCGCCGCCAACGCGACTCCAGCTCCAGGCGATTTTAATCGCGCCGCCAAGCTTCGCTGCATAATTTATAAAATCCATTTTAATCAGCGCGCGCTGCACAATTACTTTGTCTGCATTTAAATGGCAAATGGCAAACAGGGCCAAGACCTGAACTTGGCCCAGCGGCAGGTGTCTCGACTTTAGACTGAGTCTGGGTCTGAGTCTGAGTCTGTGGCTTCTTTCTACGTGCCCTAGGTGTGTTAATTCGAGCTGATTGCGTAGCACGTTGCTCACTTTGCTCATTGAGTTGTCAGTGCGTTGTCTCCGCCTTGCCAACTGGCCATGATAAATGGCCAACAATTATGTCTACTGCGTCCACATTGATGTTGCTCTAGCTCTTCTTCTTCCACTTCTTGCTGTTGTTGCTCAGTTCAAAGGCAACACAGCCGGCAAACAGTCCACAGCAACAACAGCAGCAACGTCAACAAAAAAAAAATCGCTAATTGAATAAACACGCCGAAACCGCAGCACACAAAACTCGCTAGAAAGCAGTGTCTAGGAAGAATACTACAATCTTATATAGTTATTTGTCTATGTAGGTGCACATACACATAACATATATGTGTGTGTATTTATGGTCAACACAAATTGGCACAAGTGACAACCAAACAATTCTGCCAAGACAACGCATTAACAGCCAATTTGGTAGCGTTTAAAAACGCGCGCGTTTTCTTCCTTTGTGATCTATTTATTAAATTTGTCAATTGTGCTTTAATAAAGCATTTACTGTAGAGGGTTTGTTATCAATTTATATATGTATGCATATTCTGAAGATATCTGTAAAATCAAAGTTATTCAAAACAAAAAACTCATTTTAAAAATACTTTCTCTTGAGTCTGAAATTCTCTATTAAAATCGAAGCCTTGAGCATTCACATGACTTGTCTTACAGCTAATGTCTTCAGAATTTAACGGAAGTAGTCAGCTGATTTTCTTTTTTCATTGTTAGTTTGTATGAACGCGGCTGATTCTTATCAAAATCCAAAGTGTAATAACCGATAAGAGTTGACATATTTAGCTGGGCCTTTTTTTATGGCAATTATAAAATTGAATGGGCTGGCCATTTCTATGCCATTTACCTAAGAGTTAATACAAAGATTTTGGCCGGGTTTTTAAACTGAAACTGAAAGGCTATTAATCAATATAATTGATGACAATTGGCGAGCTAGTTTCTTCTTGTTTGTTTTTTTTTTTTTTTTGACTAGAAACAAAACGCTTATCGGCAATGAGCGAATCTAACACTATTAGTCAATGGGATCTGGTACCAGCTGTGTACGCCCATATCATCAATTTATCTGAGAGTATTTCGCAGCGATCTATCTTAAAAGTGGCGAGTGCATTCCTGATCAATTGCCCAGAGACAGCAAGGCTAGAATTGCAGTTGGAGTTTGAGTTCGAGTTGGGCAGCTGATTTATGAATTTGACCGCCCAGTTAATGACCCTGTGCCACGGAATTTTGCATAATGATCACAGAATTTATGGAGCAGCAAGAACTCCAAGACAATTGCCTATCACTTGGCGCTGATTTGACCGCTTGATTGCCACTAAGTTACTAAGGCAAGGGGGAATCCAAATCAAGCTCCAATTCTCCAACTTCAACTCCAATTCGTATTGATTGAACACACACTGCTAACACACTCACTAACTCAACTTGATTGGCTCACAGATTGACAAACTGACCCAGAGTCCGTGACAGCGACAAGATCAATAAATGTTATTGTTCAATTGCCAATGCACCACAACATTGAAACTTGTTCAGTCTGCAATGACATTTCTAGATTAGAGGCGAAGTACTTCAAGATACTTTTCAAAGGATTTTACTTAAATATATTTAATTAAATGCATATTTAATATTATTCAAATTCAATTTGTGACATTTCTTAATTGGGAAATAACAGAAGAATGAGAAGGAAAATGATTAAAAGCAAGTCTTTGAGATACTTTTTAGAGGATCTTTTTTAAAGATGTGTAGATATCGCAATTCACAGCCTTCTCAGGTGTGAATAAATTCAATTCATTTTCAAATAACATTTGTGACAACAATCATTAGATGTGTTTGTGTCTTTTTTTTTGCCCCACCCAAGACAAGAAACCAAATGGGAAAATGGAAAGAGGAATGAGACTGAGACTGAGAAGGAAGAAAATAATTGATTTGTCTAATGCACATGGCAAAGCGAAACTCTGCATGTGCTTGGCAATTACACTCGGGTAACGCTGTTTGTTTTTTCGTTGATGCAGTTGCCAGATAAAAAGATACAAAGATACAATTCAGCTCGTTTAATTGCGGACTACACGCTGTGCACCCCTCAGCTCCCTCCTCCTCCTCTGTCTCTTTTAACCATTGCGCTGATTAGCTGTTGAGTTATTAGCAAACACAGACAGATATCTAAGATCTGTGGGATCTGGGAGTTCTGCTGTTGAGATCTAAGCTGATAGATACTGATAGCTTGTTGGCGCAAGCTGTCGGCAATCATTCAGTTGCTCATTCATTGGCCAATGTTTGGCAATCAGACAAGGCATTGTGCAAACAAAGGTGCCACACGGAGCGTGGAAAGCCGACCCTGGATTGACAGTCAGACAGTGAGAGAGAGCCCACTTGACAAAGCTAAACAAAGCTCAAAGGTTTCATTGCTTAATGTCAGGGGCTCCACAAGCGACTTAAACTGATTTATAATTGCGATACGATACATTCTTTCTCCTCTGCCATTGGCAAATAAATAAGCGCCTTAACCAGGCGATGACAACGCCATCCAGCCGGGTTCTCAGCTCAACACAACACAACTGGGCAAATATGTGGGCAAGAACACAGCAAGAGGAGCAGGCGACACATCTGTGTGTGTGTATGTGTGTCTGTGTGTGTGTAAATTGAAACCCATTTGCCTTCACGGACTAGCAACGGAACGGTCCATCGCCTCGAACTGGGTGTTAAAAACAAACCAAGCACTAGATTCGACGAGACGAGACCACCGACTGTGTCCATGCCATTTAACAGCTACTAAAATCCTCAACCGATGGCCACTCACATCAAGGAAATTCAACTTAAAGAAAAACACTGCAACTCGATCTATTATTAACACCCCGAACCTCTTTTGCTCTTGATTAGCTTTTTAAATTGGACTTTAATTGCAAAAGCTAATTATAATCTGCTAAGTATCTTTTATGTGATAAGCATACTCGTAATTTTTACTCACTTTTAAAACAATGAAAATATAATAAAATAAAATCATTACAGTACATTAGAATATTTTTTTTTATTTTACAAATTAAACCGAGTTTTAAGAAAGTCCCTTTAAAAAATCCCTTTTCTTATGAGCATCTGAGGTACTTAGATCAAGCTACATGCCAATAAAAGCACTACTTATTATGTCAGTCAAGAAAGACTTACAGAAATCAAGGAAATATCTTAATCTTCTGAACATTTCTTACAAAACTCCCACAATCAGCAGCTTTCTTTAGTTCTCGCCAACGGCCTGACTTGTTTATAATACCCACAGAGGGTAAGGGCATGCATGCAAAATGAATAAAAACAAAGAGCGCCATCAAAACAGGCAACAAAATATGCGTAATTATCGGCTAGTCAGTTGGTAGGATACGAGTTCAGGCCAAAAGATACTCGGACAACTTGAGACTGCCGGCAGCTGCCGTTGCGCGTAAGTATCTGTCGGAGGAGTCTGGGCCTTTGTGTCTGAGCCGTCATGGTCTGTCCGTCTGTCCATGTCCAGTTTGTCCGTCCAGTTGGCATCCTGGCGCTAAACGAAACCTGCGAGCCGCAACAATGCGATAAATAACCCGGCAGCTAATTTAAATGGCATCGGCAATGCGGCCCGCGCTGTTGCGACTGCAAAAGCGGCCAGAAAAACCCAATCGAAACTAGATCTGATTAACTTTGATTTATCGTAGGCGGCGCGGCGTTGGCTGCAACCAACTAGCCGCTAAATTTAGCTCAACTCTATAGTAGAATCAACTAGCAGCAGCTCCAAGAAGTATCTTTAGATTGCAGCTTCAGCTTTAGCTTGAGCTCAGCTTCATTAGGTTGCGGTCAAAAGGGCATTCAAGATGTTCTTCTGAATTGAATTGTATATCGTTTGGGCGTGAGTTTGAGTAATGTGGAGGCGTTACTTGCATTGGTGGGGGCCACATATTTGCACTTTGACTGTGACTGTCAGTGGAGCCACCCGTAGACATGGCCGTGATGCTGGGCCAAGTTTAACGGCCTTGTTAGCACTACTTCCTCATGGCTCTGTGAAACTGTGGAACTTGCATGCAATTTACATGCAAATCGTTGACATTATTTTTGGGTAGCAACTCAACTAGCGACTCATCAAGCTCAAGTTCTTTCACCGTTATGAGCCACTCACGACTCCACGTCCTACACTTTAAAAAAAACCTCCTTCTTTTGATGTCATTACATTAGCATGCCAAAATAGGTGGGACTGCATAAACGATGTTGATGTCCTCTAAACGAGGCAACATGACTCAGTTGGAGATGAATCTGAATCTGTATCTGTATCTGAAGCATGGTTAAGTATGCTGTCAACGCACGTTTACTTCGAGATTAGATTTAATATATATGCATCTCTAACTCTGACTCTGAAAATACAAGAGTTCAATGCCATTTTTTGGATTTATAAATCGGCTACAATCGAAATTCGCATGTTGCGCATAAATCGCATGCAATTCGCGCATAATTTTCTGTATGAAAAGCGAGAGGAAAACGGGGTAACAAGTGGAGGCAATTTGTCAGCTTTTTAAAAACGCAATTAAGTCTGATAAACAAGTCATAAGTACGAATATGGCATAAATTAATTTTCAGTAGCTCATAAAAGTGAAAAACAAAGACAAAAAAATAAGATTCAATTCACATTTGCATTCGCATGCGGATTCGTAATCGAGTATCTGTCAGATACACGGCCTGGCGGCGCCATCGACATTGATCTTGGCACATGTTCACTTTAATTAGGCTGACATACGCCGAAAGCCTAACCGGGTATCCGTCCATTAAAATGACAAAACGTTCCTCTTCAGAGCCTCTTCAGGATCTTTTGTGCCGTTTTGCGTTTTCCGTTTCATTTGCGTGCATTTACAACTTGTTTTTCAACACTTTTTAATCAGCTTGACAACACACTGTTAAGGTCACAACGGATCACATTAATTACAATAAAAAGAAATACAAACAAATAAAATAAAATAAAATAAAATAAATAAGCAAAATAAAACTGCAACACGTAGTAGCCATTAAAGATCAGTCGGACTTCTGGGTGCGCCCTGAAATGCGAAATGCGAAATGCTAATGAAAGCTACAAAGCGACAATAAAAAGCTCATCCAATTAGCTGATTGTGATACGTGTTTTGGCAAGGATTCCCATTGGCTATGTCAGTCCGTTAAAAGTTATGTGATCAATGTCGGTCAATGGAGCAATTGTATTTACAGGAAAGTTCACTTCTAAGTAAACATACACTTGTATATTTGTACTGAGATGCGATTATTCATTGATAAGCATTTATTGCATGCAGTTAAGCGGTTAAGTGTAAAGAAACGAATAACGAATACCCTAACAGACATCTTTGATTACAATTTGTTAAATTGAGCAAGTTCATAATTTTAAAAAGTCGTATTTCTGAAATTTATTGTGATTCAGAGAGGGAATATTCTTAAAATTATGTGTCCCATAAACAAGTTAAAGTTGTCCCAATTTAGGCGAATGAGAAACTAGAAACTAATTTTTTTTCCACCCGAACTGCCTTTTATTGTAGGACAGGAAAGACAGGAATGTGTTTTAGACTTTTAGTAGGGTCACTTTAAAGTCTAGACTGACTCTTTCACAATAATTTAATTAAAAATACAAATCGAATTGTTCACACGCTTCTCTCAGCCATAAGATATAGTTGAAATGTTTGTACAAGTTGTAATACCCTGTACATCAACATAAATCGTTGTGGCTGCCACAGAAATATGCAGGAAAATACCAAAAAGCTAACAAGCTGCAAGTACTTGACTCCAAGTACATGAACGCTTATCAATGCGGCACTAACAACGGCACAACGACAAATTAAAAGTCATAAATTTAATGAGCGATCATAAAAATGCTCTTGAGTGGGACAACGACAACGACAATTACGATGACAGAGGCTGCGATCAGAAGCCGCTGCTTGGGGATTAAGTATGTATGTACATATTACTTGTAGATACTTTTGTATCTAGGCAATAATTAAGTGGCGCACTTGGATTATCACTCATAAAAAGCAAACTGCAGCGGATCTCAAGTACCACATTTATTACCGCCGTCTTCCGGTTGGGCTTTTGTTTATGCCAAAACTGTGTGTGCCTATGAAATATTTTATTGGAAATGGACCTGAAATTGTTTTGCCAGACAGATATTCAGTGCAATTGTTTTGCATGAGGTGTATCAAAGGGGTCAGATATCCATTATTTATTATATTTTTTAAATTATTATTCATTAATTAATCAATATTTAAATAGCAATCCAAATAATAAACACTACAATAAATACATTTAATTTAAGGCTCAAGTTCCACTCCTTAAAGTTATCGCAAACGCATAAACATTTTAAGATATTTCCCAGACTGAAGTAGGTAGAAAAGTGGTTAGATAGCTGCTCAGATAAGGCTGAGTTACAGCCCAACTACATATCAGATGTGGTATGTACGAGAGAGCAACCTGCTTTGAATACTCGTACTCTGATTGCCCCATTCACACTCAATCTGAATACAGACATCCCATTAAGTTATGAATGCGAATATCATCAGCATCAGCATCAACATCATCAATGATTGCAAAAGGATTTCGCGTGTAGTCAACACATCAATTTGAAATGGGGTTATTGACGCATGTTTTGGCCTCTCGACGGTGTTTGTTTTGTGGTTTTCATTTCGGCGTCTGCTCGCAACAACTATAAATAACAATAAAAGCAAAATGAACGAATGCAATGCAAAAAAAAAAGAAATCAGAACAGAACTACTTCAGCTGGCTTTTGGCATGTGATTAATGCCTATCCGTTGAACTCCTAGGTTGCCGGCCAGAGGCCCAAGATTGACTACTGACTGAGGTCTGTGTAGTTTTTATGGGGTGCAAGAATAATTTTCCAAAGAAAATAATAATAGAAATGAAAACAATCGAATTTTTGTTGCGAATTCGAGTTCGTGTGTGGGTTCGTTCATTCCTTTCTCCTCCTGACTCGACTTATTTTCAAAATCAATAAACAGTCGGCCAAACAACAATATCAACATGCCGCATGCCGCATGCCGCATGCAACTTGCCACTGAGCTAATAACGAGAAGAAAGTCCAAGAAAATGTTCATTCATGCCACATAGTCACTCGTATTCACAGCTGCAATGCCACCATGACTTGCCTTGCTTTTTGCCTTGGCAAAGGTGTCGAGCTATAATTTGCATAAATCACAATTACCTGTCAATCGATAAACGATCTCAATAACAGCCGCTCACGCTGCTCAACCTGGTCTAAAGTGTGAACACAACGTGGCCACCAAAAGTGCAGTTATCCATATATAGCACGTACATAACATACAAACTCGGATCGGTGGCAAGTGTTGCATGTTGCCTACGGAGCTTGACAAACGCTGCCCTGGACAGTCACAGAGGCAGTCTGGCATTGCGCCAGACAACACCAGACCAGACCAGACTAGACCAGGCAGACAGACCTCAAGCATTGTTAAACGTTTTCCAAATGGGGGCTTTTATTGTGGGCCTAAACAAAAGGTGGCAGCGACAAATAGCCAACTGCCAACTGCCAGCTGTGTGCTCGAATTGTATCTCACAGGTGGTCCCTCAAATAGCGGACAATGCAATTGACAACTGGCACGAGTACTCCAATAAATAATATATTTTATATATGGAAACTAACATTCAATTAGAGACAATTACCAGATAGATTATATAATTATTATTATCGAATTCACTGCCTCTGGGCGGGAAATCTTCAATTCAAGGTTATATTTATGAAAGTCAATAAACTAATAATTATTTAAAGCTCTAAATGGAAGAAAGTTAATTAATAACTGCTAAAGTATTGGAATTTTTTGTATAATTCATATATAGATATTTCTAAAAATAAATACATATAAATCAGAATTCATGTGGCAAACACATGACTCTAGTTTTGAAAAATGTATATAAAAATATTACATGATTTTAATATATAAGCATCAATTAATTCCGATCTGATAAGTTCAATTTACGAATATATTATAACAAAATCTACAATTAACCTCCTAATTATCAATTCTCCCTTGATTGAAATGTTCCCACAACTTTAAAGCTTGCACTTATACAAACAGAGAGAGAGAGAGAGAGAGAGAGAGAGATAGAGAGAGAAAGAGAATTTCCCGCAGAGACGAACATCGAAGAAACAATATTCATCCAGTGAAGCACTCATTCAATCAATTCAAGCGTGCAAATCGTTGTTCGGCTCTTGGCTTCAAGTGCAATACAATTTCATGCCGCATTATGAGGTCAATTAATGCAAACATTTAAATAATAATATACCCTAAGCAAAGCGAAAATCCCCTCAAGAACCACAAAGAAGAAAAAAATAAAGAAGTGAGAATTTTCATAGTAATAGTTTAACACATCGTCAAGATTTTCTCAGCCCAATAATAATGTGGCTAAAGTTCCATATATAGTACCATTTGAAAGAACCATTTTTTTGTTGAATTTCCGAAACGAAAAACTTACAGATGGCCGCGATGAAAGCTAAAATTTTCTCATTTATGATGCATGGCGGCGACAATAAAGTGAAAGATAGATAGATACTTACGATACTCGTAGATACGAAACTATTAGGGCCCTATCAACTATTGTAAATTATTTGTTTGTATTCATTTAGTTTTGCTAAACAATTTTTATTTATTTTCATTTTAAAAGATAGACACTTTCACTTTCCGTTTGCTGTCTTATCGGGAATTAAGGCAATGGAAAATGCTATCGAATAAATTTATATTTATCTTTATTATCTGTTGCTGGTTTTTAATGAGTGCTGTCTACATGCATTGACAGATTTCCTATGTCTTTATTATAGTCTTTAGATTTTATGGGAATTTTCTTTTTTTCTTTTAAGTTTTCTACACATTGTTTATAAATAAACTTGATTTCAAGACTTGTAATTCTGTTTAATGATAACTCAATTAATGCACTATTTAAAGATCATTTTGAATTCACTGGAAATTCTTGTACTAAATTTATGATCTTCCAGTTCTTATGAAGACTGACAGCGCTCAACAGATATAATAATATCAACTGCTCTCCAAGCTAATAAATGTTTCATTCGGATCGAGATTGAGTAATTTGATAGTTTTCCTATACGGGAGATTGTAATTCAATCTGAAATGATCATGGACATAGACCTTGGGTGAGGGCACTAAAGATACATAAGCTGGACAAAGTTACCTCATCGATTGCTGTCCTACAAAATTGTATCTGTATCTGCACATCTACTTGTATATCAATAGCTGTATCTGTATCTTTATCTCGTGTGGTAACGCTTTAGAGTTTGTATTTGTTGTATATTTTAACTGCTCGTACGGCGGGCGTGAAGTTTGTTTATCACATTTAGTTAAGCTACTTGCAGTTTTGTATCTTGCAGATACACGCACAGCACACACATAGACAAGCTCACTCGCTCGCTTTTGCATTGGTGTGAAGTGTGAATTGCCAACAACAACAATTTGCATTTGCGTTCAATGAGCCACTGACCTAAGTCAATATATTTTGCATTGTGCTTGGCCAATATGTGTGTGTGAGTGTACTACGAACTGTATCTGCATCTGTAGCTGTAGCTGTGAGTGTATCTGTAAATGTATCTACAGTAGGTAGAGCGTGTGTTTGTATTTGTGTTTCAGCTGTTGAGTTGTTCGGCCCGACACTCATTTGCGCCGATAATTATGACGTGTGCGCGCAATAACAACAACAACAACAACAACCACCACCGACTATTGACAACAACAACAACAATAAAAATTGCTGACGTTGCAGTTGAATTTGTTGTCGCTAAGCGATATCTTTGCACTTTTCATTTTTATTTTTCACTGCGGCTTCAATTGCAGTTTGCTTTGCAGATACATTTTCGTTACAATTACAAATTGTTGTTGTGGTTTTTGTTGGTTTGCTAATTTATTTGCAACATTTGCAACGTTTGCTGTGAATAAATTGCAAATGCAACTAAGCTCGCTTTGCGCTACTTACGCTCACATTAACGTTCACAGCTGCAACTGCACGATATTGTATCGACAAGTTACAGATACAGATACATAGATAGCACACGTTGGATTAGACTCATACACCTGCTATCAAATGGAGCGCATACATTTTTGCAAATGTGTATGTGGCTATTGTATCTGTATCTGTATCTGTATCTGTATCTGTAAGCGTCAACATTTGAGGAAGCATTAGCTGATGCTTACAACACTTTGCGTACAACAATTCAACTTTAACTAATTGAAATATTTGCCTTCATTGCTGTTTTAGACTGGGGTTGGAGGAGGAAGGAAACATGTCAAATGTCTTTCGGGTTGACAGTTAAAAATATATCTGCCCCTTGACGTTGTCGCCGTTGCTGACAGGCGACAGTTTGCCTGTTCGCACAACAACAACAACAAACAACAGCCACAATTCGTTGCGCTCCAGTTTTCCAAGTATTTCTCCATTATTTTTGGATGATTTACATATAGTTTTTGGAGGCAAGCGTATAATATGTGTGTCAGTGCGGGAAAGAAAGCAGGCAACAGACAGTCAGACAGACAGACACACAGACAGCTCGCAACGCCAATGCCAAATTCTATTTCAAGCCAAAGGCAATCCCATGACATGGCTAAATCATGTCAAAGAGACGCAAATGAGCCGCAAAGCGCATTCGTACAAATTAAAACGCTTTGAACTTTGACTGCAACTCGAATTTATATGAGGCGACCAAATAGGCCACCAAATGAGCGACTGATTGTAAGGGGCGCCCGGGGAGCTATTAGCAGCTGTCTGCTCGAATTGAGACTGGAAATGGGAATAGGAATGGGAAATGGGAAATGGAAAGAACTTCCTTTAGACTTTTACGTGCTATGATAAGAATTGAAAGAGCATTTACTTAGACTGAGATGTAGACTGAGTTGTGAATCCAAACAGATCATCGGTCAGATACATTAATAAATAGAAATAAATTAAAACATGTAATGATTGTCCCGGAAAGAACAGATTTTAATCATAAAAAACAATATAAGCTACTCAGACCCATTTTCCAATGTCTTTTTGACAAAGTTCTCATATTGCAAAAAGAAAACTCCTTATTACCAATGGTCATGGCTTGATTTCCATTGAAGCGTAGCAAGAGAATCTTAGAGTCAAAACTCCATTGAGAGTGTCATAATGTGATGAGATAATTGTAGTACTATGATGGACTTTACTCATTGGGAATATTGAACTAGTCAATGAATTGAAGCAGTTTGCATCACTTCCTCAAGCAACTTAAGAAAAGATTTGCCAACAAGAATCCGACCACCAACTCTTCCCGCCCTTCTTCCTTCTAACTAGTTCAGGTATTTCTGAGACAGCCCTCGTCGCAAAGAGTCTGAGACAAGATTTAGCTGTCGTTAGCCAGGCATGGGAATCGTGATAACAACAGTGGCAGCTTCTTCAGTCTCGCACTTAGTGCTCAATATTTGCGTATGGCCTTAAGTTGATCTCCTCTTGGAGCAGATGACTTTACTATTATCTATGTGACACATTAATGCTGTTCGTATGAGAATAGTCAACAATCAAGCATCTTAAGCGATAAGCAATCAGTCTCCGTTCCTATGCATTTTGTGGACAACTTCTGGCTCATTTTAGCCAGTTTTCCTATCTATAAAGTCGCCTAATTGCTGCCTAATAGGCCCCGTCAATTAAATGGCCAATTCAAATTGTCACAAATCAATAAGCAATTTGTCAGGTGTTTGATTTATATGCAATCTACAAGTTTCGTGGCTTGAATATGAATATATATCTTTTAATTACATGGTATGACATGGGGAAAGCGGCCAAAATAAACTGTTATAAGCCGCATGTTCTGCACGCATCGCTGTCAAAGCCAAAGCTGTCAATTGCCATTTGCCAGATACCCAGTCTTGGCCTGGTCCAAGTCCCAAGTCCCACTCCCCCCGCCACTGCCACTACCACTCTTCCTGTCAGCGCTGTTCCAATGTCTGGTTAGACGGCATTTTTTATGTCACAAAAAAAAAGAAAAAAAACAATATTTAGAAATACTTGCTACATAGAATCCATAAAACATTTTTAGCATTTGCAGACGTGCAGCTTTTAAAATTGTTTGATGCTGTTTTTCGTCGCAGACAGATACAATTCTTGTATGCGGGCAGATTGTCTAGGACTGTCATCAGACGGCACTTCTGGTGTCAGCAGATCCAAGTTCCGTAATTGTAATATATATGGGTTAGGCGAATGATCAATGAGTTGTTTTTCTGTGGTTTGTTGTTTGCCAAGAATGACACCAAGCGACGGACAGAAAGCAAATAATAATGCTGAATGCGGTTCCTGGAAACGGACCAGATCGGAAGCCGCTATGATTTGAAAAAACACTGACAAAATGACTTGGAATTGTGGATACTGAATGGATTTGCCTACTTTTTTAGAGCTTTGCAGATAAAATAAATTAATTTGTTATAGGTTGGGTTTGAACATCTCTGATTTACGACATGTTGTGGATTTGTGCTGGCAACTGTCAATGATATATGTTCGCCATAGCAACATTCATCTAAAATGTATACACATATCAGTGGTCTGACAAATTATTGTTATTGTCGGACATCCAGAATTAAAAGAACAACATTTCATTTTCAATTCTGTTTTTTCTTCTCTGTCTTTGCCCAAGCTAGACACTTGTATTTGTGCTAGCTATACATTTAAAATATCTTTGAGCTAAAATCTCGATTTTGATAACTTTATTTTGATCTATATTTACAATTATGAACGTAAGATAGTGCTACGGAGCTACTTATGCATGTATCCGACTAATGCCATTCTGGGCAGCTGAAAAAGATATGATCAATGGGTGCATTTAAGCCCGATTACAGCCTCTAATGGACAGTCAACCAGATGAGTCAACACCTGCCATCTCGCAGTTCTCTTCTAGCGAACTAGAGCTGAACCTAAATCTGGCTATTTCAATGGCCTGTCTGTCTGTCTGTCTCGGCGTCTACCTGTGTTCATTCTTGGCCTAAAAAGCTCTGCTCTGCAGCTAAAACGGCAGGAGGCAGTCGCCGGGGCTGCCACAGACGCAGCCACAGCCACAGACGACGCCACTTGTCGTGTCGTGTCTCAAATTAATTAAAGACTCATCTACATATTTCATTTCCACTCCAACTGGTTGCCGTGATACTTGTACAAGAAAATGCGGAAAACCAAAACTTGTGCGCTGACCGCAACCGTTGACAACGCTGCTGACATTCCTGCACACATACATAGATGCAGACGCCGTTGCCGATGCCGACGTCGCTGTCGACGACGACGCTGGCAGCAACGTGCAGCGCAGCGGGCGTCTTAAAATTGGCCTGTCATTGAAGCGCACTGGGCGGCAGCGTCACACGGGGCGTGGCATGTTTTCGAAATGCATTTACAACTTTTTTGTTTTTTACAGTTTTTAACATCTTCTTTAAATTTTTGTACATTTTCTTAACATATTTTTTCCATGTTGTTTTTATATTTTTACAACATCTACAAATCTTAGACCCTTTTTTTGTTTTATAACATTTTCATATTTGTTTGTTGCTTAACTCTTGTATTAATTTGTAAGAACAACATGTTGCACATTTCTTTATATATTTGTATTTGTATTTGTATTTAAATGAAGTGCCGCATCATTTCCCCAAACTTTTACTGTCCACTTTTACCAAAAGCGGCTTAGGGCAGCTCCTTTGGTGGGCCTCTTGGAGTGGAATTGGAGTTGGAGTGAGTGGCCATGCTTTACACATTATTAGTCTAATTTAATCAAATCAAGGCACTCTCATTATCTTAGTTCATATTTCATTAATGAATTGGACCAGAGATTTGGGCTTTTGTTTAAGCATTTTAGTTCTCTTCTTTGTTATTTCCTATAGATGGTTGGACAGATATTGTTGTTCTTTCAAACGGTAGCTGTGCTGGGGGAGAGGTCACGTCCCATAAATTAGGGTACAACAGTGAAAGCTACTAAGAGTTATAGATAAATAGCTTTAGATACAGATACTCACAGAATGAAGTCTTCTCAGCTGGGGCTGTGTGGAATGTGAATGACAAATCCCATCAATGTGTATGAACGTAATCATCACAATAGATCTGACACATCTCGAAACTTCTTACACACATGTATGCATTTTAATAATTTTTGGGAAATATCATTTGCCCATATGCACAGTTTTGTGGGCGTTTATTGGATGACAAAACTACGAGTATGCCAATCTATTGCAACCCCTAACTGTCAGCTGTCAAACGTGTTTGTAATTTATATTTATCGGATATTGGCGAATATGCGGAAATCCGCTGCCAACCCTCAAAAAACACACGCAATTCGATTATTGGCAAATCTTAACAATGAATGCACAAAAACATGATAATAATAATTACAGATACGAGGGTAAAAAAAGGTAGCCAACTGTGAATTGCGTTTTTGTACTGAGGCGATTATTTTCAATGGCCTCAGATACTTTTGCAGAAACTGTTGCACTCAGCCATAAAATCTCTTTCGCAGGGTGAGACAACATTTCTGGCTTTCCCACAGCCTCATTTGCATAAGAAGTTTTCAGTTTCATAAAGTGGTCATAAGCGTTTTTTACTGCGAATGCAAATATATTAAGATAAACGTATAAATATAAGTAGCTTATCAAACCGCCCACAGTTGCGAGTTCTGTTAAATAAGTTCAAGATTTATGGATCTGAGGAGACAAGTCAATAATCGACAAGTCAATAAATTCGGACACTAATTAGTATTTAATTGCTGCAGCATTTCGACCTAAACTGAGACATTTCGTTTTCGATCATCTGTGCGACATCTGTGACACTGAATTTTCTATCTGAAAGATACAATTCACTTGATTGATATGCCCAACTCTGTAAATGCCATTAAATTGTCAAAATAGGCAACCCACGTTCATAAATTATATGGAAAGAAAATGAGACAACCCGATCATAAAACCGGCGTGACACAGTAGTGAAATATCCATTGTGATATTCCCTTATTATGTTAAATAACCACAAAGTGTTCATAAATTTTTTTATCCGTCACACATTTCGATTCTTTTTATGTCAAGTATAATTAAAAATTTAAAGAAATTCATTTTATTTTAAATGTGTTTTTTTTTAAGTTGACTTTTATGCTCATACTTGTCTTTAAATTTGTGTTGTTGCATTTTGAAAATTTTTGTCAAGTTTTATTGAAGGCTCGATCATAAATTTGATCATTACCAACTGTCGGCTCAGCGACAAAACTCCAAAAATCCAAATTAAGGCCTCATTAGCATAAATATAGGCACAAGGCGACCTTTAACGGTGATTAACAGAGGGGAGTTCAGATTCCAAAGGGAGGTAGAGGAAGAGACAGACAAACTTTTCAATTATCACATAACTCAATCGAACACCTTTAGAACTTCTCTTCATTTTGACAGCAATATTTTGTGGACATTTTAATTATTGTCAGTGCGTGCCTTTGTGGCTTTTGCGTTATTGTTGCGTTTCTTCGGCCTACGTGCTTAATATGTGGCCAATTTAAAGCAGCTCATATGCGTGACTTGAATATCTAATAAATATACATAAACTCAGTATCGGATTCAGATTTGGATTCGATTTTATTTTGTGTGTGCTTCCTGTACTAATTGTAAAATTTCACAGTTAGTTCAATGAACTGCTGATCAATTTGTGAGCTGCCAACTCATTTATTGTTCGATAAATGATCATTTCAATTGTTATTGTTTATTTATTCCACCCCCCCCTAAGAGCGAAAGGCATAAGTTAATTGTTCCGCATTGGGATACGATTAGCTGGTAAACGTAATCAAATGTAATAAAGATTTTAGTTATATATTACTTATTTCAGACATTTAATAAAAAGAATACAAAATTTTTTTATTTTAAATATTTAAATTATCGTATAATGTGATACATAATTTATAAAAAAAACAATTAAAAAAATTATTACTCGCGAAATTTTATTTATTCGCTAGGCCCCGGCGAGATTCGAACTCACGATCTCCTGTTTACTAGACAGGCGCTTTAACCAACTAAGCCACGGCGCCACATGCAAACAGTGTGCACAAAGTTTCACTTCAAGCAGTGAGAGCGCGAGCAGCTATGCTTGTGCGTAAATGTATGCGTGCCGCTCTCCCTCTCTTTATCGCTCTCACCAGCTGTCACATAAGAATTGCCGTTGTGTTGTTGTTTTGTTTGGAACTAAATTTAGCACCGCAACAGCGACGATGCCTGTAGAATTTGACAACAACGGCATAAATGTGTATGTATTAATATTAATTTAGAGCAATTCGTTCGGCGACCGACACACATCGATATACAAATGTTCATAAGTATCCAAAAAGATAAAAAACAAGAAAAATTACTTATGTTAACTCGAGCTAAACAAATCGTTTTTTAAATGAGCCCCAAAGAAAAGTCACTGACAAACGCGACCCAAGTGAAATGCAACACCAAAAGCGCCATTTGGACACAAAGTGAAAGGCTGTCACTTGCTACCAGCAACTACCCCGCCCCTTGCCACCGCCCTCTTTCTCTCTCACGCTCAAGATTTTAACAAATGAACTGAAACGCTTAGCATGTCATTTGTTTAGTTTTTGTTTTTTGTAAAGGGCTAATCACTTAAATGTCGAAAAGAAATTGCATCAAACCGAAGTAATGAATTATGGAAGGGAAATTATAAATCTAAGCCTATTTAAGTGCAAGGAAAGACTAAATTTTACTTTTATCTGCTTTTGGTTTTTGACTGCAACTTTATAATTTCCGTGTGTGCTGTAAATAAACCACAAAGTGCATTCAAATATGCCTCTTAGCTCTACATTGTTGTTGTTATTGCTGCCGTTTGTTTAGCTTTACTGCAGATACAGATTCCCATACAGATACAGGGGCAGATGCGGATACAGCTACTTTTATGGATACGCATGGTCGTAAATCGCGTAACTATTGACAGCATTTTAATTATACTTATTTGCGCCGCCGTGGCGTCTGCTTATCTTTGACACAGTTTCAGAGCTGCATTAAAACCCTGAGGGAACTCTTGTCATAGGCGACAGTTTTACTCATACTCACTTTCCAAGTCACTTTGAGTTACAACAAATTGCAAAAGTTTTCGTCCTGCATCTAAGTTATACACAATAGCTTACTATTATTTTCTGTTTCCATTTGCCACAGCCTATAATAAACCAACATATTGATAAAAGTTGGTATTATAAAATATGGGCTTATACGAAACTTTAGCCTAGTTATTTAGAATCTCTTCTGATTTACATTTTCATTTTCTGTATCTTATTTTTCGAAAATTTAATGAATAAAATGCTGGGTAATTCTGAGTCGAGCACTTTCACTTGCTACTTAAATTTTAATAGCGCCATCTGCGTGTTGCCAGGCAAATCAATTGCCTTTAATGCTTGTTATTCATAATTTTACGTTATCATTAAGTAAACAAAACAAACACTCAGAATTTGGCGTCAAAAATCAGTTTGTCCATCAGTCAAGTGGCCACTCAATGGTTGGTATGAGGCAAAATTCTAAATCAAAAGTGTGTTCCGGCATTAAATCCCTCTAATAATGTTCTTTTTAATTTTTTTTTCTTTGTGGGTGCTTTGATGATCTCCGCGGCAGCTGCTAAGATTTCAATCGGTTCATAACGAGCTGCAGTATTTATAAAAATGATTGTTTATTATGGAAAAAGTGCAGAAGGTTCATTGAACGAGTGTGCGTGGCATCAAAGTGCTGACACACTTTATCCAGGCAACAGTAACAGCACAACAACAACAACAACAGCCGGGCAAACTGGGAATTGAGAGTCGGGCGGGGGGGGGCGGCGTCTGGTGCCTGGGCCACACAAGTGGTTTGACCTTTAATAAAACTACTTACTTATCGCCTGCAGACGTCGACGACGACACTGAACTTGAAAATGTACTAAAATTTCAAGTGTGTGTGCGCCGCAATTTCAATTAACCTCAAAATACGCCATTTATAACCTCACATTCAATGTACGTACAGTTGACAAATTTGCGCAGCAGTCGCGGATCTCGCGGATCTCGCCCCTCTTATGATTAAGTGGGATTAGAACGCGGGTTCGATCGCCCAGCTGGACACGAGGGCGTATTAATCTAGTTGATTAAATGTTGTTTTTTTAGCTATTCGTAATAGCTTTTTATGTGAAATTGTGCAGAAATCGATGGATATTATGTTTAAATAGCCGCTGGTCGACTATAAACTGCACCTTTGACCGTGAGAGTTTTTTCTTGTGGCAGTACTGAATTTTTTGGACATCAAGAGTGTCAGACAGGTAATTAACGGCTTACAGAGCTGGGCTGGAACTGAAACTGGACTGAGATTGGGCTTTGGGCAATCCACTGACATCCTGACATGCTGACACCGACACCGACCAGAGGATTCTGATTCGGTTAATCAAGGGGCTTTTGTGGTCAGGTTTTGGTTTCTTTTAAGGCACAGCTGGAAATTGATTGATAATTAATTAATATGTCTGCTTTCGTTTCTCTTTCACTCTACTTGCAGCCATTCTGCAGCGCTCAACTGTGGATGTGGGACGCATTAAGATACAAAGTGTGGCCACATGTTTGTATCTCTGTATGGATGCCTGTGGCGCAGTCTATGCCTCGGTAAGTAAGCAACCCTGTAACCTAAATAACATACTTATAAGTATCTAAGAACTCGGTTACCATAGAGTCTGTAGTATCTAAAATACGTATCTGCACGTGGTGACATTTTGCTCATCGAAATTTTGATGGATTGCGTGAAGCGCTTTTCAAATTGTTCGTTCAATTTCAATTATGCGGCATTATCTTTTACTGGAGCGGCAAATTTCGATTGTAGCCATAACAAAGCAATGAGTCAAAACCAAAAACAAACAAAAGGCCGATAAATGATTGAGGTGCACCTCAACAAATTCCAAAACGCAACGCAATAAATAACAAAATTAAGTGCGCCGACTGAAGTGAACAAAAACAAAGCCCTTTTGGAACAAGAACAACAAACACACACAAAGATATTAGTATCCTTGGGCCAACCCTTGTCCTTTTTCCCATCTTTTCGTTTCGGTTCGGTTCGTTAGGGTTTTGTGTGCCGTCAAGTGCCAAGTGAGGACGGTCGCATGTCCTGTCGATAATGAATGTGACACTTTTTGCCGCAACTCCTCGACTCCCCGTGGCATCCTCTTGATCAGTGGCGTCGCATTTCTCACCGCCTTCGACTGGCGCCAATGTTGACTGCACTTTTCATTTTGGTTGCGCCTGAGCGGTTGCCCGGCATTGGTTTTTGTCTCTTCTCCGCTGGGTGGCAGCTTGTCGCCGATGAAGCACTTTGACCTTTTCGCATGCACATCCGAAATAGACGCATTTGTGCCAATTCTGTCAGGCCAGGCGAGTGCTTGTGTTTAGTATCTGCCAGATACAGATACAGCTACAGATGCTGATGCTGATGCAGATAGTTTTGCACTTTCTGCTGCTGTGCTGATTGATGCGCTTCAACAGCGGCAACTTTGTAACAGCCACAGCCCTTTGAAGGCGCCGCAAAGCGCATTGCAGGCATTTCTCAAAGTTGGTCAAGTGGGCGGCTTTTGTTTATTTTGGCGACCATCGACCATAGCGGAAGAATCTGAGCACGACTGCGCTATAAATTTCAAAGAACTCTCTGAATTTCATTTAAGAACTCAATTTCCGCTTCAATTACAACAGAGATTGAATATACTCTGATGCAATACGAGTTGGGGTTAAAGGAAAACGGAGAGAGCGGTACAAATTGTTACATTTGCTGATACCTTACGGTCCTAATAACATTTTAATTGGATTAAAAAAACATTTAATTTAAATTCTAAAATTAAAAAAAAAAAACTTAAACAAAATATACATTTTTAATTATTGTTAATATTTCTCAATGCAACTAATTTAAATAACAGATAACAAAATAAAAATTTAAAATTTTACTAAGATCAAAACACAGATTTCACGAATAATTCAATAAATTTATAACATTTTTTTTTACAGATTTATAAAATTGTTTTCAAAATGAATTTATAATTTCTGTAATTAGCTTAAAATAGCTCACATGATCTGCCAACAATTTGGCTTGGTTGCGTTTAAATAGTTTGTTTAAATATATATTAAAATTTCCATATTAGATCTGTTACCTCAGCCGTTTTAATATAGATTTTCCGTTACATGTGATGTTTTTCCTTTGCTTTTATAGCTTTGCCTTTCGCTGTGTGCCAAAATGCCAAATACGTCGCGATCTTGTGACCGTTGGGCAGCTGATTTGATTAGCCGCCTAATGGGGCAGCTAATTGAAGTCCCAAAACGTTTGCCAATTCATAAATTTGCTTAGAATCACACGTCGTCTGAGTCACGTCTCTCCGTCTCGTCGAACGGTGTTGGCCAATTAAAATGTTATAGCCATAAGTATATAAATGTGGTTATTAATTTGCATAATTCGCTCTGGGGTTGGCTGCATTTCAAACCCAAATATCAAGAAAAGCTGAAAAGAAAGGGAAAAAGAGAGACCGCCCGGGAAGCACGTGGCGATCAATTAATGGCCAGTCATGGCTAAAAAGCCAATGAATATGTTGCATCACTCTCATTATCATTGTTATTGTCCTGTTCTGATGATAATGCCTCCAAAATCGAACCTAAGAGAATGTGGAACGCGTCACGGCTTGAGGCTGGACACAGAAAAGACTCTCGTCTTTGTGTTCTAAGTGGTCCGTTGTTGTAGGTGTAGGTCTGTTAATCTGGCCTAAACGTTGACCCTTTCCACCTGGCGCCAGTTGATAAGACCTTAGCCCTGCGACCTGCGACCTGCTAATGGTTTTGATAGTCGTCAGCCAAAATCCATTTACAGCAATCTAACTACAACTTCATTTCCCCTCTGGGACTGCAATTTTCACTTGAGATGTCGCCTATTAAGCTAAAAATAGCGGAAAATGCTAGGAAAATCATAAAAGATGCAGACGATGCGTCGTGAGTCGTGTGTAGTGTGTCGTGTGTCGAGACGACGAGGCACACGACTGACTCCGTGCCACATTGTGTTGTCACACATGTCACAGATTTGTCTGGCCTCGAGAGCAAGATCTCGTTGTACTTTGAAATGGCGTCAACATTTTAACCATATTTTGCAGTCTATAGTCTACGCTCAGGTTCATCCCATTTTCCCCCTTTTTGGCCATTTGATGGCTCATTTCATATCAAATTGGTGTAGCGTCAGTCGGCGCGCCATTTGGCTGATTAATTTCTAAATTTAAGCGGCGACATTTCCACATGGAAGTGGAGTTTGCAGTTTGCTTTGACTTTCACATTGTCAGTGGAAACAATTTTAATTGCCTGACAAGCGAATTAATTCAATGTTGTTAATTGAATTTGATCTGATGATCGCGAACAAAGCGATGCGGCCAATCTAAAGGCCAGACACATCAACATCAGCATCAACATCAACATCAACAGATACAAATCCTTTGTAGCTCATTTACATTTCTACGAATATCTAACGAAAAACCAAAGACTCGACAGATTCTTGCGAGCTGTTCTTGTTTGTTGTCCTTTTGTGCGGCTGTCATCTGGTATTCATAAAGAAGGCTACTTTATGGACTGGGTCCAGGGTCTAGGGTCTGGGTCAATGCCAGGGATCGAGGGTGCCGGCGTCTATCGATCGCAACGCCGATACCGAGCACATCCTGTGATAATGAGCACATTTATCTAACAGATTCAGAGTTCTTATGAGATGAAAAGGGAAACCGACTATTGCCAATACCAACTGTAGGTAGCTCAGAGCATTTAGTTTTTGTTAAACACTTTCAAGGGGTTTGAGGGTTCCTCCTTGCTAAAGTTACCCAAGTTGTTTGTTATGCATATGAGAAACCATCAATGCGACCATAAGAATGTTTGTCATCTCCATGACTTGGCCATAGAATTCTTCTTATAAGCTAATAACGTATTTACAAAATACTTTAACCAGCATGGGACTTTTCTTTCCTAATAAATTATGCAAGACTTCAACAGGTTATGGTTAATTCTTGATATAAAAAAAAAATGAAAATTAACAATCGATCAAAAATCAGTCTTTTGTATGAAACACTTTGTTGTTTTTTAAGATTTAGCGAATGATCAATCGATAATAACATTCAGGATTCTCCCAATATTTCTTTGTTGATTCTTATTGACTTTCTTATAGCCAAATAATTTAATTATAGTTCTCAACTGTTACAGAAAGACTTCACCGACGACTGTGTCTTCAACGAGAACATGGAGCTGCACAACTACAACACCTACTCCTCCACATACAACTCGAATGCGAAGCGAGTCTTGTATTTGGCCCTCAACCGCCATGGCGCACCGCGTCGCACGCAAATTCCGGTCACCAGGCCGCTGGGCAATCTCTCGAAGTACACGAATGCGATCACCGAGACGGTGCCGCAGCAGCGTGTGGAGCAGCTGATAGCCAAGAACTTTGGGGCCAATCGCGTTAAGCATGGCGTGCGCCAACTCTGTGATACCGGCAAGCCGTTGATCGACCTCATCGATGCGGCCCACTTCAAACCGCGCCCGAAGTGCAGCAGTAACAGTAGCAGTAACAGTCCAAGTAGCAGTAGTAGTAATAGTAGCAGTAACGTTCCTGTGCCTGCGGCCAGCGCCAGCAGCCTGATTAGTATTAGTAACATTAGTCAAAGCGTCAGCGGCCATATTAGCAATAGCAGTAACAGTAGCAGTAACATTAGCAGTAACATTAGCAGTAACAGTAACAGTAACAGTAGCAATAACATGAGCAGTCAGCAGTCACATAAACTCAAGCGAAAGAAACTGCGCAAGTGCCGACCACATGAGAACGAAGAGTCCCACAATTGTCAGAAGCGACCCGGATTTGGAGCCGGACCCGGAGCTCTGCGGAAGCGTGGCCCCAAAGCGCAGCGTTGCAAGGAGCTGCGTGATCTGGCTGCTGCAACGGGTGCAGCACCACCGAATTGTGGCAAGAAGCCAGGTGCAGCCGGCGTGGTTGGAGCTAAGCGTCATGGTGGTGCTGTGGCCGCTGTGGCAGGTGCAGCCAAAGGTGCAGTGCCGAAGCCCAGGGGCCAAATGAATGGCAACCAGGGCGGCAAGAAGAAACCGCCCAAAGCGGGCAAACAACGTCCCAATGCGGGTGGAAAGAAGCAGCGTGGCGGTGGCAACAACAACAACAACAGCAAACGCAATGGTGCCAAGAGGCAGCAGCGATTACTCGACTCCATCAGCTCAACGACAACAGCCAGAGCAACAACCACAACAACAACAAGCACAATGGCCAGCAGCTTGGCCACGCCGGGCGACAACATCTGGGAGAGCAGCTCACCAATGCCCGCGTTGGCGCTGAGCGAGACGAGCGATCGCGTGGAGCGCAATGTCCGCATGCCCATGACAAGTGGCGAGGAGGAGCTCGACGAGGACGAGGAGGAGTCGGAGCACGAGCACGAGCACGAACCCGAACCCGATTCACAGGAGGATGCCAGCAGCTATGAGGATGCAACGCTGGAGGGGCATGCACGCAGCGGGGCCGCCGACGATTCCCTTTACTACGATCAACTTGATTTGTGAGTTTGCCCAAAACTATCCTAGCATCCGACTGTAATTTCTTCTTTTTTTCAAAATTTATTAAACTTTTTTTACTGGAAATTTATTTATCTAATTGGCATTAACTTTTTACATTACATTTTCTCACATTTTGTACTGTTGCGAAAATTTGTACACTTATATATTTTTATTTTGGTTGTTGTGTTTATTTCATTAATATTCTTTTCAAAATCTTATCTTTAAATATTTTGGTATTTATTATATTTTTTTTTGGTTTTGTCAAAATTAAAAACGTACAAAGTGTGGAAAGTTAATAAATTGATGAAGTTTGTTTATCTCAAAGCATTTAAATGCAATTTCAAATATCTATGGGCCTTATTTGTAAACCCACTCTATGTCTAAGAAGTCCAGGAAGATCTTGTAAAAAGTTTGGCTTGAGTATGCGATATTGTAATTTGCAAGTTTCCAAACACACATACACATCACATATACGCACACAGACACACACACATATATACAGGCATTATGATGCACAATATCACATATGTATGTACCACATGTACATCCCATTTATTTATACCTATATATATGTACATATATCATGTAATTTACCAACGACTGTGGTTCAAAAAAGTATTTTTGATGCAGCACACAATCGATATATATATCAATATATACTGACACAATGCGTGACTGCCTTAATCAATGCAACCTATATAAAAAAGAATATCAAATCAAATGTATTACAACGGAGTCTCGAGTATTTTTAAGACCTATCCTTTAGCAACCAATTGGCATCGATCATCGAACGTTTCATTCTTTTCATTATAAAACTATTATTATTATAACGATCAAATAACTGTCCTAGCCAAATATTTAAGTTATCAATTAATTATTTATTCTTGATTTAAATACTTGAGTCTCTGCTAAATCCTTCAACTGATAATATGAATAAAATACTCAAAAATACGACCACTCGAACTCAAAACTCAAGAAAAGAAAAACAAAATGAAAATCTTGCAAAACAAATTAAATTAATTAGAATCAAATATGTTTTCCTTATATTAATTGTTGTTGAATTATGTTATTGACAACATGAACAAGAGTCTATGTAAGTGAAAGATGTGACAATTCGAATAGTTCGCATGTTATGTAAATATGTATTTAAGCTTCGAAAGATGATTCAAATGTCTGTTTGTGGTATTGTCGAAGTCGAACCTCGCTGCCTCTCAGTGCGTAGTTTAAGCTGTACATCTATTTTAAATGCAATTGTTTTTCAACAGAAAAATAAAGAACAATATTTAAAGCCATAAACGAAACAATGAAGCCAACGACAAACGATATAAAATAAAGGAAAAAATTAAATTAATACGAAGCATACTGAAAGAGGAAAAAAACTCACAAATCAAAAATTGTATTTTATTTACACTTTACCATAGACTAACCTGTAACTTATCTTAGTTTATACAAAACGAAATGTGTGTGAAATTATTTGATATAAATATAATTTAGACTATTTATTTATTATATATTTTACTTAAATAATATAATTATATTTATAATTTCCCATTTTAAGTTGTAGACTAACCACTTGTAACTTTAATTTTATTCATTAAATAGTTCTAAAAATATGACGAAAAAACAGCATGAAAAGTAAAATACTACAACTAAAAAATAAATAATAATTTACAAAAAAATTAATACAAAAAATCTGTTTTTGCAAATGAGCGGACAAAATATAGAAAGTGTTATTTTGTGGTAAGGAAAAGTAGCATCTAATGTAGTTGAGCCATTTTATTTATATTTTTTATTTATATTTCTTATTATTTTGCATGGTTTTGAAATTGACAGTTAAAAAATGCAGCAAAATTTCATTAATATATTTATCTGATTTTGGCATGGTTTTCCGGAATGCAACACATTTTTAATGCCCAATATCTAGACTAAACTCCATTTCCAATTTCCCCCAACAATTTCCTAATTTTGCTCTGTGCACTTACAGCCTCAAATTGTTGATAATTCATCTGCTGAGTATGCTTTGGATACAGAGAAGCATCGCCCTGTGAGCCCCGTATACAAATGGACCACCACCGATCCGCACAAGCTATAGTTCCTGATCTTCTAGCAATAAGTTTTATAATTGTACATAATTACAAATCTACATTAACTATAGATTTTAGACATAATAGCCCTACACACATACATTGTTTAGATTAAAGATGTTCGATTTTTTAAGACTGAAGACTATGAAAGAAAAAAAATGAAATGGAAATAAATTATACTATGCTTAAAACATTCTACAAATATTAATGAGTGCTTACTTATTTTTTGCTCTATTTTCAATGGTTTCTTAAACGATCTACATATACGCGTATGAATAGTATTTTTCATTCCTTTGCCGAACCACTTAATTTGCTAAAAATTTATGCGATTTGTTTTCTTGCCTGCCCTAGTAAATCGCTCGACACCCCAAAGAGCGACGTCGACGCTTTGTATAAACGAGACCAACGGGCGGTGGGCGATCTGTTTGTTGATTTTTCCTAGGTCGAATCAAGTTCTTAAAATTGTTCTTTTTATTGTGCATCATAATCCACCCCTATAATGCACCTTTCGGCTACTTGCTGCGCCTCGCTATGTTTGTTGTCTTTGCCTGATTTATCGGTGTGGCACACATACCCAGAATTTTGGCGCCCAGTTGATTGTTGGCCGAAAGATTGGTGATTTGAGCCTACAGCTGAGCTTTATCACTTTTATTATCAGCTGAGAGCAAACTCACGTTAATCCCTCCCTCTAATGGCAGCTGTCAAAAATCATTTAGTCGGTGTATTGGTAGAACAGATCATGTCGAGTGCTCACAGTTGAGAATGCTACGCATACGCAGCGTGATCAGTATATGACAATAATAAATAAAAAATAAATAACAGTGAAATAGTAATTTACTCTCAAATTACGACCGACTAGCACATACCCATACAGAGCGGGAAACTTTTGAGAACGCCCCAAACAAAAGTCGCTCGGCTGAGCGAGCGAGAATCGAAAAGACTCTGCACCCGGGACCCAGACCCATTTCCATGTGTGAGACAAGTCACGTAGGCCTTGAAATTGCGAAATTGTGACGACTGTCGTTGCTGCTATTGTTGCTGTAGCTGCTCGCTCAAGTTCCCACATTCGCATTCATTCATTCAACAGTGCTGAAATTTTCGCATGAATAGACGAAATACGAGGCAAAAGCCAAACCAAACAGCAGCCACATAAAAGCTCTGTCCCCACTTGGCAACAAACAAGCAATTGAACTGAACTTTTGATGTTGACGCGATCACAGTAGTAGTGTAGGGAGTGCTCAACTACGAAATACCCTGTGACATATATGAGCTCTAACTTCTGCGTTAATAATCCGATCGTAATGCAATTTTTAGGTGGCATAGAGAACATAAATGTTAAAGATTTCCGATGATTGAAAAAGCTAATACCAAAGTTGATAGTCTTAGACAGGCACTAGAAAGAGAGGATAGAAGTTGTCTCTATTTTCGAAATACATACCTTTTCAGCAAATTATAATACTCTATTTCGCTCAATTTCAATAAGCACACAAAAATCCCAATTCAGCATAAAAAACATTACTCGAATATCTACCACATATGGAAAATAAAGTATAAGCGTGATGACGTCCCAAATCGCATTGCTCGGCACGCGCACTTCCCGTTCGCATCTCGTGTTCGTCCGATATTTTGTTGACGCTTATCAGCGAATCTGAGAAACTAATGACGGCGCTTGATCTCCCCATGTCTGCCGCTCTCTCTCACCCTCTCTTTCACATTTTGCTGGTATCAGAGCTGTCAGTATTTAATTGTGAAGACTGATTAGAGGCAAGTGGAAGTCTAAAAGAGATTCTGCCGGTGGCCGGCTCTGCTGACGACGCGTCGTCGCCGTCGTTGACGTTGTTGTCGTTGTTTTTGTTTACCTTTCACTTTTGCGGCAATCGCGTCAGCTGATCGCGGGCGTCCATTGCCATCGTTTCTAATTGGAAAATTGCCGAGAAGCTCATTGAGCTTTTGTCTGTGTTGGTAAATGTTTGTTTACGGTAGATCCACAGATCTGATTTGCAACGGTTATAATCAGATTCTACTCGAGTTGCGAGACGACCTTTTGATTAGATAACTGTTAGGTTGAACCAAATTAGTAATAACCTTAAATACTAACTTTTAATCAAGCGAACTTCCATATCCGAAACCCTTTTCTATGTTAACTTTTTACGATTTCGTTTTATTAATACTTTGTGATTAGGAAATCTGCATTAAATACTTTTTCAACTTTTGAAATGGGAAATAAATAAATAAATTATCCATTGATACAATTATAATATGCCTAACTAGTTCCATTAGAGTAATTTAGTAAGATCACTCTATTCTCATACAAAGTCCGCAATCGATTGTTTTCGATTTCTAATTTAATTGTCGTTTTATTTTTGTTTTGCACCGATTTGTAGTCATTTGAGTACAACAACAATTGATTTACAGTATAGTGCATTGGTCTATTCGCTGTCTACGTGACGTATAGAGAATACACCGTTTCGACTGAATCACAAGCAATAGGTTATTATAGCGTTAACACCTACGGTTAAACTTCTAATATCAGCCGGTTTGTAGTCTTTTCTGAATGCCATTGCCAAAGCCATTGCCGTTGTCAAGGGGTAGAAAGCGAACCATAAGTAGATATTTAAGATTAGATATCTTTACATTGGCACAAAAGCAACTCATTAATTGGAATTTTCAGATTGATCGAAAAACCTATCCTAACAATCCAACTGTGGCAACATCCTTTCGCTTAAGGTATCGCACCATATGAATTAATCACCTTTTTTTCTTCTCAGCACTTTTTCTGATGAAATACATACAAAAAATTGCTGCTTTAACTAATATCTTAAATTTTTAAAAGTGTAGTAAAACGTCTAGAATAATGTTGGTGGTTATTCATTGTCAAAATGACGAAATTCCAGATAATTTGAATTAAATAGATTTGAATTAACGCAACATGACGGAAATGTCAGCAAATGTCGAGCACCCAACGCCACTCTCTGCCTTCTTACCCTCCTCTCGCCGGTTTTACTTGCATTTCTAGTTCACGGCCTGCATTTGCATGAATATGATGAATATGCTTAATTGGATTAGCTGCGGCGACTTCTGCCCCAGCTCCATTAGTCTTCCTGCTTTGACCAATTGGTGCACAGCCGGGAAGAAACACGCTAATGCAGAAACATAAAACCCGATTGCATAACATAGAAGGGAAGGGGAAGCGTGTGAAAATTGCAGCTAAATTAAGTTGCAACTTAGCCAGCATTATTAGAATCTTTACCTAATAAATGGACACTTCCAGCGCACAAATGGCAATTTGAAGACAGCTTGTCAATCAAAAGTCATTCAACTTGTACGAAAGTGCCTAGTAAAAATTTTAAAAATATAAATTTAAAAAAACCTTTTGGAGATGCGGGGCATCGATCCCCGTACCTCTCACATGCTAAGCGAGCGCTCTACCATCTGAGCTACATCCCCTTGTGAAAACTGTATTGCTTAGCGTCATGTTAAGTGATTTTCCACTATACATTGAATGAGCACTCCCAAAAGACTGAATAAAAGCTTTTAGCATTGAAGCTTTACTTGAGCTTTTAATGTGTTATAAAACTAGAGCTAAATGTGTATATAGAAATATGCTGTTTATTTATTGTTGCAACAAAAAATAAAAGAGTATTCAACAAATTAAAAAAGAAATACAAAACAATTGTTCCCGCCCGGGTTCGAACCGGGGACCTTGTGCGTGTGAAGCACACGTGATAACCACTACACTACGGAAACCTGCAGGAAAGGATTCACCAAATGTAAATAGTAGACATGAATATGAGAAATTTGTTGGATTGGATGATGCACTGTGTGTTTTTATACGCATTGCAGTTCCTTCACATATACACCCATACACATGTATTTATGTACTTGCATCTTTATAAACGTAATTACTTGAGTATATTTTTAATTTCGATGTTTCTTGTACATCCATCAGTGAAATCTATAAAAGTTTAATGATACTTTCTAAAATTACGAAGGATTCAATAGAACAATCCGCTTCCGCTATGGGTGGCATGCGTTGAGAGAGCGCTGCACAATAAAAGACACACATGGGTCAATAAATGAAAATCATAAAAGTGTCAGGACTGGGTAGTCATGAAGGGGCAGACATTGTCAGGTCGTTAAACAGTGGAAATCGGTGCGTGCCGAGAGTTGAATGTTTATAAATATAACACACCTTTATGATCGTAAACGAGACTCATTAAAAACGTATAAAATGTGCATGCTTACATATTTACATACATACGTACGTATGGATATGAGTTGATGTTGTTGAGACTGCAACATTGAGCTTGCGTGAAACTGGCCTCCTCACGCATGTCTTTGATTATTAGCCATGCAAAGTATTTACATGTGTACATGTATGTTTATTAGCATCTCTGACTTAAAAAAAAAGGTTATACGCAAAAATAAAAAAAAAGTAAAATAAATGACTTGTTCCCGCCCGGGTTCGAACCGGGGACCTTGTGCGTGTGAAGCACACGTGATAACCGCTACACTACGGAAACACCTGAAAATCAAGCGGCATAAAATTCAAGTCGTTACTTGCCGCAGCATTGCATAGATATCGAAAACGATTCACTTTTTCTTAGCTGCAATTAATCAGTGTTTAATTTGCATATTTCCCAAATAGGAAAATTAATGACAACGTTAATAGACGCGAGCTTTATTTATGGGCATTGCGATAAGCGAGTAAAAGTGTTTGTGTTAGCCAGACGACCGGACAGCACGACAGTCCGACAGACAAGCAGCCAGGCAGACAGACAGGCAGGTCGTTGCGGCGGAAAAGAGTTCTTGATCTTGTTTTAGAGGTCTTTGAACTTGAACTAGAAAAAACATTGCAACACGCATATGTTGCATGTTTATGCGGATGCAACAAGTATTATATTAGATGCTTAATTGCACAAAGCACTTATTAATAAGTGAAAACTTCAAGTCAATATTTAGGTAAGTGAAACTGAGTCACATTTCGGGCGCTTTAAGTGGCAAGCTTAAAGATTTCTTTTATTAAAGTTTTTTAAAATCCTAAATATATTTAGAACATTTTTTTAAAGCGCCCAATTAACAATTGCTGATAGCCAACTTTTTCAGTGGCTTATCAGCAGGCCGCACAGTTGAAGCCCAAGTGGGAGTAGGAGAGAAGAAAAGCTGAAGGAGTAAAGGTAAAATAAACAATTAGTATGCTTTTTTAGCCAAAATCGATTGCAAATTGCGTGTGCGGTGGCAGTTGATAAGGTGCAATCATTTGGCATTTGTGTTTGAAGTTCTAAAGTAGAAGTGGAGTTGGAATTGGCAGTGGAAGTGGAAATGGAAGTGGACACCCACAATGGGTCCAACTGGCGATACAATTGGCAAGAGAACATGGAAAACTAATTTGTGTGTCGCATATGCAACAGAAGATGCCTCACCAAAAGGGAAGAGATAATTCTTCTGTGGCATTTCTTGTGCGGTCTCAATGAAAGTTGGCATCATGTTTATTGGGTTAGACCTTGACCCGAGTGTTGGCTGGTACTGCGAGTGCAACGGTAATATGAAACCGCTAAAACACTTCATAAGAGCCAAGTGATTGCAGTTTGGCTAACAACATTTTGCTCTTAACAAGATTTTTGTTGTTGTGGGCCTGCGGGCGACGTGTTAAGAATTGTGTCTATCGCAAAATCTGGGATATGAGCAACAAGTTAGCCGGTTTCATCTTGGCCAAAAGGCATCCGCATATCACTTGACCACAGTTGTTGCTGTTGTCGCTTATTATTGACCAAGTTATGCTACAGCAATGTGTTATGTTGGCCCGCTGGCCATACACAGCCATGTGGCAGGCAGCAACATGTTGCCAACGTTAACACAGCTGCTGTCGTTGAACATGGCGATGATGATGCTGATGCTGTTGCTGCTGCCGCCTCTCTCCATATTTCACACCTCCCACAACGGGCGGCGGCGGCGGCCTCAGTTGAAATTTGCGTTCGCTCTCCCGCTGCAGGCGCCAGTCGAACCAAAACAGCTGGCCACACCACACCAGACAAGAGCCACTGCATCCAGTTGAAGTTGAAGCTGCGGTCGCTGTTCCTGTCTTTGTCCCTGCGTTGTGTTGCCTATCAGCAGCCCAATCGATCTTCATTGCATCTATCTCTCCTTCTCCTTCTCCTTCCCTGCCTCTGGTGTCTTCTAGCATCTTCATCTTTATTAATCGCTACATTTATTTGATTATCTTGCCACAGCCTTTGGATGGAGTCGACTCCACTCCACTCGCCATCTCCATCAGAGATTTATGCTTCGGCCGCGTTATTTACGCGCTAATCATGCAACACTTTTCATTTTGACACGTTCGTTCGGCTCTCATAAAAGCACCGCCAGCGGTACGAGTAATTATGTTAATTTCTTAGTTGTTGCTCTTGTTTCCTTACTTTACCATACTTTACCATTGACCATGGCCGGGGGTTGCATTTTATGATCTATGCTGGCCGGATTCGTGCTTAGAAATGAACACAAATTGATAAAAGCAACAGGAACAACGAGCAGCGAGTTTTCGACTCTATTTTTATAGCCCAACACGACGATCGATTGAGTGGGAAACACGTCGCTAACATAAATTAAACCAACTCGCTACCCATTCCCATTCCCACACCCATAACCGTACTTGGATCCCTGACTAAAGGATCCCTGACCGGCCGGCCGGCCGGCCGTATTCCATCTGAAATTCCAGGGAAAAGCCTGAAGATGATGGCCTTCCTCTGCTCGTGTTTTGACACCAAACATCCGCCCAAAGCCGCAGTCGCATTAGTCGTATATGTTCCAAAGGGGTTCCAGGTTATCGTACGGCTCAAGGGGAGTGAGTGGCGGGAGCGAGGAATGGGGGAGGGGGTGCCCAGACGTTGATCTTGTTAGCAATTGCCGCTCACGCGCATGACTGCAATTTAAGCGCCATAAATTGTGTTCTCCGCGTTTGAACGCTGCTCCCATGTCGATGGCAATATGTCAAACCGTATTGCAGGGTATTGTGGGGTATATAGATTATTAATAAATTAAATTAAAATCATAATAATTACCTACCAGTTTCGCATTATTTACAACAATGTTTATTTTATTAGTACATTTTTATTTATTTCAACATTTAACATCAAAATTACTTTATTTTAGATTATCTTCGTTTAAATTCACTTCTCATTTCAGTGAACTCTTTGCCTTGGAAATAATATATATTTTTGACCACAGATAAATCATATAATTTATTTTTACTTACCTTTAAAACATTTCGCCAATGCCTGCAAATATTGTTTCCAATCGACATAAGCATAAATGTTTAGGCCAATGAGAACAGTGACGTGGAAAAAGGTGGACCTCAAACATTTATTACACTGTGTAAGAATTTTGTTGTAAATATTTGACATTATTGAATTAAATTTGAAGCTGACTTGAAATTCTTAGATTAATGGAGTTTATGTATAAGTTTTGAGTCGAGTATAGGGTATTTTCATGTCGATACTGATGCCCTGTTTCCTGTGTTACTCGCTGGCCTGCACTTTCTATAATGAGACGCTGCATTAGATGACTTAATAGGATTTCTCTTGTGCATAGTTTAGGTTTAGTCTGGCAGCTGTTAAGTGGCTTTGAATGCAACCCGAGAAAGGGGTAGCCATGCAGCTGGGCGGGGGGTCTTTTGCTTTGACATATGCAAATGTTGAAACTAATTAAACAATCCTTCAAACAGCAACAGGCAACTCTGACTGGCATAAATACTTCTTAAGTATTCGTAAGTAGCGAAAACAACTTACATTTTTATTTTATTTTAAATTCTAAAAAGTATTTTCTAGGCAATTAATAACGAGTGTACGACTGACAAACTGGTCGACAGTTGCTAATGAATTAATCAGTGCTGTTTCAGAATTGATTTGAGATCTGAGATACGGAAAATGAGATATGCGATCTGTGATCTGTGCTCAGAAATCATTCAATGAAAACATAGCGTAGGCATTTAATTACCCATGGACACATTATTACTGACAAATGATAATTGGTATTTGCATGACAATTAGA